>CM069446.1:14394082-14549392 GCA_035610835.1 Ophiura sarsii
CCTGAGCTACGCCACTGAAATAAGTGCAAGGAAGTGAAAATGCTGAATTTGTGCAGCCGACTACAAGAATTTAAATACCTAGGCTAGGCCTAGACATCCCCGCGCATACCGTTGGCATTGCACTTGAAAACAAGCAATTTCACACTCAAATCCCTTGCTCCTTCGGTAACGAACCGGGAATGAATTAATGAAAAGTTGCATTTCGAAAATAGAAGAAAAAGCTATTTGAATAGTTAAACCAAGGAGTTATAAATAATAACTCCTTGGTTTAAACTATGATTGAGAGAGTGAGATACTTTACCTTCTTCCATCTGTGTTGACGGTTCCGTCAGGTGAGTTTGTAGTACTCATAATGTTTCTCTGAGCTGAAAACCTCCCAGTCTGCAAATTGAAACCTGGTTTGAATGTGATTTTAGTTTTCCAATAACTACTTAGATAGAGATTACGCACGGTGATCCCACGAAAACTTTAAATGAGTATTGGACTCCAGGACTTCAGCAGCATGATCAGTGGGTTTTTAGTTCAGGCAACAGGAGGCGCGTGCAACAGGTGAGTGCCTAAGATAGGGTTTACCAATGCTGCTATTGTATGGAACGCACCATTAGATACTTAGGGGGGGGGGGGGGGGGGGGGGAGCATGGAAGTTTTAAAATATACTACAACTTTGCCAACTATCCGGGAAAAAACTTTGCCCACCAACCAGGACCAGGAAGAAGAAAAAAAGTTGACCCACTGCTGAGTAAAAATAAAAAAGAAGATGACTCGCCCAACTCAATGTAAAGAAAACTAATAAAACCTAAAAATAAAAAATGCCGCCTTTGCCCCAAAACACAAACCCCCTGAAAATCAAATGGTGCGTCCCTTACTTGCTAGTGCTAGACATTCAAAAAACTGTCTTGGGCTCAGAAGTCGGTGTCCCATGCCCAAAATGAACCCATCTGCTTTAAGTACTTAGTGGTTGGTTTGTAGTACTTAATAAATAGAACCCATAGAAATTGACTAAACATTTTGTTTACACAAATCCATGAGTGTAATTATTTTGGTCATGATTTGGATTATTATCAAATTGGGTTTATCTCAATTCCTGCAATTACCCATCACTTTAAAAATAAAAAATTATGATTTGGCTATTGAATCAAATAATTTTGGATTACCTTTCCAGTTTTACTCTTTATACAGGCTGTCCCAAAATGATTAGTACCCATCGATGCCCAAAAAGTTCAATATTTTTTCATCATCAAAATCAGTGAGATTAGATCCGTTGTTTTTCTATCATATTTGCTATACTGTACCCTTTCATTGGAATTTTAGATCATAATATCGGACTTATTTTAATGAAGTTACACTCCATTGTGTAATACATGATGATTTTACCTTTTTGGCAAAGTGCAAACAAATGTGGTTTTTTGTTTGTTTGAAAGAACCTAATACATTCTCTCAATCTCTTGTCTGCTAATAGCTTTAGTTCCTTTCTAGTTTAAATTACTATGTCTCTATAATTATTATAAAAACAAATCTTGAGAACTTGATTTCAAGAAACCTGCCATGGCTCGTTTTGGTATGACACAATTCTCTTAACTTTTACTCTTCATTAATTTCTGCTTGTATTCGAACTCAACCCCCTCTGAGGTTTGTCTTTTTAAGACTTCTCCTTGTTTATTCAGACTCTTCCTCTGAATAATGGTGAGAAATCCTGTATGAGTATAAAGGTACATGATTGAACTTTGCATAAACACGAAACACTCGAGTGCACTCTAGAGGGCGTAGTAACGATTCCATTAAAATCAGACAAAACAACTTTATGGCAAATTTCATTACGTTTTTATCCCAAACATTAATCAATGTTTAAACAAATATAATACACGAACATTTTATTGCCTTTATACTGAGTTGTCCCCGGACTACTCAGAAAAACTAATTACAGCAAAATCTATATGTAGATATGTTCAAATACCAGGAATAGTTATTTAAATGGAGGTCGGTTTTTCATATTTTGATGGTATAAAAATGCGACATTTAGAATATTGTTCCCCAGAATTTGATATTTTTTATATATTTAGTGGTAAAATTCACTTTTTTAAAACATATTAATTTGCTAATTACTTTAACAAACTGCGCTGTAAAAATTATCATCATCAAACCTCAATGTATTATGCTATTGAACAATTTTGTTCATATGGGCCTCGAATAACACATTGGGAGAAAATGCAGACTACATACTACATGTAATACCCCATTATGTTAGATATGATTATAATATGATTTGATAAGGTGTCGTGGAAGTAATAAATTGTTGTTGTGAGAGTTTTTGTTGTTTGTTTTTGTTGTTTATTTTGTAAATATGATCAGCATGAAACCTCAATTTGTGCTTTTGCATCATTTTGTTCATATATATGGGCCTCGAATAACACATTGGGAGAAAATGCAGACTACATACTACATGTCATACCCCGTTATGTTAGATATGATTATGATTTGATAAGGTGTCGTGGAAGTAATACATTTTAGTGTTGTGAGAGTTTTTGTTGTTTGTTTTTGTTGTTTATTTTGTAAATATGATCAGCATGAAACCTCAATTTGTGCTTTTGCATCATTTTGTTCATATGGGCCTCGAATAACACATTGGGAGAAAATGCAGACTACATACTACATGTCATACCCATTATGTTAGATATGATTATGATATGATTTGATAAGGTGTCGTGGAAGTAATAAATTGTTGTTGTGAGAGTTTTGGTTGTTTATTTGTGTAAATATGATCAGCATGAAACCTCAATTTGTGCTTTTGCATCATTTTGTTGATATGGGCCTCGAATAACACATTGAGAGAAAATGCAAACTACATACTACATTGTATACCCCATTATGATATTGATATGATTTGATAAGGTTTCGTGGAAATAATAAATTGTTGTTGTGAAAAAATCGTTATGATTTCTATGCGAATTACTTTTTTGTCGTCAAATTGATTTCAGCTTGAGTTTTTTGTATTTGATCTCATATGGACCCAAAAAAAATTGAATTATTAAACCAAATAATGGTATTTGGGCTCATTTGTCAAATTTTGATATTTGTCGGTCAAGCCTAGAATTAAAAAAAAAATCATTATGATTTCTATGCGAACAACTTTTTTGCCGTCAAATTGATTGCGGCTTGACTTTTTTGTATCATCGATCTCATACGTTCCCAAAAAAATTGAATTATTAAACCAAATAATGGTATTTGGGCTAATTTGTCAAATTTTGATATTTGTCGGTCAAGCCTAGAATTTAAAAAAGAAATTGATATGATTTCTATGCGAATGACTTTTTTGTCGCCAAATTGATGCGGCTTGAGTTTTTTGTATCATCGATCTCATATGTAACCCAAAAAATTGAATTACTTATCCAAATAATGGTATTTGGGCTAATTTGTCAAATTTTGATATTTGTCGGTCTAGCCTAGAATTTAGAAAAAGAAATTATGATTTCCATGCAAATGACTTTTTTGTCGCCAAATTGAATGCGGCTCGAGTTTTTTGTATCATCAATCTCATATATACCAAAAAAAATTGAATTACTTAACCAAATAATGGTATTTGGGCTAATTTTTCACATTTTGATTTGTCGGTCAAGCCTATAATTTAAAAAAAGAATGTTATGATTTCTATGCGAATGACTTTTTTGTCGTCAAATTGATTGCAGCTTTGAGTTTTTTGTATCATCGATCTCATATGTACCCCAAAATATTGAATTACTTAACCAAATAATGGTATTTGGGATAATTTTTCAAAATTTTATATTTATCGGTCAAGCCTAGAATTTTTTTTAAATTTTTTATGATTTCTATGCGAATATCTTTTTTGTCGTCATATTGATTGCGGCTTGACTTTTTGTATCATCTATGTCATACGTACCCAAACAAAATTGAATTATTTAACAAAATAATGGTATTTGGGCTAATTTTTCAAATTTTCATATTTGTCGGTCATCAAGCCTAGCATTTTAAAAAAAATGATGATTTCTATGCGAATGGCTTTTTTGTCGCCAAATTGATTGCGGCTTGACTTTTTTGCATCATCGATCTCATACGTATCCCTAAAAAATGAATTATTTAACCAAATAATGGTATTTGGGCTAATTTGTCAAATTTTGATATTTGTCGGTCAAGCCTAGAATTTAAAAAAAAATTCTATGCGAATGACTTTTTGTCGTCAAATTGAGTGCGGTTTGAGTTTTTTGTATCATCAATCTCATACCTACCCAAAAAAAATTGAATTATTTAACCAAATAATGGTATTTGGGCTTTTTTTTCAAATTTTGATATTTGTCGGTCAAGCCTAGAATTTCAAAAAATAATTATGATTTCTATGCGAATGACTTTTTTGTCACCAAATTGAGTGCGGCTTGACTTTTTTGCATCATCGATCTCATACGTACCCAAAAAATGAATTATTTAACCAAATAATGGTATTTGGGCTAATTTGTCAAATTTTGATATTTGTCGGTCAAGCCTTGAATTTAAATTAAAAAAATTCTATGCGAATGACTTTTGTTGTCGTCAAATTGATTGCGGCTTGACTTTTTTGTATCATTGATCTCATACGTTCCCCCAAAAAATTGCATTATTTAACCAAATAATGGTATTTGGGCTAATTTTTCCAATTTTGATATTTGACGGTCAAAACAAATTATTATGATTTCTATGCGAATGACTTTTTTGTCGCCAAATTAATTACGGCTTGAGTTTTTTGTATCATCGATCTCATATGTACCCCACAGATTGAATTACTTAACCAAATTATGGTATTTGGGCTAATTTTTCAAATTTTGATATTTGTCGGTCGAGCCTAGAATTAAAAACAAATGTTATGATTTCTATACGAATGACTTTTTTTGTCGCCAAATTGATTGCAGCTTGAGTTTTTTGTATCATCGATCTCATGTGTACCCACAAAAATTGAATTACTTAACCAAATAATGGTATTTGGGCTAATTAGGTCAAATTTTGATATTTGTCGGTCAAGCCTAGAATTTAAAAATAATGTTATGATTTCTATGCGAATGACTTTTTTTTTGTCGTCAAATTGAATATAGCGTATATCCCACAGATTGAATTACTTAACCAAATTATGGTATTTGGGCTAATTTTTCAAATTTTGATATTTGTCGGTAAATCCTAGAATTAAAAACAAATGTTATGATTTCTATACGAATGACTTTTTTTGTCGCCAAATTGATTGCGGCTTGAGTTTTTTTGTATCATCGATCTCATATGTACCCCAACAAATTGAATTACTTAACCAAATGATGGTATTTGGGCTAATTTGTCAAATTTTGATATTTGTCGGTCAAGTCTAGAATTAAAAAAAAATATTATGATTTCTATGCATTGGTTGGTTGGTTGGCTGGTTTGGTTGATTGATTGATTGATGGATGTATTGATATAATGAAGATTGCTTGATTGATTGATGTGCTTGCTTGATGTGATTGATTGATTGATTGATTGATTGATTGATTGATTGATTGATTGATTGATTGATTGATTGATTGATTGGCTGGTTGATTGATTAACTGATTGAATGATTGATCCCAACTGATAACTTTGACCATTTTATTTGTTTCTTGCTTTGATTGATTGATTGATTGATTGATTGATTGATTGATTGATTGATTGATTGATTGATTGATTGATTGGCTGGTTGATTGATTAACTGATTGAATGATTGATCCCAACTGATAACTTTGACCATTTTATTTGTTTCTTGCTTTGATTGATTGATTGATTGATTGATTGATTGATTGATTGATTGATTGATTGATTGATATATTGATATATTGATTGATTGATTGATTGATTGATTGATTGATTGATTGATTGATTGATTGATCGATTGATGATTGTGAACATGTTTGAACATTAACACCGCGCTGAACGAATAGGTGAATTAATAAATCAACTTACTTATTTAAATAGTTTTTGAATTAATTGAATAAATGAATAAATAAATTTATTAATTACATAATTATTTGATTAATTACATTAATTATTTACATACTTAATTATTATTTAATTATTTGGATTACTTAGTTAAATGATTGAATTAATTAGTTAATTGATTGCATTAATTATTGCTTGATTAATTGCTTGATTGATTGATTGATTGATTGCTTGCTTGATTGATTGATTGATTGATCGATTGATTGATGATTGTGAACATGTTTGAACATTAACACCGCGCTGAACGAATAGGTGAATTAATAAACCAACTTACTTATTTAAATAGTTTTTGAATTAATTGAATAAATGAATAAATAAATTTATTAATTACATAATTATTTGATTAATAACATTAATTATTTACATACTTAATTATTATTTAATTATTTGGATTAATTAGTTAAATGATTGAATTAATTAGTTAATTGATTGCATTAATTATTGATTGATTGATTGATTGATTGATTGATTGATTGATTGATTGATTGATTGATTGATGATTGTGAACATGTTTGAACATTAACACCGCGCTGAACGAATTAATAAACCAACTTACTTATTTTAATTATTTTTTGAATTAATTGAATAAATGAATAAATAAATGTATTAATTACATAATTATTTGATTAATTACATAATTATTTGATTAATTACATTAATTATTTACATAATTAATTATTATTTAATTATTTAGATTAATTAGTTAAATGATTGAATTAATTAGTTAATTTATTGCATTAATTCTTTAATTAATTCAATTAATTCTTTATTTAATTACATTACTAATTTGATTAATTACAATAGTTATTTACTTAATTTGAAGTAGCGTACATTGCGTGAAGCACATACAACCATGATAGATTGCTAATTTGGGGCTCGATCATCGTTGTGCTGCGTGCGTGTTGTTCTTTCACTTATTAACGACTACAGTTAATTAATTAAATAAATAATTCCATTGATTGATTATTTAAATATAAATATTGCTTTACTGATGAACCCTTTCCGAAACAAGGGTTCGTATTATTATTCAATTAATCATTGATTAAAATTGCGGATTAAAGGTATATTATGTGATCTTTCCAGGGAACGCCCTCAACATCGAAAAAAAAATTGAAAGAAGATTTTCTTGCAGATTTACATTTCTGATCATAAATCGTACATACATTCCAAGTTACAAGGCGATACGATTCTTAATTACTTCAAAATCATGATTTTAGAGTGATCAGAAATGTAAATCTGCAAGAAAATCTACTTTCTAAAGAAAAATAATGAATAGAGGGCGCTCTATGGATCACCAATCAATATTACCCCCCCCCCCCCACCCCCCCCCCCCCCCCCCCCCCCCACCTCATGAGTATAGCTCCGGTTAGTCCATCGATTTAGGGAAATAAAACCATACGATAGGCCTACATACTATAGTCACACTCATTTGCAGTTTGGTAGACGTGATTTATAGATACGCCCCCTGTCCGGGCAGCCGGGATTTCAAACCATAACACTTGGTCAACCACTGTAGGCCTACATGTTTACAATCATTCTCATCATGTATACTACGCGCTTTATTCCGTCAATGTATCACATGTTGTTGTTATCCGAAAGGAAAGTCATTTTAAAGTCTATATTTCCATTTGCTTTCCCATAATTATGAATGGGTGTGGCGACCCCGGTTAAAACCCCCGGCAGATCTCCTATACCGTCACTGGATTTTCAGTAGCGCATGCATGCCCCGTGCACAAATCTCTAAATCAATACTAAAGTTGCTAATATGACAACGGATACTGGCTGTATATTCTGCCATATTCTGATCCATTATCAACCGGATACTTTTATATGTTAGCATACACAATATTATACTGCGTCAATATGTATCGGATACTTTCATGCCCTAGTATCCAATATATAACGATACTTATTTAAGGAACGGGTGCACCAAGAAACAATGGAATCAGAATTAAACATGTGTGAAACTGACAAATATATTCATTTGCCATTGCAAGAAACAAGGTGTCTTCATTGTGTGATATTTGAATACCTTAAATATTCAATGTTTTAACTACATTGTTTGAATACTGCCTCAATCAATATGATAGTATCAATTACAGATACATGCATTGCTAGTGATCACTGACTCTGTTTCATCATGCCACAATACCAGTCACGTCTTTGTAAATCCAATTGGGAATGGTGAAATAAACGTTAAGCATATTTTTGTAATTTTTCAGTTGATTTCTATCCTTGTGTCAGTAAATGGAAGAGATACAAATCCATGATTCAAAGCACATATCAACAAAGTCAAGGGCCGTTACAATATTGTGTATTCACTCTGTATAATTTGTGCTATTATTTATACCAAACGGTATGGACACTTTATCAACGTTAACCCATCCTGGCCATTGCCAGAAGTTTACCATGCGCGCTCTTACCAGATTTTTTAGCGATCATTTAAGTCCCATGTGTGACTTTCCACCACATTGGATTTGATTAAATTAAACGTTTCATTTTGGTTGTATAGTGTCACTGCTTAATGGACGTTGCCAGGGTATTGCAATCATAGCCGTTGAATTTGTTGCCAACTTATATTATTTACCATTCTTGACATGCTTGACAGACAGTGGAGATGTTTACAGTTGGTATTGACAGGAAAAGAACCAAACAAATCCCACTGTTATTTCATAATGGAAATCGTTTCATCTTCCATTAGGTAAAATAAGCACTCTTTTAATTACAATAAATATATATATTGATTTTTGTTGTTAAAACTAACTACAATACGGCAGGTATAAAAGACAGAATGCTGAAACGACAGAAATGGAAAAAGACAGAATTGACAGAAAAGTGAGAAATACCAGTGCGAGTTTATTATTGAAATGGAGTCATAGTCCAATATACAATGGTTAAATAGGATAGCCAAATGACCTAACAGAGTAATGAACTGTAGAGCGGGAATGGAAGCGAGTGATGAGCTTGCTGGTAGGGAGGGAGTCTTTCAAATCAGCAGATGCCAAGCCCCCACCCCACCCCCATCCCATTTAGCCCTCCTTGATTGATAATCATAATGATGATAATTATGCATCCATGCTACTGTAAACTGTTTTGGGTACTTCACATATGATGGCCTTAAACACATGACCACAGTACAGTCCTCAGGTATTGATTGTCATCAAATAACCTTCAATGTACTGATGGAAACAAACAAGTGCAGATGTGAATAAATAGACTCGGCCAAGCTCTTTTAAATAGCATCATGATTGAAATCTTGGCTGAGTCATTTTACTCATCAGCGAGTCACGATTTTCCCCCTTTCACAACAATTCCATTCCTAAACACAAAGCCACCCTAATAAACCCAATACCCAAAACAACTACCCAACTCCTACCCTCAACTAAACCCTAGTCCTCACTACTAGCCACCTTTTCAATGTGAGTGCACCCCCGGGCTATAGCCAACCTAACTCCTACCCTACTCTAACCCAACCCTCACAAGTTTGGATGCATTGCAGATTAACGCAACACCATGAACACTAAGTTTAGTTTGGGTGCATTGCGAATTGGGTACTCGGTTGCAGCTACACTAGTGCTAAACTACCCACATTGATACTCCTCGTCTCATTTTTATGGTTTGCAGCTGTTTCTGTCGTTTCTATTGTTTCTGTTGTTTCATTCTGTCTTTTATACCTGCCAAGCTACAATAAGTCCAATCAGCGGCAGTACAAGTCCCTTCGTCCTTCGACGTCTATTCTGAGCATATTAATTTACGCGACAAGAGCAAATTCCTGCTCTTGGTTTTAATAGAGTAGGGTAGACGGTCGTACTTGCCACTAATTGAGGCGCTTGGTAACAAGCGTGATATTAATCGACACAGAGCGAGTTTACTAATAATCTCTATGGAATTGTTTAATATAAACATACGGATTCTCATGTTCACGTCAATTTCACGTACACAATGTTTGATTTTGTACGCAAGTACAGTGTATCAGGGTTCCAGTTCAGGGATATTATTGGTTTATCATAAAATCGCCCATAGGGTATGTTATAAATGTCCCTTGGAGAGAACTTTGTAATGTACAAGTATCGTATGTGCCCTTGAATTTAACGTAATGTAAAGTCAAATTATGCAAAAAGTACACAATGCGAGGTATTCTTTATTACTAAACCATTTTGTAACTTTTAAAATTACATTTTTGAAATGTATCGGAGATAATTACCGGGGTTTGTAGATATTTTACCGAAATTAAGTAAAACAAAAGTCTAAAATACAATTTAATCGGTAAAGGGTGATTTCGCCCAACGTGTTAAGTAAGAATTATCGATATGATTAGTGAAAGTCGTAATCTTTCCCTAATCGCCGGGTAAAATCTCCTCGTGTAATTATACAAGATGGCGAGCGTTAGAGAAACACTCAGCCGGTGGGGAGTTCCTCCGGAATACATTGACAAATTTGAAGGTAAGGAAGTAGTATATCTTTCCACTTTTGGTAATGCCTTTATGTCCTTGTTTTCATGATGTTATTGAAGTCATCTGAAAATCATAAGTTTTGAGAGATTCACAGAAAAAAGTGAAACTTGTGTTGGCACCGTGCGTCGTACTCGGGGTCGTATACTACACCGTGCATGCGTTGCGTTGTGAAGCATCATTTCATAGCAGCTCATTTGTACATGTGGCCATGTGAAACGTGATTAGGGCGTATGTAGTATGTACATAGGTCAAAATGCAACGATGCAAGGTTATTGATTGATTGATTGATTGATTGATTGATTGATTGATTGATTGATTGATTGATTGATTGATTGATTGATTGATTGATTTTTTTTGATTTTTTTTTAATTTGATTTTTTTAATGATTTTCAGATGACTTCAATAACATCATGAAAACAAGGACATAAAGGCATTACCAAAAGTGGAAAGATATACTACTTCCTTACCTTCAAAAACTCCCTTGAAATTACCTAAAACTTACACCCAAATTCAGTAAAAAATACCCAGCAATTGTGTAAACAATTGCCTAAAAAATACATCCAAATTCAGTCAAAAATAACCGGTGATTGTGTAAACAATTATCTTAAACTTGCATGCAAATTCAGTAAAAAATACCCAGTCATTGTGTAAACAATCACCTTAAACCTACATTCAAATTCAGTAAAAAATACCTAGTCATTTTGTAAATATTTACTTAAAAATTAAGCAAAATTTCCCATAATGTTGTGGGTTTTTTACATAACATGTGGTAAAATAGTACACAGCATTTACGTAAAAAGAATGCGTAACTAGTTAAGTAAAATTTATACCTAGCCACTGTGCAAAATAAATACCTAGTAAAATTGCATTTTTATACATAATAGTTTGGGTTTTTTTACCAAACAGAGTTTATGTAAAATTTTACCAAATTGTTTGGTGTTCTATACGTGCTTTAAAATTATGTAAAATTTTACATAACTTAGGTAAAAATTTCTGTGAGTGTGCTAATGAACTTTCACTCCGTTTCATCATACTACAGTAATAGTTTTGGATTATTTTTGAATTCTCAAGCATGGATGAGCAGCAGAAATAAAGGGGCCAGATTGAAAATGAAGTTAAAATATATTATTGACGTGGTTGAACGTGATTTGAGATACCCAATCTCCTGTTTATATCATCGTGTATATTAAAGGTCCTAAATACAAACGAGATTGATATTTTATCTTCGTCACTAGTTCAATACATTAGATATTATTAATTATCCCCTGCATGTTCACACAATACGGAAAAATACCTCTGGTTTGGCATGTCATATCACATGAGGCCACAGGAATTTATCGTTTAGTCCAAATGCCCAAAACGAATAAAAATGGTATTTAAACACTCGCGCCCGGGAAAATGAAACTCCCTCCAAACAAGGCGCCGAATTATTTTCCCATCCTACCTACGTAAAATCCCACGAAGTTAACAGGCTCGGCGCCATCACCTCTGTTCATAAGATCAGCGCGAAAAACCCGACCGGATATGTTGTTTGCAGATCATTTAATTTTCGGCGTGGATTCCCGGGGGGGGGGGGGGTACTCACCTAAGACGGTATACGGGGGTGTGCCGCTCTAATGGGTAGCTTTTTGGGCACAAAATCCCTAAACATGGGGTATGATTTTGTCTATTTTCGCGAAAATTTGCCGAAATTAGGTCTATTTTCGCGAAAATTTGCAAAAATTAGGTCTATTTTTCCGATAAATTGCGAAAATTTGGTCTAAAATGAAGCAAAACCCCTAAAAATGGGTACCGATTTTTCCAAAATCACCCCTAAAAATGGGTATGGGTTTTGAATCTCCAGCGGCACACCCCCGACCAAACCAAATCCGAGTACCCTCCCCGGGCGTGGATTAGACCTTTTGCGGTCTATTTCGGCCTAGAATGTAACAAAAATCGACTCCGTTTAAATCATCCGCCATTATATTTGTTTATTATTTACGTGTCGTATTTTAAGCAACTCTTGCACAGAAGCAAAGCAATCGCTTTACACGTAATAATCATACCGCGCAAATGCTGGGTACGAGCCGGTTAATCGACGATGTGGAATATATCGTGTGGTTTGACTTTCTTGTTTACACGATATGGATCAGATTCCATACGAGTTAACCAATTAAATTGCAGTATTTACACCTACTTACTAAACGATAATATTTCATGTTGTCTAATACAGGAATTCACCAAACAACTAATTATGTGTATCACTTTTCTACAGATATTTGCATTCCATCCCTGAGGAATATCTCAGTAGAAGACCCACTCAACATGACATCACCAAACTATCCAGGGGATTACCCACACAACACAGATTGTGTTTCCTATGTATATTCTGTCGGTGATGGCGCGTACTTCAAAATACATGTACTTGATTTCAACCTTCAACTAAACTCTGATTTCCTATTCATTGGATCAGGATCCACTATAAATGATGAGAGTATGGTGATTAAATTGACGTCCGCAGTGTTTCCTAATAGTGTATTCATTTCTAGCCCGTCGATGTGGATACGATTTACTTCGGATCATAGCGTTAATTTTCAATGCAGGTTCCTTATACGAATTGAGATTATGTCAAGTAATACAACAGGTAATATTCGTTATAATATATAATATTAGAGTGTTTCCTTAGTTTCCAGACATACTTTTTGCTACCTGAAAATAAAATGTTTAGTTCGGAATAATATTGCATCAATTTAATTTTTTTAATTAATTTGTTGTTCTTCGGTAAATCTGTGCTTTTATAACAATGTTATTGTATGAAACGTATGTCTATTGTTGGAACCAACGTTTGATTCCATGCGAAATTTAGGGATTTCTCAAAACTTTACATTATACAACATTATATGTTCGATTATTTAAAGGTAGATGACCCGATTTTCAACTGGATGTTTTCTATTTTACATGAAAGGTCATCCTTAAATTGGTTGCATTCCAAAGTTTAAGTTGCATAATTCCAATGGTTCTATTTTTAGAAGCGCAAGGTCAAAAGACATGTGCCCATTGAGTAGTACACAGACTGGCTGGTGGTTAACCACCTTTGGCAGTAATTCACATTTTAGCCTATAATTTCCAAATCAAACATTTCTGGCCTCTAATATTTTACAGATATAATGAGAAAAATATGGGGAATCTTCTGATACCAAAATATCTTGATGTGAAAAAAAATCATAGCCCCAAAAAAGTGATCAGGTCATATACCTTTAATAGCTTTTAGGGGTATCATTGCATAATTTATTTTTGATTGATTGAGCAAATTTGAAAATTACGTTTAAAAAATTAGGGAAAGGTGCCAAAAAAAATACGCATACGCATAGAATAAGAGTTAGTTTCAAAATTCGTATGAAATGTATTAACGCGCCATATAAAATTATACATATATGAACTGTTTCCTTGATATTAATAAACAAATAATCAGTGATAATTTCCCTAAATGAATTGAAATCGCTTTTAATATATTTCAAAAAAGCAGACAACATCTGATAACATTAAAATACACGCTCAGTTTTTATCGTTGAAAATGGGTTTATTGAGATATTTCTCTCAACTCCCCATGTACTGATGATTTGGCATGTCAAACCTGTCGCTTCACATAAGTCAATGATTTCCTGTATTCTACACATTTCAAACTGAACGCTATTCAAACCAATCGTTTGAATAGCTATTCGAAACAGTCTAACCTTATTATATGAATTATGTTTTGATTTGTATAATGTATCTAACGGTAGAAATGAAGATAGTAGACCCCGACTTCGCTCCTCTTCTGATGCTACCAGGCTTTTTGTTCCTCGATCTAAACGTCAAGCTGGTGATAATTCCTTTCGTGTATGTGGCCCCCGACTTTGGAATCAGCTCCCGGTCAGCATCAGAGAGGCGCCGTCCATCTGTATCTTCAAACGCCGGTTAAAAACTCATTTGTTTCCAAAGTTCTGATTATTTTGTCTTTGCATGACTTGTGTATATTGTTATTTGTATTTTTACAATTTTGTATATAATGCTGTTTTCATATTGTTAAGCGCTGTGTTCTTTGTAGAGCGCTATATAAATGCTTATTATTATTATTATTATTATTATTATTATTTTTACTACATACAGCTCTATGTCGTCCAAATGAATTCCTTTGCTTCTCTGGACATGAATGTTTAGATGAGAGCGTTCGCTGCAATTATCAGTCTGAATGTGCTGATGAATCAGATGAAGCAAACTGTACATGGCCGATGGCGCAGCATACAAGTAAGAGAAACAAATAAGTAGTTGTTTTAATAATTATGCGCTGAGACAAATCTTCGGTAGCATTATCACACAATGATCTATTCGATGCATGGTAAAAACACATCAAATACAGATATTTGACGCACACTTGTCTTTGCCTTCGATCTTACTCATTCCTGAATGAATTGTCATAAAAAAAGGGTTTCAGAAAACCCTTGAAGGTTTTCATTTTGGTGAGCACTGAACTCTAATATATTAATAAACATTGATCAATTAACATTGATTAATTAACATTGATTAATATGGTATTAATATATCTCGATGTGAAAACTGTGTATCTTTATGAGAAGGCGTTACATCAAATAGCGTAGTATGTGATGTGGCCGACAAGATACATACACATGATTCAGCTAACAGTGTTCTTTTTTCGGCATCTATCTATAATACTAATAGATCAATTGCAAAATACTACTCTAACACCTGTAAGAGTAGCGCACGTCCACAGGCTCGTGGCGCGATCAGGCGGGATATTATATGCGGAAGGAAGGAAATCTTGAGATTTTCGAGGCTGACTCAGTGACTGGCCAATGTAGGAGCGGGACCTTCATGCAGGGGATCCTGTTTTAATTGATGAGGTTACTTAACATGCTGAACCCGGTATAAAAGGAGCAATGGTCTTCCTTGGGTTGCGTGTAGAGATGAGTGCCCTGCCCCTATGCCAACTTATACTTTACTGTTCAGGGCATACAATAGCTCCAGGGGACTGGGTGTTGCTCCTGCTACACCGGCCTATGATTTGACCCATTCTTCTCACCTCGTAGTTGTATTCTCAAACTCACGCCTAGCATTGCCTAGGGATAGGGTTATGTACAGTGTATGCCAAGCTTTTAAGCTACTCGTTTGACTTACTAAGAAAAATACATTGCGTTATGAATAACCATTAAAGGTTGATACGACTTTGACGGGAAAACTTTTTGTTTTGAGACATGCTCTATAACGGCGGAAGCTATTATCGAAGATTTTATCCAAAAAGAGATTAATGTGTGATTTAACGGAGCAAAAAGGGCAATAAATGTATAAGCTACATATTTCTTACTTTGAAAGATCATGCACCAAACAAAATATAGCTCTTGTTTAATCTCAAAGTATATACCGTATGCTTTTAACCGAATATCTGTCATTGCATTCAAATTTGTTTCTGTTCTGTCAAACATAGCCCATTGATTTTGCTTATAAGGCTCTGTATTTTTAACCTTACTCTACATGCGATTTAAAATATGTTCATCTATCATTGTTGTTCTTTCGTAGGTATTTGCAGTTTGCCCTGGAGAAATATTTCATTTGATGAGACCACCAACATTACGTCACCTCAATATCCATTCGAATACCCGAACAATAATGACTGTGTCTGCTACCTATATAATATCGACGTTACGTCTGGTGCGTATTTCAAAGTAAGCATACTCCAACTAAACTTAGAAGCCAATTATGACTTTTTAACGCTGGGAGCTGGATCCGTTGTAACAGATGACAGTATCGTGATGAAGTTGACGTCGACAGTGTCTCCTAATAGTGTCATCATTTCTGGTTCAGTTATGTGGATACGATTCAAATCTGACCATAGTACTACACGTATTGGTTTCTTCCTACGGGTAGAAATTGAAAAGGATATAACAGGTTAGTTCAGTGTAAATTGGTACACTTACTCTACTTTAGAATATTCCACACTTCTAAACTTAATTTACTGGTCATAGTACCTTTTGTTATTGGAAATGTTTCATTTTTATGTAATCTTTAATTCTTTTAATCTTCTATAAAATGTACTGCACTGATTTACATCTATATATTGTACTGATTTACATCTTTGTATTGGTTATCAGGAGTTGTATATTTTAATATAGATTATAATATTGATTGTGTATATTCCAGCATGTACGTCGTAGGCCCTATTGTAGTTGTTTATATACTTTTCTGTATGATGCAAATGTTTACTGACGAATCATATGGTATCCGTGTACATTGATTTATTAATTCAATGTCGAAGTAAATCTTAAAGTCTTCAATTATAATACAATTGTTTTATCCTAAATTTGAAAATATCTATGTTCATTACGACATACAGGTCGATGTCGACCGAATGAATTCCTTTGCACCTCTGGACATGAATGTTGGGATGAGAGCGTTATTTGCAATTATGAATCTGACTGCAGCGATGAGTCAGATGAAGCAAACTGCCCATTGACTGTGACTGAACGCAGTAAGTAACCAATATTTATTCACCACTTGAGCACTCTATTCTAATGTCAAACACACAATTGTTAAATCTAAACTTCGCGTCTGTAGCTTATACCTATATTTGTGTGGATATCTACGATACGATCCTTGATCACCGTAGCACCGCTCTCAACCGAAAACAGCATGGTTTCGAACACACTAATTTTAATATCTATTCTAATGTCAAACACACGATTGTTAAATCCAAACTTTGCGTCTGTAGCTTACCTATTTGTGTGGATATATATGATACGATCCTTAATCACCATAGCACCACCCTCAACCGAAAACAGCACGGTTTCGAAGACACTAATTTTGATGATGGGTGTACGTATCCATTTTTGCCAACGTAGCTTTAACACGAACATATATATGCGGGGGTGTCTGTACTTGTAATCAAAATTCTAGATACGTTCTATACGTTATACAGGTAGGATCACCAATAAAATATTTAATGTCTACTTTGGCTCCGATGCTTGCTTGCTTAACTCGGGTGGTGTCCCCGATCTACGATGGTTCTCCACACTTCATTGCTGTGATTATGTCACAGATGTCCAATCCCGTATCTTGCTTGAGTAATCCTATAAATGTCAGAGCAGGTCTTTCTGGTTTTCTTTTGCCATGCTTGGGGATCCAGTGGACCAGTTTGGATACTGGCTCCTCACTTCTGAAACAGTGGCCAGCAAACCTCCGGTGCAGTTTCATTAAACTTCAAAGATATAACATTGCGCTACAATAGCACTTTAATGGAGTGTTTGAAATAGCGATGTTGCGACGGGGGAAATAAACCTGTTTTACAAGTAAACGGACCTCTCAGGATGGGTCGGTCGGTCGGTCGGGTGTTTTTATTTTGTGTGGTGCTTTTTTCCTTTTTACTTTTCCCCCTTTTTTTGAACGTACAAATCGAACAAATTTGTAAGCATCTTGCCGTAAAATTTTGACAAGCCACTTTTTTTAATTTGGGTCGGTATTCATTTAAACGTGGATTTTTTGACACCTATTTCTAAACGTAATAAACGATAACGTAGTAAACGTTTTTCGTACTCAAAGTACCATGTAGACGATCAGGAAAGAGCTAGCGAGTGTTCCAAGTAACCACATAGTCTATATATGTACGGTATTCGTATCAAATAGGTTTTTAACCAAAAAGTGTGTTTTAATACATAGTTCGGCGGGATAAATCTGAACAACGTAATAAACATCCTTAACAAGGTCGCATGCTTTGCAGCATTTTGATTTATTCTCAAGGTCAGACATGCTGCTATAGATTTTTGAAAATATTATTTTCCAACACCCATGTTCTTTTAGATTCAGAATATGTGCATTTAAATGTTTAAATGTTAATTTTGAACAATTTTGATCCTCAATATGTCGCAGGAAACGTAATAAACATCAACATCTCGGACAAAATATATGAAATTGAAACAGGTAAACATCGTAAAAAATGTGCATTTTTTTCTAACCATGGAATATCGCTATATGTTCCCTGCAAATTAGGACATATCTTGTAGAAAATGGTGTACTTTTTGTATTGTAATTAATAAAGGCAAAATTTACTTTTATGCTGCGGACATGGAAATTTCGCTAATTTGGGGTATATGAGGGCGATTTTTTTAGTGAAAACACGATAAGAAGTATAGCAAAGTATATATATCCAAGTAGAAAACATCAAGATCTGTCTAAAAAAGTTTTTAAAGCAAGAAAACATTGCATAACATGAAATGGACTAAAGACATCAAAAAGTTCATTTTGCACTGTTTTCATGAGAGTTAACCTTAAATGTATAGGCTACATATTTCTAACTTTGAAAGATCATGCACAAAACAACATATAGCTCTTGTTTAATTTCAAAGGATATACCGTCTGCTTTTGATCGAATATCTGTCATTTATTCACATTAGTTTCTGTTCAGTCAAACATGTGTTTATGTCACAGATGTCCAATCCAGTATCTTGCTTGAGTAATTCTATAAATGTCAGAGCAGGTCTTCCTGGTTTTCTTTTGCCATGCTTGGGGATCCAGTGCACCAGTTTGGATACTGGCTCCTCACTTCTGAAACAGTGGCCAGCAAACCTCCGATGCAATTTCATTAAACTTCAAAGATATAACATTGCACTACAATAGCACTTTAATGGAGTGTTTGAAAATGGCGGTGTGGCGACGGGGGAAATAAACCTGCTTTACGGGTAAACGGACCTCTCAGGATGGGTTGATCGGTCGGGTGTTTTTGTGCTTTGTAGTGTGTTTTTTACTTTTTTACTTTTTCCCCTTGAAATTGAATTTACAAATCAAACAAATTTGTAAGCATCTTGCCGTATAATTTACAAGTCAATTTTTATTTTATTTTGTTTGGGTCGGTATTCACTTGCACGTGAATTTTTTTGTCACCTATTTCTAAAAAACAATGGGTCGGTCGGGCCCGTTGAACAGGGTTTATTTTTATCATCGCCTTATCGAAATCAATTCAATGAACAATCTAGCCGTCTATACTATCTCGGTGATTGCTTTATGTACTTTTTATCTCAACCATGTGTTTTACATTATTTACATGATACAATGAGATATTATAATGTTTCATCTTATAGGTATTTGCAGTATGTCATAGCGTGAAAATACCATCTGATGGCATGGCTAATTAAGAATTCATATAAAAGGGCTGAGCAAGTGGTGTAATTGAATCAATACCACGTTGATAAGATCTTAGGCGTATTTTTACTTGTAGTGACTTTTCGAGGCCCGGAATTCATGCTACTTTACAAGAAATGAGAATTGCAACCACCCTTGTGTATTATTGTTAACCCGAAGAATCTGACGGGCCTCATTGTATCAAAAACAAAGCAAACGAGTAAGGGTGGAATAAGGAAACTCTCACTAGGCCGCATAGTACAATGTCCGACTCACCTTGAAGCGTCAACACGTTCATGTCATGGCTACTTACGTTCAATACGTGCAAATAGAAAGAGAATCAACAATCAATATTCCGTGTGCATTTTAAATGTCGTGAACAACATGTGTTAACTTAACGAATTTTTATTTTTATTTAGGTTCTGTTTCTGTAGAATGCGCCGAAGTGTCTGTGACGATAGTAGATGTATATAACTTGACCTCTCCATTATATCCAAATAGTTACATCAACAACTTAATATGTAGTTGGTATTTCACTATTGAACCCATGGATACTAGAAGTGATCACTTCAGTATCAATATTCATCATCTAGATTTGCAGAAAGTTACACTATATGATGGCAGTGGTTATGTATATAGTACTTATTTTCTTGACAAATTGTCAATCGGGACCGGCAGCATCATCGACGATGCCAGCACTGTTAAAATTCTAGGCGGTACGGAATATACCAATCCTGTTATAATTAGTGGTAAAATAATGTGGGTGACTTTCACAACAGATTCTTCTACAACGAGGACAGGATTCTTTTTACAAATACAAGCAGAAGGTAGGTCAGTGAATCTTTGTTTGTACAAGATTTCAAGCTATTGTTTTGCATTATTTGGGTCTGGCAGTATCGCTGGGTTACAGTGGGCGACACCTGTTTAAACCATAAGAACGACGAACACGATTTACTCAAGACGCACTTGGTATGGCTTTGATTCACTAAAGTCATCTGAGATATTGGAAGTAAACTCCTCAAAAAAGTTTTGAATAGTTTGGGGTGGGTTTTTTAAAAATATATTTTACACTTGTACACAGTATTAGCAAAATCTATGTATCAATATTTAACCAGCCATGCATGGACAAATTAGCTTAAAAGGCCATCAACGCTAAGGGACCACTGTTTTGAAATTCGCGCTACAAGAGAATGAAATGCAAGTTAGCTATGTGCAATCATGTGTAGTTAAGCATAAATGGTCACGGTGTATATATTCGTACTTTCAATTAAGAGGATCGTGTGCTCAGAAATAAAAGTAAAATCATAAAGGCTTATGTACGAAATAGTCAAGCTCATGGCAGCAAGCAGCCGTCTGCTAGTTGGATGAGCATAGTCTGGGCTAGCACAGTGGTACTCAAGCATTGGCTAATCTGAAGTGTGGTTTAATAAATTGTAATGTGACAATGCTGATAATCATACAATGACAACAAAACAGTTTTGAATGAGTTTGATCAACAAATACTTTATATTGCCATTTGTTATGGCTGTAGAACACTCAAGAGACATCATAGCTTAATTTTGGGCATTTATGCTCTGTTACCCTGTAGCTGACATAAACCAAACCGAGTATCCCCATAGTAGCATACTAAAGGGCAACCATTATACACTAAAGTGGCCCAATATATTGACTCCAAAGGATGATCTTGCAAGGCTATAAGGTTTCAAACGCTTTCCGTTTATATTGACCCTAGCAAGGACTTGGCACAGCGGTTCATACTCTTGGCAAAGGAGATATCATCAAGACGGAGTATAGACTAAAATGGACGTATTAAGTAGTTGTGTGAATCTGTTTCATTGTCTTATAAGCCAAACTATTTGGATTGTTTTACAATGATGAACGTGACCGTGAAGCTACCTTAGCAAGTATTTAGGTTTAGATTGAAAATACACCTTCATTCTCTTAAATTATCTGAGAATTTGATTCGGTTATGGTAGAACTTTGGTCCATTTGTGCTAAAAACAGAGAACATACGTACTGTTAAGTTCCACTTTCAATAGACTATTCAATAATCAGCTTAGTCGAATGCATCAGCTAGGGGTGCTATTGGGCCATTATGAACGCACAGATAGAGCATTGATTGAGTCTGATTTGCTCTTATTAAAATAAATAACGGATTACTTGTTTCCTTTTTAGATTATTGTGGCGTAACAACATTGAAAATGACTATTGGTAACCGAACCAACATAACCTCGCCGAACTTTCCGGGAGAGTACTTCAACAATGTAAATTGCGTTTGGTACTTCTACGCCATTGATACATTGGATGGGGGTTTCTTGGTGAACATGTTTTCTTTTGACCTTAGTGATGAGTTTAGTTCAAGTGATCGTGACTCTCTTGTTTTTCGAGCCGGTGATGCTGAGCATATTGTGTTAGATTTACGTCGCTATTCGGCAAATACTATCTATATATATGGATCAAACATGTGGATAACATTTTCTTCAGACAACGAGGCTAGACACGGCGGTTTCCTATGTGAAATTCAAAGAATTCCGTATTATGAAAAGGGTATGTATTCTTTTCAAATAATTGTATATTTTGTTTTATTCATTTGTATATGGTTATTTGTTTAATCGTTAATCATCAGCAACTAGGTTAGTGTGATGGCAAGCTGGCTGCTATTTAAAATTTAGGGACTGAAGATACCACAACATCTTCAATTTCGGGGTTCATGTAATAACAGTTCCACAAAGAGCGTGATTTTCTGGATACCGATACAAATACCGTTTGGGCGTTTGACACGTTGGCCGACGTCGTTATATTCTTGAATCAGCTCTTAAAACACCGTGAATCCAATCAAAATGATCACTTATGAAATCGGTCATCTTGACCAGCTTCCAACGACTTCATGAGGGTGACCGACGAAGGAGTTCTTCAGTTTGTTTATTTTGGTTGGCATTTTATTATCCGTACCATGTCGTTTGTTATTATAGCAGTTCCTTGTGATGCCAATGAGTTTCAATGTACATCAGACTCAGGACACAGCTGTATTGACGAGAGCTACGTTTGTGATCAGTACCCGATGTGTCCGGATCTCTCCGATGAAACTAATTGCAGTAAGTTTATTCAAGTTGTCAGATAATCAAAAACCACTGTAAAGCAAACCTTGCTCATTGAAAATGTATCAGCTTACTTTTTCTCATGGCCCGTATCATGGTCAAAATGTATTTAATGTATATAGATGTGATATTTTGATATTTTTTCCCTGTTATACTCACGTTTGACTTTATCGAGATAGATATTCCTAGGCCACATTGCATAAAACTTGAGATTCATTGTAAGAAGAGCCCGGAAGAAGAGTTATTCTTCTTAAGTTTTCAACTCTTCTTAGGACATTTGTTTAAGAATTGTTGAGTTAATCTTCATAATATAGTGCCTCGGTCAAACTTCAGAACTTGGCTTAATAACAGGCTTAAGAAGAGTTCAAAATAACTCTTCCTAAGTTGAGATTCATTTTAACTTTTATGCAATGGCCCTGGAAATATACATCTATCTTCTATATTTTTTACATTAAAAAAAACAAATAAAAAAAGCGGGAAAAAAAAGAAAAAAGAAAAAACCCATCACAGAACATCACTAAATGCCCGACAACTACAACTTAAATGAAATAATTAGAAAACGTATTACTCATGTAACTTATAATATATAATCTTATTTCTTTAATACAAATTGACATCATCAATTTCATTTTGCATTTACAGGACGAAATAAAAGACAGGGGTGCTGAGTGAAAAACATGACATGACATGTCTTTAACATTTAATAAATCTATTTCAACTTCCAGGAATTTGTGGTACTAAAGAACTGTTCTTAGCCTCAAGTGAAGACACTCGATATCTTGACGTTGAAACCGTGTATGGAAGTGGCCAATTTATATGCATCTGGACTGTAGAGGGACTAGACGGTTGGAAGATCATTATTGACCTATTGGAGTACCATGTTGTCAATGGGGTGCTAACCATTGCCAATGGACAATACGACGTCACCAATTCGTCCATCGTCGCCAGTATTATGAGCAGAACAACTAAACTTAGTACTATTGCATCCGAACAATCTTCCATATGGATAAAATTGCAAACCAGTAGTCAAACAAATATTAAGTTTCTAATCAAACAAAAGAAGGCTGCATCAGGTATGATCGTTATTCATATGTCTTGTGTTCATTTTTCAGGATTGAAATAAATGTTCTGATGTTCGTGTCTAAAAAGCTCAGTTGATGATATGATGATACGTCTAACGAGAAATATGCCCAATGGTGAGGCGTTACAATGGATTTTCACACTCCGGCGTGCAAAGAGTTTTAAGGATTGATCCACTACCTTAAATTATACTTCACAATCATATGGTTGTACAAAATGATATCGAAATTTGGAGGCAATCACACGTACTATTGTTTCTATTACCAGATTACCCAGAATGTGACTGGGTCATAAACATAGATTCTTATATAGGAGCATCACCTAGACACATTAACATTGCGGTACACAAAAAGGAAACCTGTTGAATCATGAACGCCATATTACGAAAAATGGTGGCAGTCTGAATTTCAAATCATAAGCTAGGATGTCGAATCCGTTCATATAATGTCTATCAATTAGGTTATAAGATCGAGTTTTGTGTGTTTTTCTTTCAGATATATGCCAACCTGATGATTTTTACTGTGGTGATAGATCCTGTATTACCTCGTGTGGTTTATGTGATGGGGTGGTTGACTGCTTGCAAAACGAGGCTGACGAAATGATATGTAACGGTATTTAACACTTTATTTGTTCTATTTCGTGGGTGACTCGAAAATGTAATACAAAAATCGTCGGCCATATCAAATTCTGCTTTATGCAAATCCACGTCATTGGATCAAAAACAAGGGGATAATCTAGCTATGCCTTCATTTTAAATATGACTTCATGAAGAAAAAACAACCTACAAGCCATGCTGTACAACCCTGCCACATGTGCACAATTGACAGTGTCTATTTTTTAGGTAAACTCAAATCTAATTTATAAACAAACGAAGGCATAATATTATAAGAAGTTATTAATCTTCTTAGAAATATTTTAAATAATATTTTGTATTTGAGTAGTTTTAATACAGCGCGTGAAATCTACGTGTGTACATTACACACATAATCATTTTCTTTAAACACCCTAGACCTGCATTTTACTTGGGTGATCCATTCCATGTATGTACATGCTTTTACGATATATGGTAGCCCTGACCTTCATCTACATCAACATTTATGTACTATTCTAATGTTTAAAAAATAAAATCCTATCTTACTACACATTCCAAGGAATCCATTGGTATAATATTTTGATTTTTATAATATATTGATGATTGTATCATGTATGTATGCATATCTTGATTACAAACCAATATAGTCTAGAGGCTGAGACTCCTAAAAAGGTGATCGTTCAACCGGTGTACCTTATTTGTGAAGTGTCAGTTCTTAAAATATAATAATATCTGACTTGTATTTATTTTATTTGAAATCATTTTAGGGGTCCTGGGCCAACATAACTGAGTTGTCTGACGACTGTAATGTGTAATGATTGACTCAGTCTTTCCAAGTAAATGGTTTTAGCTTGACGAATATTGTTTACTTCCAATATAACATATTGATAGTCAATTATAGGTCAATAAATGCGTATGTGTTGTTTCGAGAGAAATTAGACAAATCAATGCACGCGCACTGATGTTGATGTGTGAATAATGGCACGACCCCGCAGGGTGTGCTATTGTGAGCATATCAACATTTGCGCAAGTGCATTGATTTTTCTAATTTTCCGAGGATTAAAACGTACGCATGTATTGACCTAATTCATACACGACACTATATACACATCAAAATTCACAATTTAAGCATAATTTTAATGTATGTAAAAACGAATCAAAACATGTTAACAAGTGTGCTAACACCTGCAATGAAAATCGGCGAACCCGCGATTCCTGATTCCTGATCTAATTGAATGGCGCACACGTGGAGTGCATTAGACACTTTCAATGCACTCCGCGTATTTAAGTTTCTTGCTTTCTGATTGGTTCGACACTCATATAAGTGTATGAATATAATGTATTAAACATGGATTTTAATTAACTAGTATGTAACCATTATACGTTATGATGGCCCAGAACCCCTAAGAGAACTGATGAAGCCTACAATCAAGTCATAAAAGAAGATCAGCAAGATCAAAGAAGTAGAAGCGGCATATTCTAATTCCAAGCATGCTCTAAGCTGGAGTCTTATCAATGAAATCACTGGTGGGAAAACATCCACCAAAGGTCCGCTGGAGGGAAAAACTCAGAAGGATCGGGTCAGTGGTAAGACAACATTCCACCTAAAGTTCTGCAAAGATGCGACCTTGATGACATTTTGTTGAACTTCTGCAATGAAGCCAAGTTGTCTGTGCTCAACATCGTTTCAATACCAAAATCAGGTAATCTTAGCATAGGAGGCAAATACCGAGGTATCAGTTATATTGTTGCCAAAACGGACAACAGAATCATCCTGAACAGAATCAGACCAGAGCTGGATCAGCATTTGAGAACCAATCAAAACGGCTTCAGGGTCGGAAGGACGACAGTGAGTCACATACTGGCACTGAGGAGGCTTACAGAAGGAGTTAAGGCCAACAACCTAATAGCAGTTATAATCTACATTGATTTTAGAAAGGCCTTTGACACTATCAACCGTGGCAAAATGCTGAAAATTCTACGAGCTCAAGATCTGCTGCAATGAGTTGAGACATCAGTAGCAAAGGTCGGTCTGAAAATGAACACTGGAAAGACACAATGTATGTCATATAACCAGAGTCAGAGGGGATCCATACAGACAAATGATGGTATCAAGTTGGAGGAGGTTCAGTATTTAAAATATCTTGGTGCCTGGATGGAGAGTACAGCAAAGGACATTAAGCAACGCAAAACAGCAGCATGGAGAGCATGTAGAAAATGACCATAACATGGAAGTCGGAAATCCAAACTTCGCCTGATTGCCTCAACGGTAGAGTCAGTTCTGTTACATGGATGCGAAGCTTGGACCATTACTCCCAAGTGGCAGAAAGATCTTGATGGCTGCTACACCAGAATGCTGAGAACAGTACTCAATGTCAACTGAAAACAATATACCAAATACCCAAGTGTATGGTGACATCCCGAAATTAAGCCAGGAGAAGGTTTGCTGGCCACTGTTTCAGAAGTGAGGAGCCAGTATTGAAACTGGTGCACCAAGCATGGCAAAAGAAAACCGGGAAGACCTGTTCTGACATTTATTGATTTACTCAAGCAGGATCCTGGATTGGAGACAAGTAACATGAAGACAACTAATAAATGACCGAAAAGTGTGGAGAGTCATCGTAGATCGAGGACACCACCGAGTTAAACCCTTAGGTCCAGTCTTACCAGCAATATCCTTTGAGAATATCTCAAGGTTGAGATCTCTCTATCTTAACTCTATTTCATCTGACATCAAATGAACAAGTGTACGCCAGTGCACTCTGGGTGAACTAGCCAGAGTGAACCTTTTCCTTTAAGCAAGAACGCAATAACCCCTAAATTGATTTTAATTAAAATAAATACAAGTCACATACGAGGTGACTTCTTAGGAATACCTCACAAATATGGGTTAAGTTGCATAATGGTATATCAAAATTTAAATGCTTTTTTGTCATGTCAAATGTTCTATGGTTTACTTTGTAAAACAGCATGTAACCATGTGAAGTTATTTAATGTCCATTCTATTTCCAATATGACTAAAACATGTTTGACTGCTGCTACGACAACATTTAATGACGAATAATTTATTAGAATTATTTCTAAATAAACTTTGCTAAATGTTGAAAATAGTATGCAATAAACATGACAATATCGTGTGATACACAGCTTTAGTGAAATATTAACGTAAGAGCGGTACTCATTTGGCATATTTTGATGCGAAAATGACGTAATGCGGTTACAAGCATATATATGGTGATTTATGTTTCCCCTACCCTAAAATCGTGCTATTTTATTATCGAATGGGACATTTTAAAAAACACAAAAACAATGTGACACCACAATTTGAGTGTACTCACCACCTGGCACTTATCTATTTGGTCTATACTAACTACCTATGTGATGTGTACTTGAGAAGGTACACCGGTTTAACGATTCGCCTTAACTAGGTCTCTTATGAGATCTAGCCTCTATACTACAATGGTTTAATACCATGGTTACAATTCAAAAGTATTGCAATATTTGTCAAACATGGTGATACATGATAAATGTATTTAGTAACAAAACAAATGTTTGTGTAAGCTACCTAATTTGCAGATTTGAGAGTTGAATAATTAATTAACTAATTTTCATAACACAAATAACTATCGTACCAGAATTTATCAGTTTACTACTTACAGAACCTGAAACATATTATTTAAGAGAGCAGATCTGTAAGAACTCTGACAATTCGGGTAAAATTCGGGTAAAATGAAGAAAAAAAATCAAATTTCCTGAAATTATTATTGTGAGAGGGTTTGGTAAGGTAGCTATAACAAACAAAAAAAAGACATTTAAAAAATCGGATTTACGTTGTTGCCGTGGCAAGAGGGAAAACAAACAAATACCCGATATTGCAAGAAATAGCATTTTGAAAATCTCAAAATTGGATTGTTTCTCCAAATCGTCACGAAAAGTGTTATGAATAAAAATTATAACTGATTCATTTTTTTGTTGCTACACATGTTGCTCTACAAAATCCATCAAAAAATAATTCAATACGCATTTTGGAAAATCCCAAATGGATGCTTAAAAATTCCCCGTTTTGACAAATTTCAAATGACTGATTTTATGTCAACTTTGAACCCTTGTAAAATCCCAGGTAGTGAAAAAAAATGTATGTCCAATGTGGGATAAAAACAATGAATCATGCTCAACACAAATCCACTTTAGAATAACTGGGATATTATTTGTTGTTAGTGTACTGGCCCATCAAAGTTGTCCCTTTTTTGGAAAATAGCTCTAATTGAAGTAGTCGGGTATATACAGAGGGTTTGCGTGCATCCCCCAGGACTCCCCCAAACCAACTTGTTTTACTTCCTATCATGATCCTAAGACATAATCAGGATGTTACCAACAATATTTTTGGTATGCTAAGTGGTTATTCAAAATGGCGTCCAAAATGGCCGCCAAACTGGTCAAATCTCATTAAATGACATATAGCAATCAAATTGTATGGTGAAAGTACAGTTTTAATAGTAGGATGTATGTATCAGACCTTCAGACACTCATATCCAGAACTTTTGTTTTGATGACACACCTAAATCCAAGATGGCCGCCAACATGGCCGCCAAAAATGGTAAAGTGCCATATATTGGCATATACCAACATGTATGATCAGAGTAGTTTTAACAATGGGATGTATGTGTTAGACCACTAGAAACTCATATATAATTTTTTTGCTTTATTAACATACTTAAAAACCAAAATGGCCCCCAAATGAATGGCAAAAAATTGTCATTCCATAAAATGGCATAATATCAACCGAAATGTATGATGCCAATATAATTTTAATGATGGGATGTATGTTAGACCACTAGTAACTCATATCCAGTATTTATTAACATTGTTAAAAATCCAAAATCGCTGCCAAAAAAGGCCCCCGAATGGGTCCCAAAGTGGCTGCAAAAATGATGGTTAAATTCTATAAAATGGGATTATATCAACCTTAATAATGTATGATGAAAATATAGTTTTAATGATGAGATGTATGTATAAGACCACTAGTAGCTCGTATATAGTATATTTACTTTGTTAACATACTTAAAAATCCAAAATGGCTCCCAGAATGGGTCCCAAAATGACTGAACAAATTGTCGGAATTTCATAAAATGGGATAATATCAACCAAAATGTATGATGAAAGTATAGTTTTAACATTGGGGTGTATATATATATAAGACCACTAGTAACCCATATCCAGTATATTTGCATTGTAAAAATATACTTTGAATCCAAGATGGTCACCAAAATGGCCACTGAATGATAATCTAAAATAGATATTGTAAGAGTATTACATCACATTCACCAAATAGTATGTTCTAAATTTCTAAATTCACCCAGGAACTGTAAAATAACAAAATAACAAAGATAGTTGCACATGTACTGTACATACAAGGGTCATACAATAAGTTCTACCTCCTACCTCACAACTTTGCTATTATTTAAGATAAAGATACTCATAAGACACATTCCACAATATTTGAATCTCAGATTCATAGTAAATTGGTCTGAATACTGGATGCACTTTTTTGGTTTTGGAAATGTGGTGACCCATGAATGTCCATTGTGTGTAGAAAACAGCAAAATATCTCTAAATTAAATGTTTATCATTTTGCCAATTCTAGGAGACAAACGTACCTATCGGTCAAATATAACCATCAAATCAGTAACATTTAATATTAGTCTGTTAAAGATATACAACTTTAACAGACTATAATATTAAAAGTTTTAGTGATTTGATTTTTAAAATATGCCATCCGGTTAGAAAGAACCAGATCAGGAGAACCGTTAAGCTTAACCCTCCCCTATAGAGAACCATTGCAAAAGTCACAATTATATTTTTTATAAGAACTGGGAGATCTACAATACAGAACTAAATGGAAGGATTCGATGTCTCTCCAACAGACAAATTGCACATAAAGAATACTCATGTGACTATCATGCTAAAAGATTTAACATGTGAGGCATCATTGTGGCGTGAATTATAACAACAAATCTGGCTGAGACCACATCACAACAAGATATCAATTAGCATTTACCATTTGTAGCCATGACTCAGAGCCATAATCATGACTCCGGGGACTGACACCGGGGACTGACATTCATATTAGCGATGTTATAAGGCACGAGGTAGAACTTATTGAATGACCCTTATGTAAGCCAAGAGTTTTCTTTTCAATTGGTTGACAGTTGTTTAGATACAGAAGTGGTGGATTTGGTCAATTAACTGGCAACCTTGGATGTGTTTAACGCAACCCAAATGTTGGACCTGTGTTAGTTTAAGCATTAGCGTACGCACCTTTTGTATGTTATTGTTTCTAATAAATTAACCCTTGTAAAGCGGACTCACAATTTGGGCGCCATACAATACGTTATAATTTCTCTAATTTGTGCATGCGAATCCTTGTTTGTTGTAATTCTTAATGATATCCACATATTCATTTTTATATTTATGATAATATTGAAATAACTAAAATAGGCCTACTCGGTGGTCTTTTTTTGCTTCGCAGAAGTGTTCATTGTCTTGTCAGCAAGCCATACAACACGCCTGACGTCACCCCGATTTCCCTGTGGTTATCCACCTAACCTGCTTCGTGAATGGATAGTCCAGGCAGAAGGTAACGCGAAGATCAGTTTACACTTGTTACAGGTTAGCATGAGATTAGACGGCTTTCTGTCCATTGGGAATGGTAACGATCCGACGGATATTCTATCTACCATTTTCAGAATAACAGGAAACACATCAGTACGTGTTGTATCATCGCAGCGATCAGAGATGTGGATTAAGATGGGAGCATACTTGTCCCCCCCTACCTTTAGGAATGGATTTGACATGACCATTAACCAATTGCAGAATATAACTGGTTAGTTTCAAATAAAGTGCAGGGCATAACCATGGACTGGCAGAACGTACTTATTTCCATATACAATATTAAACATTAAACATAACTATTGTTATAGACCCTATCTGTGTGTGTTTTTGTCTGACATTAGTATTTTGGAACAACGACGCCTAAAACCGGCGCTGTTATTATTTTCAGTGGAACAACAACGCGCAGGCAAAGTGTTTCTCATTCCTAAAAAAAAAAATGGTTACAATTCTGGTTAAAATAAATACATTTTATTGCCCACATTCGCAATAACTTTTACCTCTGTTTGAATCGAATTGTTCACAACCATCCACGTAAGCAATATCAATATGTACGACAGCATTTTCCCTTAGATGCCACCCCGTAAAACACTAATAAGACAACTACGAGAAATGAATTTGCAGGACTGGAATAGTTTTATTGTAGAACATACCCAATTTATATGGGTGACGACAACGACATACTCATTAAATATCACCACGACTTATAATATGACATTTACACATTCATTTATAACATTTACTACTATGGACAACAGGATGTACGAACACGAGGTAGACATGACATATGCAAGGAACATAACGGCCGGGTGTACACGACGAACACAACGTGGACATGACAGAAATGAGCTGCCGGGGCGAAAACATTTCCCATGCGCCCCGCAACGGAAGACTCAGTCACCGCAATCAGTGGTGACGCGGAAAATGCTCCCGCTCCGACTCCGCCCGACCCCCACTTCACGCCACACAAGGGACCAACTACAAGAGGGACCCCACGGCGATAAATGAGGCAGGGGGTATGGGAGGAAAGAAGGACCAAACAGGACCCACCTCCAACATAGCACATGGAGATACCTCCCAATTCCCCCTAACCTAATCCGCACCAGGTGCCCAACAAGTACACGCGGGGACCTCCTCCATCCCCGGATGCAAGCACAAAGGGTGGGTGGGAGGGAAATTTACCAACTAGCCCTGATGATCTCAGCCGACAATGTGACAAGCAACGGGAATCCAAAATAAACCGCGAAAGAATAAAGAGCCTTTGATTGGCTGGTGTCACAACCAGACGACTATACACCTCGGTACACAGCCACGCAAGGGCTGTCAACCACTTATGGTTAGATGGTCGATAAAGGGGGTGATTTAAATTACAATGCTCTAAATTCATCCCCAAAAAGCGTGACCAACCGAAAATACAGGGTGTCCCAAAAGGCAAATTTTTTTATTCGCCAGACAAGCTGTCAAAGGCATACATATTGCAACTCAAGATAATGAGTCTCTACTTTTAAGGTGGTCAATACTGAACAGTAGGATCGATTTCAAAGTATTCTGCTTCAAATAATTATTCCATCTACTGTCACAGGCATTTGTCATGGATATTCTTATTTCGATTGCGGTGAAGGATTTTGCACAGATCCGTGTGTCCGATGTGATGACACTGTTGATTGTCTTATTAACGGTGTGGATGAACATGAATGTCCAGGTATGTGTAATGAAATCCGGTGTGAAAACATCAATAATTCCTCGTAATACCCCTTGTTAAAACGCCAATGTTTTCAACAATAGTTCGCCCTATAGTTTAATCAGTTCCTTATTGGCGAAAAATGTTCGGCTTTTATCTCTCCGTGTGCACGCGATATTGGCCACACGCACGCGATTTTGGTCTTAGTGCGCTCTTGCATTCTTTATCGCACGCATCCTTCTCCTTCCGTGTTCATTCGCTGGATACGCCAATTTGGAACTGATCGAACTATAGAATTTCACCTTGAATACCTGAGACGAATATTCAGGTATCTTCGTCTCAGTTGAATACCAAGGAATTTAAATCAACCAACAGTTACAAAGAAGAACTTGATTTAAAAAGTTGTTTAAAGCCTAAAAGGCCGGAAAGGTTGCGCCTAACGAAATATCACACATAAAACTCTCATTCACTATAAAATGCCCAGCCAAAGATCAAAGTCTTCAATTAATGATAAAAATGAGAGAATGAAAACAAGCCATATAGTATTACGAGGGTCGTTCAATAAATAATGAAAGTGATCATGGTATGGGATGCATGAGTGATTCTATTGAGGGATAATGTGATCAATACAAAGCATGAACCTTTGTCTTTCAAACAATAGACTTTTGGATTGTTAGATACCTTTGGTTATGTAACGTCATTAACATAAACACAATAGGTTTCAGACACTGACTGAAATCTGTCAATTATTTGGCTGGATATGTAATATGTTGAATATGGGTTGATTGATACATTTGCGTATATCTCGGCAATGCAAGCATAAAAACAGATAACACTTGGCACATAGTTAGAAAACACACTTATCTTTGTTTGACACCTTTTTTAGATCGGAATTCCTTAATACAAACAAGGAGGAACCATCTCAAATACGCTTTTATTTAGCAATATCCGCAATAATATACCTTAGAAAACAACAAAGGATAAGAACAATGGAGGGATTACAATTTATTAAATTGTTGTGGGATGTAAAGCAATAATAGTGGGGATTTCAAGAGGAGCTGTTCATAAAATGTCCTCAAACCATTGAAATTATGTGACGATTACTTTAACAATACATATCTAGTAGCTCTAAAGATAACAGTAATAAGAAAGGTTGTGGCAGCCATCTTTGATTGATACATTCATGTATATCTTCATTTTGACTATCACAATATTTATACACATTGATTTAAGCATTTTTATTATTTATTTCTGATTAGAATTTGAAGGCACAGTAAGCTTTTATCTGGTAAATTGCGCCATTCTTTGCCCAGTTCAAAATGATCTGCCGTCTGCGCATGCGCATATTTTCTGCAGGTTTCATGCGACAAAGTTCAGATAATTAGTTAGCTATCATATGGAATCTCCCAAACTGGTTAATTGCTTGGATTTTTCCCAAATTGTTTGATTTTCCGCAATATTAGTGATTCACTGACAGCGCATTTTTCAATGAAATTGGCTATTTGAAATACTGATATTTGTATACTTTTTATTCAATTGCCTCTCCTTACTTTTTCCTCTTATACTAATACTACATATATCAAATTACACATGGATTAAAGTTATTGTCTTTTTTATCATACTTACGCGAAAAAATTGGGCTTTACCTGCTTCTGGTGTCATGCTATACAATCTTCTTACCACATGTTTCAGTACAAACAATTCAAATTTACCGCCACATAACTTGATTTAGCAGTGTCCCAAGTGTACTTACTTTGAGACAATGCTATGACATCAGAGTTCACACTTAGAAATCCAAAGCTGTATTGTTTGAAAGACAAAGGTTCATACTTTGTATTGATCACACTATCCCTCAATAGAATCACTCATGCATCCCAAACCATGATCACTTTCATAACTTAGACTACTGACTGACCCTCGTATCTTTATTATTGTAGGCACATTGATCAGTCTGGATTATGATGTCGACATAGTCAATTTGACGTCACCTGGATACCCATCATGTAATTTTCCAAGTCACTTCCAACGAGTATGGCTTATAAACGCCCTCAATGGAATGAAAGTGTCAATTCATGTGTTACATTTTCACGTTGACGACAAGGATTTTATGATGTTTGGTCATGGCAATGATACGGCGATAAGTTCATCTATCATCGCTAGATTAAACCATACAGATAAAGTCCTCGTCGTGACATCACTTGACTCACAGATGTGGATACATTTAGAGACTGGTGCTTGGCGTGGGGCTGATTATCGCTGGTTTTATATTCGAATCAAACAGATACAAAATACTACAGGTAAGGTAAAAGATCATCTGTTAACGACATACCAATTGGTTGAATGGAATGTATTCGTGAATTATTGGATAAGATACATTTTACTCATAAATGAAGATTTTAAATAAACGCTGACCGACCGACTGCACTTTTATTTTTGTTTCCTACAAAGAAGTAGGGAGTTGATATTTTGGGAACTCTTATTTTACATAGCCTCAATTCAGATTAATCACTTGATCCCTACATAGCGTGTTAAAGAGTGTGTAGATATTAATGTTACCAGTAATGTTGTATTTTTATGCTAAATACAGTTTTTTGATGTGTCCACGGATGATTCTCTCAGCACTGGACTATATCCTGTTAACATGGTTAAGGCAATAGAACATTTCTTTATCATTGGGATTTTGCGATGTTGGCACTATTTAGTGTTATCCGCTCAAAGCCCGGCTTAAGCACTGAAATGATTTGCATTTGCAAGAAAACATGTTAAGTGCAAATCCATGTTCGTTCAAGTTTAAGTAATTTTGATGTATTGAGTAACATCTTGTTTATCGTCTTATTACAGGTTTATGTCTCCAAGATTTTGAATTTGATTGCGGTCAAGGCATTTGTGTTAAACAGTGTTCCTATTGTGATGAGGAAGTTGACTGCTTGATTGGTGGTGCTGATGAGATTGGCTGCCCTGGTAAGCGCGTCAGTACTGTGTGCAAACAATTATTCACATCGCAGACAAACATTGATACGGTTGATTCCGTTTTTAACGATATTATCAAAATATGTACAGGATTTAATTTATAGATGCGCATCAAGGTAAAACTCAGTTATTAAATTGTACATTTGCTTTACCATTAGTTATCAAAGCATTTTTGAAGTCTCATCAAGCAGTGGTGTGGGGCGTTCTTACGTTGACTACATTAACATACTAAAATGCAAATTTTAATAAACACGTGTTAACGCGGTTTTATAAAATAAACACACTTTTCTGATATCGAGAAGGAATACATCAATAATTTACTTCGATGTAAAATGTGTAAGAAATAATAATTGATGTGCATATTAATTATCCATGTACGTGATGAAAGGCTCAAAACCCATTTTTGTTTACCGGTCTACGTAAATTAAATCAGTACCTGATGACCTTTTAATATTTTGTGATATTGTCGTAGGTACTCGTACTGAAATAGACCTCAGCTACGTCGTTAATCCATATATTCTGACATCACCGGGATATCCGTGTGCCTATCCCATCAGCATTGATGATCGGCTTTGGATTATAACCGGACAACAGCAAAATAGCATAGTCCTGTACGTTATAGATTTCCATATGCATGGTCCCGGTGTTTCCGAATTTGTCAACTTATTTGACTACGTCACATTTGGTAAAGGAGACAACGTCACTTCGGATTCATCAGTTATTGCTAAAATATCGGATACAACGAAAATATATTCCATAACATCGAACAGCCATTCTATGTGGATACGTATGGAGACGCATCTCCATTCCATCTCTGGTAAAGGATTTAACTTTAATGTCACCCAAGTTACTAATTATACGACAGGTAGGTCACATGATCGTTACTTCTTGACTCAAACCGTTTACGTCCACTGAGTTAAATGAAATTACAATACAATTAATTAACTTGCACAATGTGATCATGCATATGCAATAATTAAATTGAAAGTCGTAAGAGTATGACTATTACACTGAGAAAAAAGTTTACACAGCTTGTGTAAAATTTTACATATTTCATGTGTTCGCACAGAACACTATCATTTCTATGTAAAAGTTTACATAACATGTGTTATGTAAAATTTAACTTGTTAGTTATGTAAAATATTACTAAATTAATGTGTAAGAAAATTAACATATAAGTTATGGAAATAATTTACCAACAACTTATGTAAAACAATAAGAGCATGATTGTTATGTAAACATTAACATGTCATTGTTATGTAATTTTTTACAAATTATTTATGTAAAATTAAACGATTTTACTAAGAAATGGTGTAAAAACTACATACGTATTGTACATAATTTTACACATTTCTTGTGTTCATTTGATAGAATTTCATAATTGTTATGTAAAAAACACATTACAATTATGTTCAGTTATAAAAACATAATAATAATTCACTTAGTTATTATGTAAAATGTTACTAATTATTTATGTAAAATCAAAATTTTACTAGGAAACTGTGTAAACAATACACAACTATTGTGGACAATTTAACATATTTCTGATGGAAAAGTACATCGAAAACTTTGAATGTAAGTAAATCACTGCACTGATAAACTTATAGTTATTGATGCGTATATTTCAATTGTTGATGAAAAATGAGCCCCCCCCCCCCCCGCCCCCGTGCCATCTGATAAGCTCTGATACCCTCTGAACTAAACTCCGGGAACTAACTCTCAACCACAAAGACACACGACCTGACGGCCTCTATACCCGGGGCTAATAATATTATTTGCCCTATAATACTAGTCTTGAAACTATACAACATGTACGGCAACCGGTAGGCCTACATACTGAATCACGGGACTTGCGTGCGTGAGTAAACACAGACACATCAACTGCATTTTCCATCGACAACAATTGAAATATACGCATCAATAAGTTTATCAGTGCAGTGATTTACTTACATTCAAAGTTTTCGATGTACTTTTCCAGCCCCCACCGCTGCAGAATTGCAGAGACCTCTTCAATACAAGCTTCTCCTGTATCGGCCATGTTGAAACTGCATGGTATATGTTTACCGCGTACGTTTACGTAACAAACATGATGAAGCGAAAAATGTACATCACAATTACGTAGTCACACGCACCATGTGCTTTTTTTACATAACAAACATGTACAATTAACATTATAAATTGTAAATCTTACACACTTTTAATGTTTATCTTTGTTTTGCAAATATATTGTGTAAAACATAGGCCTACACAACTTTGGTAAACAGTCAATTTAACATAAGAAATAAGTACTGACATTTTTTACACAAATATTATGTTCCAAATTTTTACATGTCTTGTGTTATTTTTATCAAATAAAAGTTTATATATTTTTCGCGTTTACATATTGTTTTCTCTGTGTACGTGTGTTTACGACGAGAACAAAAATATATCGTACCCCTTACGAATATTACTAGTTAGGCTAAAGATAAAAAACATTCCAACCAAACCAAAACCAAAACAATATTATTCGTTTATGCTTATTAGGTGTATGTTCTAGTAATTTTGATTGTGGTGATGGTGTATGTCTTGTATACGAGGCAGAGTGTGACGGTGTTATTCAGTGTCCAGCAAACGACGACGACGAATCATCATGTGGTATGTTTAAATGTTGAGGGAAGAAGAGTTTCAGTTAATCAAGTAAGATGCTATCGTGTGATTTTGTGTTAAAACAAAACGTATTGAGCTATAAACGTTTACGGAGGGTGTTATATATCTTTAGTTTCAACGGTATTGCCGCCAGTCTACTTTGAAAAGTTATGCCTGGGCCTCTTCTGGACCTAGGCCTACCAATAATATGTAATAATTATTACAAAAGCGTATAAACTGGTCTTTGTTTAACGAAGATAAAGTTTTTTTGTTACCCGTGCCTCGTTGTTTCATAGTAGATACCAATTTCTATATATAGTGAATCAGTCAAAAAGTTGTTTTCATGGCTGCCTTAATAATAATAATAATAATAATAATTAGTATTTATATAGCGCCTTTTTAAAAGTGATCAAAGCGCTGTAATTTCGCTGCTGGTGAATCATCAGAATCAGGTCGCATCAACTAGGGTGCTGCCAATTAATTAGTATTTATATAGCGCCTTTTTAAAAGTGATCAAAGCGCTGTAATTTCGCTGCTGGTGAATCATCAGAATCAGGTCGCATCAACTAGGGTGCTGCCAATTTCTAGCGCAAACCTATCCGCACTTAGATTGTAACATCCACCATTTTTCAATGCAGCTCCCCAAATACCATTGGGTCAAGGAAGTTTTTGATAACCGAAACAACTAATCACAGATTTTGAAAGCAGGAGGAAACCGGAGATCCCGGAGATCCGTGTATGGATCGTGATAAACCAAATGCACATAAAGCCCGACCGATCACAGATTTCGAACCCGGGATTCATTGGTGCAAAGCGAGGGTATCTACCGCTGCGCCAACACGCTCTCCCTTAGAAGAGCTATTCAGACTAAAGTCTTAAACGTTTGTCGGTAGTTGTCAATTGTAGGCTTTTCGAAAGGTTGTCCTTCATTCTTATCTCGTCTTTCGTTGATTTTGTGTAAGAATCAGTATTGGAATGTCTATTGCCTGTGCCCATACGTTAGTAAATGTATGACTTTATAATAATATTTGTATCAAAATATCAACAAACATTACTCGACTTTGTCAATGTTTTTGCCTGAACAATTTTCATTTTAGGGATATGTGGAGCTCCTTTTATATATCTGTCAAACGAGCATGCGAAGAATATGACGTCACCCGGATTTCCAAACGCTTATCCATCCGATGCCAGTTGTTCATGGGTTATAATCGGTGATGATGAACAAAGAATAACCATAAAGATACACACACTAAGGATGGAAAGGGATTTTGACCTCTTGACTTTCGGGTATGGGAACAATCCTAGACATAATGCTACAGTGACGCTAACAGGGACTACAAAACTTAAGGCCTTTACTTCTCTGAACTCAGATATGTGGATAACATTTACCACCGATAATGTCATCAACATGGAGGGGTTCTTTATCGAAGTTACACAAGTTGTTGACATAATCGGTAAGACCAAACAAATATTGATTGAATTATTGTTGTAGGCACAAATTACAATTGATCATCGATTGCAATTATACATGTATATCATATTTGGTTATTCACTATGATTGCCATTATCGTATTGCTTCTACAAGGACTATTTAGTTCCATGATAGCAAATAAAACTATGAAGATATATCAACGGTCACAACAATAACAACAATAACTGGTCATTTCCAAACGAAGAAGAAGATGATTATAAAGATGACGATAAGGACGACGACAACGACGATGATTGATTAGATGATTTTTTTTTTCTCATTATATTAAGGTATCTGCGATATTGATGATTTCAACTGTGGTGAAGGAATGTGTATCCGATTAGAAGCCAAATGTGACGGGTTTGCTGACTGTCCTTCACAGCCAGTTGATGAAATGTGGTGTGGTAAGACATTTTAATTTAACATCCGTATTAACATTAAAGTTATATCTATAGCCGAACTAACAGAAGTGACTGAATGTTTTAAATGCACAACGTATTTGGTAACTGCTACTGCTGTTTAGCCACACGGCTGTTTGATCCCACTTAATGTGTCCGTTTTATTCTGAGAGCACCGTAAACTTGCTGGCCTAGTTCTGTTTTTAACTGATACAAATACCTGAATATACTGGCCATCTTTTGTAGAAATTTCAACACATTTGTTGGTGCCAGTTCTGAGAAATAGAGCTTAGGATATTATTATTTACTATAACAGCGCCCACATCGGCCACATTTCCCATAGAGTTACATGTATAATATATATCAAGTGGAAAATGCCGATAATTTAAAAAGGTCTCGAACAATTTTCTTGACATTTTCACCGTATACTCTTATTCATTAGCAATACCTAAATCAGGTCAAACCATAAAAGGGCCACTATATAATCTTTTTTTTATCCCATCATTTTAATTATAAAGCGGACAGTCAAACAGCCGTGGCCATAGTCCTTCAGAGAACCGTTGGCATTCTCTTGCGCGCTTTCGCTGTTGCTGCTACAAGTCCGCCGTCTGACGCTCTGATGGTTGTCTGTCCCAGTAGTTTTTCTCCATCCTGGTAGAGCCTTTCCTTCTACCTCTCCTTCAATAGTAGTTATTACTATGCTATCTGCACGTCGCTTCCAGTCTCCATACTTTAAAAGCTTCCTCGTCCTTAGTTCGGCTAGAAGTCCCTTATCTTCTTTCACCCCTAATTGCTTGAGCACCCATGAGTTTGATTTCTTATCAGTCCAGCTGATGTGCAGCACTCTGCGCCATACCTACATTTCAAATGCTGTGATACGACTCTTGTCACTAGTGACCGGACCAGCTGTTTCTTGAGTTTCAAGCTTATTTGGTTAGCCTTCCATATTCCATTCAGTTGGTTAGTGATGCCTCTGGCAACTGTCAGTCTGACTCATATTTCTGGTGCGGAGTCTCCATCCATCCCGACCATTGAGCCAAGGTATTTGAACCGATTCACCTGCTGAACTTCATCTCCGTCTAGGAATATAGGCTGCTTGTTACATAGTATCATGGCATGAGTCTTGGCTGGGTTTATATGCAGGCTGAATTGGAGACTGCATCTCTCTACAATCATGTTCAAGGGTGTTGGACGGTGTTTAGACTGAAGAGTTGTTTATTATACTCATACTAGCGCTGCTTAATCGACACTGCTTCATACGGCTGGATTATATTGACTAAAATGGAGCCCTTACACGTATAAAACTGAGACATATACATTATTTTCCGAACTCCCTACTCTATAACTATCATACTCTACAATGTATGTACTTTGTTTCCTAACCAAATCTAGATTAATGGTATCTATAGCCATGTTGGTATTTAAACATTAAGCCAATCTGGAGTTGGCGAGAAAAAAGTAGTAAAATGTACTAAACCAAATGTTACTTTATCCAGCCTACATATCGTGTCCTGGATTCTACCTGTGTGATAAGGACGTATCGGATATCAACGCGACCAGATCATGTGTGTATATGCAACGGGTGTGTGATGGAAATGAGGACTGCGCAACTGGGGATGACGAAACAGAATGCGGTAAAGACAGATTTTAGTATTGTATTTGCCAGTAAAATAATGAAAGGAAGTGCGATTTGACTCATATGAATAACCCCAGATATATTTTAAGCAAATCGAAACACCTCTCATATTGTCAACATAAAAAATATACGGAAAAGCAATATATCTATCTGTAGCAAGGATAATCCAAAGACAGAAATTATTTTTTAAAAATAGGCAAATAATTTTTACAATTATTACGCATGTATAGGCCCTAGCTACTATGGGTAATACTTGTGGCAGGAGACTGGGAAACGTGATCGCACAGGTGTTAAATTGCATATGTTTTACTACGCGAGGTCTTTGTGGCCAAATGGATAAAGCACTTGCACTGTTGTAAGCAAGAGGTCCTGGGTTCGATTCCTGGGCGTAATCGTTTTCATATATTTGTCTCTTTTCTATTTACGACGGCGAACCTGTTTATAACTATTTATAATTAGAGAAATTAATCACAATACGTTTTCTTTATTTCCCTGTTGTAACTTAACATTGCAGCAGATATCCTCTTATTCCGTAATCTACTAACTAAAAGTGCCCATCATTAGGCCTAAGCTTTTAATAATATTCTCAGTTATCTTTAACAAATGTAATACCAAACCATTGATTCCATTCCATTTTAGACACAAAACGTTGCCCGTCACAATGCAATTGTCATTACGCTACAGACGAAATGGGAGTTAAAAACGTGTTGGAGATACAATGTGAAAACACCCAAGCCCTATCAATAGCCGATTTACCAGAAGTGACACAAACCCTGTGAGTGTTTCTCTATACATAGCTGTCTACTTATAACATACTCGTTAAAGTCAAGTTTGCAGTTGACATACTGCAGCAAAGCTGTATGATTGCGTTTCCTTTACATATTCTCAATGCCATCTCAATGTGAGATATGTGTTGCTGACTAGGAATATACTAATTTAATAATCTCTTATTTCTATTTCAAGAACATTGACGGGAACCAACGATACCACGATTGAAGCGGGTGAATTTAAACGATTGCGATATCTACAAACACTGTACGTAACCAATAATCATATTTTCCACAGCCCACCATAAAATTACTCAAAATATTTATTTTTTTAAATCTCGGTTTGTTTCTCTGTATTGTATGGTTAGATTATGGTATTGTAGAGCACAATTTATTGAAAATACTGAGCATGGAAAACAATGGATGATATCTGAACATAAAACAGTATTATCATGTATAAATGAGATTGTAAGCAACATACACACCACACACACCATTCTTTCTCTAAGTAAAACATAAACTTTGTTCGCTCCTCTCCTTTTCTTCTCATCTACCTCTATTTTCATCCTATCCCCTCTCCTTCCTCTTGAAGAACATAACAAATGACTTAACTTACTTCTAACTTGGCAACTTATGTCTCTTGTCATGTACATGTGTTCTGTATTGTTCTCTTTTGTCTCTGTGTGTCTTTGTCAAGTGTATTGTTTTTGTGCTGTTCTGTCTGATCTTGTTTCGTGTTTTCTGTTCTCCCGTCATTAAAAATGCTCTATTTATTATCATTCTATTTTTGTGTCAAGGGTCCCCATTATATAAGCCCGTCTATCAGGGTTTCCACTGGGGTTCCTAGCCTCTATTCCATATTGTATTATAATTTCTTTGTATATATTACTTTTGCTGAATAAATTGAATTGAATTGAATTGAATTGAATTGAATTGACATTAACTCTTGTAGGCTTGCAAATAGTATAATATCAACTCGAATATATTGTTTTGCCTTTAGCATACTGGAATACTGCTATTAATTGGTTGTTGTTACAAGTCAAGCCACAGTGATGCCTCGTATGTTAAATCTTGAACATGAAGGTCACTTTACGAGCTTTCTTTATGTGCAAACCTTCAGAATATTCAATCACGTAGTCAATGGTAGGAAATCATCTCTTCGAGAGACTTGCAATGTCCACCATTAAGTCCTGTACATTAACCCTCGTCATACTGAGACGTTTCTGTAGCACTGTTTACTAAAGGGGAGGGTGCCCTAATAAAATCTAAACAAAGTTGCAGAGTGTGCTTATTTTGGTATCATGGTAAAGCTAAAGGTCTCCTCTTTCCATACATACCAAAACAATTACACACATCGCACGCATGACGTCACTAAACATGTCCGACCTCCAGTGGCGTACCCAGGAGGGGGGGGGGGGGGGGGGGGGGGGGTCCAGGGGGCCGGTAAATAACCCCGTCGGTAAAAACGACCCTCCGTCGGTAGATTTGCGATTTTGACCATGCGATTTTTTTCGGCCGGTTATGCGGACAACTTCATCGCTATGTGGCGAGTGATGTTGATAATTTTGATCGAAATGACCAAATCGTGAAATGAAACGATAGACGGCGAACTAAAGTAAACGGTTTTAGATGGTAGGTAGTATATGCCCATTGCCCAAGTATTACGTAGGTGCCAAAAACATGATTTCGAGGAAAATGTAGGGTGCACTCCTATACGTATCTCTGAGTGCCCCTTAAAAGTGGCGTAAATTTATTTGTCAACCATTATACTTGTTTCTCTTTCACATGTTTACCTTACAGTTCCCTGAACGGAAATGGATATACAAGAATTGAACAAGGAGCATTTTCAGGTTTAATTAAGTTAGTTTGGCTGTAAGTATATATCCATTATACATGTACATACAATACATTGGCAAATATGTCTGTAAGATGTTCGTTGGTTCAGTTCGTACCATGGTCGATTTCAATTATACCTTTCTAATATGTTATTGATGTTACGTACATGTGCTCAAATCTTAATGTTACCAGTGCCACTAAAATATGGTAACATGAAGTTAAAATGATGTTAATATCTCTTGGGGTTAACAAAGTCAGTCCCATATGAAGCTCACGTTTAGGTATTGGACCGATCTGTAAAACAACGCATTGTTTAAAATAACAATTCAGCCACTAATTAGTTAGGCGTAATATATTGGTTAAGAGTTAATCGATTCTGTTAATATTTATAATTTTAACACAACAGAGATCTGTCAAATAATAATCTGACGAATTTGGAAAGTAACACATTTCAAGGCATGGACAATCTGCATATGATGTAAGTAATTTATTATCCAGTTTGTTATTTAAATAATATACAGGGTGACCCCAACAAATGTTTACACTCCGGGCACATAATATATCTTAAAAGGACAGGAACACACGGGTCTAATCTTGATGTATTATGAAAGCTGAGTAAATAAGCTTTCATTTGCATTTTATTGCGTTCCAATTGGTTATTTAGAACGGGAGATATGCTTCAGCAAACATGAGGAAGCAAAATCGGCTTGGTCCAATCCTCTCAGTATGAAATTGAAACATTTCATGTTCTTTGTTGAAATGGTCCATCGAATTAAATAAATTAACTAATATTGCACTGAAATAAAACTAGTATTGCACTGAAATTAACCATAAATTAATTGCACGTAATGAATCCTTCAGGTAAAACAAGAGCTTGAAAATAATCGAAAGAATGCGTTGAAAAGAACAATGGCCATTTTAAATTCTAAAAAAAGTGGAGCTTCAACAAGTTGGTTACTAAATGTGGCGCATCAGTAAATCTAGTTGAGAAAGCCTGATGTACAGGGTGTCCCAAAAAAATGTTAACACTCCGGGCACATAAGATATCTTAAAAGGACAGGAACACACGGGTCTAATCTTGATGTATTATGAAAGCTGAGTACATAAGCTTTCATTTGCATTTTATTGCGTTCCAATTGGTTATTTAGAACCGGAGATATGCTTCAGCAAACATGAGGAAGCAAAATCGGCTTGGTCCAATCCTCTCAGTATGAAAGTAAAGCTTTTAAAATGCATGAAGCAAGAAGCAACATGATTAATCACACACACACATCAGTTAATCTCTTCTTTGTTCTTTTCAACGCATTCTTTCGATTCTTTTCAAGCTTAAAAGACATAAATAAATATATTCCACATACATTATATAGGTATTTTGATTTATGGTAAATTTCAGTGCAATACTAGTTTTATTTCAGTGCAATATTAGTTAATTTATTTAATTGGATGGACCATTTCAACAAAGAACATGAAATATTTCATATTTTAAAGACTGCTTTACTGACAGCTACCCATTGCACATGGAAAAAGAGTGACAACTTATATCAGCATACACCAACGTACACCAACGTATTTTTCGATATTTCGCATACGTTGGCATACGTTCAGGCGATACGCCATGGTGTGACAGGGCCTTTAAGGCCCTGTCACACCATAGCGTATGGCCTGAACGTGGCCTGAACGTATGCCGACGTATTCAAAAATAGCTCGAAAATTGTCAGAGTCCGAGAACGTCCAAGAACGTCCAACTTCCCAACGAATTGTGTCAACATCAGTGATGGAATGGACGTATCCATAGCGTATTAAACGCATACATAGCGTATGACTAACGTATTGATAGCGTATCACTAACTTATAACAAACTTATGACAGCGTATCACAGCGTATGCGATCGGCGAGCGTATGACCAACGTATTCGTAGCGTATGTCTGCCGTGCTCGACGTATCCTCAGCGTATCCTCGGCGTACAACGAACACGTGACTTATGCCGTTGCAGAAATTGAGTTTCGTACACGGCGGGACAAGTGTTGCCAGTTCAAGTAAACGCAGCCTAGATGATAACTATTAAAATATCTAGAAGGGTAAATCTATATGTCCAACCTATAACTTAAGACAATTAACGTACCTCTAACGTATGTCAGCGTATGTCTAACGTATGTCAGCGTTTGTAAACGTATGTCTAACGTACCACGAACCTATCGGGAACTTATGCAGAACGTAAGTTAAGCACACGTTGAGTACGTCGAGAAATTTTGAACATGCTCAATAATTTTTCGCGGGCTCGACGTGTTCCAAATTTTCACAACGTATCACAGCGTGCTCTTAACGTATACGACGTATCCCAAACTTACCCCTTACTTGTATCAGCGTACACCAACGTACGCCAACGTATTTTTCGATATTTCGCATACGTTGTCATACGTTCAGGCGATACGCCATGGTGTGACAGGGCTACCGTACAGCTAGCGCGCATTCAGCGATTTGGGAACTTATGGAGGGTTTGAGTATATAAATGTGTCCCTTGAGTATCTCATCCTCACTTCTTCACGGTCTGTCGTGCTGAACACATCAACCCATCATCATATGCTACGAATACGCTACGCTACGTTAAGTATACGTTAAGCATACGTTAGTCATACGCTGTGATACGCTGTCATAAGTATGTTATAAGTTAGTGATACGCTATCAATACGTTAGTCATACGCTATGTATACGTTCAATACGCTATGGATACGCTATGGATACGTGACAGGGCCTTACACGATCGCCCGGTATAAGGTGAATACGTGAGAATACGTCGAAACTCGTTGGAAATACGTCAGGCATACGTTAGACATACGGCACATATACGTTATCAACTCGTTATCACTATGTTGGCTGTACGTTTCCCCCAGCCTACGTTCATCAACGTATACCAACTTACGAGTAACGTACGTGTAACGTACCACTAACGTATGTCAGCGTATGTCAAAGTATATTTAACGTACCACAAACTTACCGGGAACTTATGCAGAACGTATTAAGCACACGTTGAGTACGTCGAGAAATTTTGAGCATGCTCAATATTTTTTCGTGGTCTAAATTGTCACAGCGTATCACAGCGTGCTCTTAACGTAAACGACGTATCCCCAACGTACCCCTAACTTATATCAGCGTACACCAACGTACACCAACGTATTTTTCGATATTTCGCATACGTTGGCATACGTTGAGGCGATACGTTATGGTGTGACAGGGCCTAAGGCCCTTTCACACCATAGCGTATGGCCTGAACGTGACCTGAACGTATGCCGGCGTCATGGATACGCTATGGATACGTCCATTCCATCACTGATGTCGACTTTTCCTACGCAATTCGTTGGGAAGTTGGACGTTCTTGAACGTTCTAGGACTCTGACAATTTTCGAGCTATTTTTTGAATACGTCGGCATACGTTCAGGCCACGTTCAGGCCATACGCTATGGTGTGACAGGGCCTGTAGCGAGTAGAGGTAACGTGTGGCCGACGTGTTTGGAACTGTGGGTGTACTTTCCTGTAATGGGCCTGTCAGACCATGGCGTATCGCATGAACGTATGCCAACGTATGCGAAATATCGAAAATACGTTGGTGTACGCTGATATAAGTTAGGGGTAAGTTAGGGATACGTCGTTTACGTTAAAAACACGCTGTGATATGCTGTGAAAATTTGGAACACGTCGAGCCCGCGTAAAATTATTGAGCATGTTCAAAACTTCTCGGCGTACTCAATGTGTGCTCAATACGTTCTGCATAAGTTCCCGGTAAGTTCGTGGTACGTTGACATACGCTGACATTAGTTAGAGGTATACTCGTAAGTTGGTATACGTTGATGTACGTCGGCTGCCGGGGAAACGTACAGCCAACGTACTGATAACGAGTTGATAACGTACATGTGCCGTATGTCTAACCTATGCCTGACGTATATCCAACGAGTCTCGACGTATTCTGACGTATCAACATTATGCACCCCTTATGCCTGTCGATCGTGTAACGTACATAACGCGTTTCTACAGTACAGCTAGCGTATGTACCGTACAGCTATACTCTGTTTGGCCATCTCGAGACAGTGACGTAACCGCGTATTCTACTAATTGCATCACATAACGCGCGCGCATACTCGCGGCGCTGGCGTACAAACACGAGCGTTGAAAGGCGGAAGATACACACGCGTGCGTAAAAGCTGCGCCTGTTCAGTTACGTCACTGTCTCGAGATGGCCAAACAGAGTATAGCGAGCATTCGGCGTTTTGAGAACTTATGAGGGAGGGGGTGAGTATATATATGGGTCCCTTGAGTAACTCAACCCATTCTCAACCCATCATCATCAGAGAGCATGACGGATGATAGGCTGCGACAAGAGTACATGACAGCCGTTCTACAGCGGCATAGGTCACGTGTTCTTTGTACGCCGAGGATACGCTGAGGATACGTCGAACACGGGAGACATACGCTACGAATGCGTTAAACGTACGTTGGTCATACGCTCGCATACGCTGAGATACGCTGTCATAAGTTTGTATTAGCTAGTGATACGATATCAATACGTTGGTCATACGCTATCAATACGTTGGTCATACGCTATGTATACGTTCTATACGCTATGGTTACGTCCATTGCAATTCGTATGTAATTCGTTGCGAAGTTGGACGTTCTTGGATTATGACAATTTTCGGGCTAATTTTTGTATACGTCGGCATACGTTCAGGCCATACGCCATGGTGTGACAGGGCCATACGTAACAGGGCCTTTAGTGCGTCCAAGTCGCTGTCTGCGTTACTAGTACGTTCTCAATACGTTTGCACAACGTTCTCTGCGTGTGCACGGAGAGTATAGAGCGATTGCACGAAGGTTATTAGTTTAAACACTTGTTAAACTTATCATGCTTATATTGATATAAGTGATTGGACTCAATTCATGCATGTTTCCGTCTAAAGAATGATTTGAACTAATGAACCCCGTGCAATCGCACTATAAACAGAGCCTCCAACCTGCTCAGTCTGTTTCAGGAGGTTGACAAGTGAACAACATATAGAACAACATAGACACCATGGGAAGACTCAAAGGCAAGGCTTCAGCACCCAGGGGCAGAGGGAGGGGAAGAGGAAGGCGTTCTGCTCCACCCCCACCTTACCCTACTGGCAGGGGTGTGTGTGTGTATGTGTGGATGGATGAGCAAACCGCATTTCAAAATGAGATCGTACTGTAAACCTCTGCTTCAAACGCCAGAAGAACACCATTCGTCCCGCTTGGACGTATAACGAGCGCCATAGTCGCAGTGGCCATCCATAACGTCTCATGACGGCGCAGTAACAGCGCATAAGGACGGGAGAGAGACGTATTGAGCGTAATACGGTCGGGAGAAATACGTAGTGAGAGCCTCATTGATCTTAATGCAGTCGCAGAGGACAAGTAGTTTGTACGCGTCCTTGTTACGTCAACAGGAACGCTCACGTCGCTCGCTTTGCGCTGTCACGTCGACACTACTGAGTCATGACAGCGCTCTGAACAGAACGCCGAAACTCCGCGCTTGTTTTGAGCGTGCACAAAACAAGCGTGGTGCTCTGGCGCTCAAGGGCGACCATGAGGATCCTCTCACGTCCCAGCCAGTTCCCACTGCCTCTTCGATGCGTTCTTATGCGCTTGGCTTCGCGTTTTCATAATTTGTCAGCGTAGTGCAAGCGCCAGCCTGATCGCAGCAGAATGTGAAGGGTTTTAGAGACCTTGATTTAAAAATTGATAATTTCGGATAGTTTTCGGAGCTCTCACTACGTGTTATTCATATTTTGATATTTTTCAGCGCAGTGAAATCGCTGGCCTGATCGCCGTAGGTGTGACAAGGTCATAGGAAGAGCGCAGAAAACTGTCCACAATTGTCTTGTTTAAACAATTTGACAACTGTGGACCGTGTACCGCGCTCTTCATGTGTGTTATTCATATGTTGACACCTTGTCAGCGCTTTGCAAACGCTGGTCTGGTCGCCATAAACAGAAAACAAGCGCGATGCTCAGGTGCTCAACGGTGACCATGGGGACCCTCTCCCGTCATAGACAGTGTCAACTCTGTCGCCAATCGGTTGTTGTAAACCTTAATGCGACATTGGCTTGGCGCTTTGATTTTTTTCAGCGCAAGTCCTGATCGCCGTAGGTGTGACCATTGTATCTGAGCAAAACTATTATCACGAAAGGCCTGTAATTAGATAACAATCGACAGTCAAACAAGACAAATATAATGTAATGTAGTGTGTTTTTTTAATCGCAGGTTCTTATATACCGTGCCGCTTGAGAAGGTCTACAAACACGCCTTCGCTGATCTTCGGAAGCTCAATACACTGTAAGTTGAACAACTACCTGTTCGGAACACAATACGTCATTCCAAACATTTGTTTTAAAACTAAAGATCCATTCATAACATAACTATAGTATTCCATGAAGAGAGATAGAGAAATGCTCTATATAAACAGTATTCTACTTTGATCAGGAGTCTGACACATAAACATGTTTCCTTAAATCATACACACTGTTCCAAAACATCATTGGAATACGAACGTTTTACATTGACATTGACATGCGTGGACTGGATCAGTAATTTTAATAATTACTTTTGTATACGTTAAACATGTTGATCGAATAATTGATAGATTAGATGTCATTTCCGATATGTGTCAACATTGTCACTGGTAGAAAAACTAGATCATATACCAATTGTTTTCTAGGATGACGTGTTTAAATATTGTAAGATAGGCTTTTACGGCGGTTATTCATAGTATAGGTTAACATGGTTAAGAGTTTACGGGTTCGCCGTCGGACAGTTTTAAAACTGTCAAGGTTTTGTCAGGATTAGCCCCTGACTTCTTCAGAACCACATTATTATAAGCAAAACATAGAGATTGCTACTTCTATAATCATTATTATCATTCGGTCTGCCTCCTGGCTGATTATTTGAGAGTAGGTGCCCCTTACCAACTAACGAAATTGGTGGTTCTAAAAACAGCTATTAAAAATTAGGTTGACAGTTTTAAACTTACCGATAGCGAACCCATTAAACTCTTAACCTGTATAGTTAAATATCTAGGCTATATTATATCCCAAAATGGTTCTCTCCTTGTACCTTTATGTAAGCTTGGGTTTTACAGCAACGCTTTCAATCAATGTTTGAAGCAGACGCAGACAATGTTAAAATTGTTGGCTTTCATGAGGAGAATACAGTCATTTTGATTATTATTTTGTAGTGTCTTGATCCGAGGAGATAGCCCTAAGGTGGATTTAGAAGTACAACGCCATGGATTTGATGGTCTGGATAATCTCCAAACATTGTAAGATTTGTTTATATAGATGAGGTGACCTATGATGTCATGTATTTACAAATGGGACACCCTCTGTTGTTTCCCTCCAGGCAGAATATACAGTAAAGTTAATGAAGACAACATGAAATTTCTTTCTAATGAATTGTAAAACTCATTTAGTTTTATTTTTTGTGTGAAATGCGATAGCTTACAGCATTCCAAAGCAAGTTTAAAGACAGTTTTGATAACAATTTGCTGTGACACCACAATCTAGTTAGAAAACCTGATCTGGCCTATGTAAACTATAGGAACTCTTGCCCGGTGTGTTTTGTCTCAAACCAACAGAGGGCGTCCTAAATGTCAACAAATGTCACCTCATCTATATCGTCACAGATTAGTGATGCTGTAGAGATTGGCCGCATCGAAAATATCGAGAAAAACAAATTTAAATTGGTTATGTAGAACTGAAAATTTGAGTTTAGCTTGAAATCTTTCGTTTTTCGTGGGTTTTTTTGTATTTCAACAATAGTTATCCATTTTTAAAACTCCATATGTTTTCTATTAATGTTCGACAACGCTGTCATCAACGTAAGACAATTGCTCGTATTTATCCGCGATTGCCCCTCCATATGCATGATACGGTACTTTTGTAACAAAACACTATCTCCACACTATATTAATGATTTACCTTTAGTTATGTATTTACCAATGTGATGAGCCCGGCATTTATCATTTCAACTTTACAAGTCATATAAATATCTTATCAATTGTATTTTCCTAATCATAATGTGTTGATGTCAACCATGTCAATGTTGCTTTACCCTGTGTATATGAAATCAAAATGATGTTTTGAAATAACGATAAAATAATGAAAGTGCACTATGTTATTTATTTATTTTCATGACAGATACGTGGATGATCATCGAATGTGCTGTTACCCGCAACACGTGAAATCATGCATCACTTTAGAACCTCAACCACCTTTATTCAACTGTGGAAGTCTTATGCAGAATTATTTACTCCGGGTCTCTATGTGGGTGTTAGGTTTCAGTGCACTTGTTGGGAATTTCTTCTCTGTCGTTTGGCGACTAAGAGAAAAATCTCGAAATCATGTCCAACGTGTACAATCTATATTGATTGGAAACTTAGCTGCATCTGACTTTTTTATGGGTGTCTATATGTTAATTTTAGCGAGTGCAGACATCTATTACGGTGATGAATATTTCCTTTATTCTGACCAATGGCGATCTGGAATTGTTTGTAAGGTTGCCGGACTTATCTCGCTTCTGTCTAGTGAGATGTCTGTATTCTTGTTAATATTCATAAGCTACGACCGGTTTATGGGTGTTGTATTCCCATTCAGACGGCGGCTCTTAACCCCTGGATCAGCTAAAATAGCGGCTGCCGCTCTGTGGCTGCTAACATTCGGCATGTGCATTGTTCCAATCTTACTCGCTGGACCCAGTTCTGATGTATATGACCTTTCTGACGTGTGCATAGGATTACCCTTGATCACTCGACCTTCGACCTTTAAGTTTAAATCAAATGATATCAGCCAAACATTGACCTTTGACCTACCGGTAAAGGAAGATTCCAAACCAGCCTGGTACTTTTCAATTGTTCTATTTCTTGGCGTTAATTTGATGAGTTTTCTCGGCATAATGGTGTGCTATATCGTAATATTTTATTCTCTAAAACGCTCCGCCAGTAAGGTTCATCGGACAGTCGAGGCTAAAGAAGAGATGAAGATGGCCATTAAAATGGCGTTGGTTGTGGGAACGGATTTCCTGTGTTGGATGCCTGTCATTATAATGGGCATCTTATCGCAAACGGGAGCTGTCGTTATTCCTCTTGAAGCCTACACTTGGTCGGTGGTTTTTATCTTGCCCATAAATTCGTCGCTTAATCCTTATATCTACACCCTTGCATCTCTGTTGGCAAGTCGAAAAGCTGAGAACAAGTCAACAGGATCGGTTACAAATACTTCAAGCACTCGTCGTAAGAATAAACATACGACTGAAATATCCCTTACAGAGACTAATGCTGCAACAGTTGGTCGATCTTAATAGTTCAACATCATATTTCGTTCGTTTTAACTTTATTTAACCGTAATAAACATGAAAGAGCACAATTCCTCTTTTAGTAGAAAAAACAAATAATAGTAATAAGTTTCGATTGACATTTCAACGATTATCAGCACCTTTTAAATACTGTATCATTTTCGTTGCATTGTAAAACAAACATGCTACTGTAATCATATCACTGTATAGTTCACTTAAATTGAAATAATGTGTCACAATGTTGCTCATTAAAGCTATAATACTTGGGTAGGTCTTAACTGATACTTCATCAAATAGTATAGTATCTACCTGATACAATTTTGTCGTTGAGTTGTATCTCAACAGATGTTGATCAGAATGATTCTGTTTATCGTATTGGAACGTTGAGAATTCATCATAACGGCACCATAAGCACCTTTTGTTACCAGATACATACAAATTGATACGCTATTACACGATGCAATACCTTATAAACCTTCAAACCAACAAGCAAGATCGTACAATTTTTCTTATTTTTTCGGTCAGTTACATCGCTTCAACGCTCACCATCTATCACCCTGCTCGTCCTAACCTGCGTTCAGCATCAGACACCACCCGTCTAACTGTTCATAAAACCACCAAGCTCCTACAGTCTGCTGAACGTAGGACATTTTATTACACTGCCCCCTCCATCTGGAATGACCTCCCAATTCACATCAGAGAGTCTCCATCTGTAGCCATGTTTAAAAAGCTCTTAAAACCCATTTGTACAGTAATTAGTTTTGTTTTGTTGAGTATGCTTATTTTTGTTTTGTCATAAAGCGCTACGATCTCGATGTAGCAGCGCTATATAAATACCAATAATGTAAATACCAATAATGTAATGTAAGCTGATGTATTGAAAGCAATAAGCATTCATACACACAATATCTCACTACTTCAATTCTTTAAAACGTTACTGCAAATTCGAAGTTAAGACACAGAGAGAAACATCCCCTGCAGACGGATGCTACTGAGTTTCAAGGGCACTGGTAAGGATCAATGGAGATGACCAACATTTTAATGTGACAAATATTAGGCGTTAATAGGGTTTGTTTATTTCAAGGCACATAATACGTAAACTAGTTGTCATCTCTCTTCTGCACACTGCACATCTAACGACCATGTTAAAGCTAATCGAAATAAATACATAAGAAGATCATAACAAAGAAGTTAATGTGATTCGATATTTTCTTTGGTTTTTGGCCCTCGCAAAATCTTCCCAGCAGTGGCGTACAAATGATTTGATTTGTAAATCATGGGGGAGGGGGTAAGGAGACTGCCAGCAAAAGCCCCATATCCTTAACGAGTGAACAAGTGCGCGTACATCTGCTACTGTATACTAATTTGGCCAACATTGAGGTACATTTTGTTATCAGCAATTTTTGAACTAATTTGACAGTCATGGTACACTTATAGACCATTTCAAATCCGAAAGTTTACGATAAGTTCCGAATGTTTCCGATTCGCCGAGTGTTTTGACACCAGTTCCGTGACTCGCAAGTCATGAAAACCCCGGAGAAAAACAAAATATGTTTTCGAGCCGGTTTGTGGGAAACCATGTCACAGTCACACCCCCCCCCCCCACCCCCCCCCCCCCCCCCCCCCACCCCCATCATACACTGTTATGAGGGTTGAGGGCCAAAAGGCCTTAACTTAAACAAAGGCTATTTTGAGATAATCAACTTTCGAATAGTTGGGACTCATTACAATACACTTTAGCACCCAACTTATAACTCTAATTTTAGTCAAATTAAGAGAGTTTATGAGTTCTCTTTTTATGGTTCTGAAAATCTAGGTTATATGGATTATTCTTGTACCAAAATATCAATTTGCCCCAAAATTTGTTACGACCTTCAGGCGCTCAACCCTCGATTTATTCTAATCCAGGGGACACTTATAATAATATTCAATTTCAAATGTTCACATCGCAACAGTATCTATAAACTTAGGCGCAAAGATGATGATGACGTCGTCCCCCCCCCCCCCCCCCCCCCCCCCCCCTCTTCCCCCAATATTTGAGTCGTGTCGGTCGAAATTGGCAGTTGGCATCAGTTGTGATTTCGATGTCTGTTGAGCATAGTCTGGTATGTTTTAATGTACATTTATTATCATGCCGGTTTGTGGGAATACGTCATCCCCTCCCCCCCCCCCCCCCCCCCCAATCCCCAATATAAGAAACTAGTTATACTGGGACTGCCAGAATAGATAGTTCGTTGTGGATATTGTAGGACAAGTTAGGGTCTATAAACAATGGTTAATGAGCCTCCCGATACTAAATGTCAAATACACGGTCACTACAATTTAAAGGATCCTTAACCCTAACTCTACCCCCTACTTTTTTCAGAATTTTTTTTTCAACGTGGAAAATTGACCAAAATACCCCCCCACCCCCCCCCCCCCCCCCCCCTCCACACCGATATTTGATCCAGGAACCTCCAGCACCAGCGCCGAACAATTCCCCACTACACCACGGGTATCAAGGCTAGTTGGCGCAGTATTTGTGCCAACTATATGGGCTGGGGTCCATTTATTCATTGAAAAACTTCCACGCCGGGTGGTACCACCTTGCACAGTCGTGGTATTTTGTGGTATATGGTAGGGTTAGGCTTAATATATAATCGCCCATCCAATTTATTTCTACACAATTAACCAACATGGTTCTCAATTTTGGAAGTCATGTGACTGTATGCAAATTACCATCAATACTAGCAGCTAGCTGCTACTATTAGCAGCTAGCTGCTAATAGTAGCAGAACGATAGCAGCAAACTTATAGTCTTCAAAATATACATAGCAGTATGGTATAGCAGTATGGTATGTATATTTTGAAGACTATATAAGTTTGCTGCTATCGTTCTGCTACTATTAGCAGCTAGCTAGGTCCTACCATACTGATATGTACATTTTGAAGACTAAGTTTGCTGCTATCGTTCTGCTACTATTAGCAGCTAGCTGCTACTACTAGCAAGAAGTTAGCAGCTAGCTGCTACCATACTGCTATAGTAGCAGAAATGCAAGCGGCTAGCCGCTATTTTCTGATAGGTCCAAAATCATTAGCAGCTAACGATCGGCTAACTAGCGGCTAGTTAGCTGCTACTATTTATTTTTGCTATGGGTGGGGTTCCTACTAGGGGTTGCGCTGGCGTTGGTGAGAGATTATCTCCCTCAGAACGGTGTATGCAGCCGTGTTGCAGTAACAAGAACGGTGTGATGAACGTAATTCGGGATTTTACCTTCACATTTTGCCTTCTGGTCGATAAATGTTGAAGTTGCCGCTGTCGACACCATTATTGATAAAACAATATAGTCTCGCTACTAGTTTTACTTCTCATGAGTGTACGCTCGTATGTAAACATAGTAAATCACTAGGCGAACAACCAATGCTATGAATGCGATCAACTGTTGCGAAGAACGCACTACGCACCTAGTCCACGTGACAATTTTTCCGATGTTTTCCGATCTCAATTTGAAATGGTCTATTGATGCTTGTACACAAATTTGTTTAGAAAGGCAATCCATTATAGCATGGTTACATCCCCCAATCTGTCAAAATCTCTGGATGAGACGCTTTCCGAATTACACATTCAATTTGACTACACAGAGCATTTCTTTTTCTTGTATAAAAAGGTTAAGGACATATGAGATCATACCATAATTAAACAATTCGTTCAAATTCAAAGTTGAAAACGTTTTATTCGGGATGCATACATCCAATATTCATTCTGCTCCGAACGGCTTGAGGGCGTGCTATAATAGTGACGCACTGCCGTCAATGTTTACACGGTGGCGGCATCAAGTGGTGGGAGTCCGTCTTCCGCTGGGTGACGAATACATTTTATATCTCAATAGAGGGCGGGCTTGTGAGCGGGACTTTCAATAGAGGGCGGGCTTGTGTACGGGACTACGTTTCCAAGGGAGCTGCCTCCCGTCCCAATAATTTTCAAGATTAAACAATCCTATTTTGCCGATAAGATTAGTCTCTAATGGGACCTTCACATGTATCCGTGTGAGCTGGGCGACCCCTTACCATCCAATAGAGTCCAACACGGTGAACAATCAACAACAAAATGTCAAAAACGCCTGGGTACCGGCCGAACCGCCTTGATAACGTCATCAAACCGCCCATTCTAAGCTGAGCGCTCAAGCTCGCCGTTTCACTCGCATTCCGGACTTCTCTGTATTTGTCACATGTAGCCTACTCTGTCTTGTGCCAGACGCTTGGCCTTTATAAGACTCATACCAGTCCAATCCTTGATGTTGTCAAACCATTGTTTCCTTTGACGACCTCTTTTCATGCTGCCTTCCACTTTCCCTTCTATGATGTGGAGTGCCAGTAAGCTACCACTGCCTCTAATGATGTGCCCGAAGTAGGCCAGCTTTCTTTTGATAAGCTCTCCTAGCAGTTGTCTCTTTACACCAAGTTCTTTCAGGATACTTATGTTGGTTCTTTTCTCCTTCCAGTTAACTCTTAACATTCTTCTCCAGATCCACATTTCAGCAGCCATTATGCGATTTTCATCTGCTTTGATTAGAGTCCATCCCTCCAGACCGTAAAGGAGCACGCTCCATACAATCTTTGTTTTAAGGTTAGTTGTGAGGTTGCGGTCATTCCATATGTCCTGGAGTTCTATCATCCTTCCCTTGGCCATTCCGATTCTAGCTCTTATATCAGCTGTGCAACTGGCAGATGTGGTTTTCACAGAGCCTAGGTATTTGAAGCGACTGACTTGTTCAACATCCTCACCATCGATTGAGATATTATGCACAGGCTGTTCTTCTCCAGTTGTTAGAAGTTTTGTCTTTTTGACATTGCGCTTGAGATTTAGCTTCCTGCCTGCATCATTTACGGCTGATGTTAGCCTCTCGATGTCTTCTTCAGAGGTTTCAAAAAGTGCAGTGTCATCGGCATATCTGAGATTTGAAATTGGTGTACCGCCTACTTTTATCCCATACTGGTTTACATCAGCGTCTCTCATGACTTTTTCTGTGTAGGAGACGAACATGTGTAGTGAAGCAATGCATCCCTGCCTCACACCTTTACCTAGGTTGAATTCATCTGTGTTTTCACCATTCCATCTGATCTTTGCCTTCTGATTCACATAGGGGGATTGAAGCAGTGCTACAAGATGTGCTGGAAATCCCATCTCTATTATTGCAGAGAAAAGCTTGATGTGGCTCACAGAGTCAAATGCTTTAAAATAATCTATGAACATGATGAAAGCTTTCTGACCTATTGCAATGATTTTCTCCATCAAGATCTGTAGACAAACCAGCATATCGACAGTACCCCTGCCTTTCCTGTAGGCAGCTTGCTCTTCTGGAAGTTCTTGATCTAGTTTGGCTTTCAGGCGTAAGATAATGATCATCAGTAGCACCTTACTTGTATGGCTGATGAGGGCAATTGTCCTGTAGTTGAAGCACTGTTTGCGGTCGCCTGATTTGAACAGCATGACAAATTCCTGCACTTTCCAGTCATTTGGCCAGTCGCATTTGATCCAGATGCATGTACATAACTGATGTAGTGCTTTAATTCCGTGCTGGCTGGTGATTTTATGAGCTCAGCAGGAATCCCATCAAGGCCTAGTGATTTCGCATCCTTGAGTTTCTTGACAGCATACATCACTTCATCCATTAGCGGTGGAGGTTCCATGTCATCGTCAAATGCTCTGTTCATTTTTGTCAGTGGTGTTTCTCCATCTGGACTTTCAAAGAGTGAGGCACCGTACTCTCTCCATCTGTTCATGATATTTGATGGTTCACTTATCACTGCTCCATCTGTGTTTTTTACACATGCTTGGTTTGATGGAGTGGATTTATTTCGGAGTGATCTGATCTAATTGAACATTGCTTTGGATTTTCCAGTTGCATCAAAGTCCTATATTTGTAGACATTGCTCTTCAAGCCATACTGCCATATCCCTTCTGATTTGTCTTTGAATTTCAGCACGCACTTCTTTATATCGCTCTATATTGGCTGGTGAGATTTGCTTGCGTAGTTGACTTTCTTCCTCGGCTAGTTTCAACACTTCTTTGCTGATCCATTGTGTCTCCTCAGCTGTTTCAGATAAGATGGTTTTGTAAGTCATCCATAGTGATTCTGGAGATATGTTAGATGGGTCTTGAAGGAGAGCTTCTGCTTCAAATCGCTTTTCTGTCTCAGATTCAAACTTGGCTTTCGTAGTTGGGTCGTTAAGCATTTTCACATCTAGTTTGCCTTGTTTTCTCTAGTGTTTGTTACAGACTGGTTTTGCTCCCATCTTTCCTGCCAGTAGTAAGTGATCTGTGTCACAATCAGCACCAGCGTACATCTGTTATACTTGACTTCCATCTTTTGTTTATAAGGATGTAGTCAATCTGGTTTCTGTAGCAATCACCAGGGGGTTTCCAGGTGTATAAATTCCTCTTCCGGTGTTTGAAGCATGTATTCATTACAGCCAGGTTGATAGCACAGCAAAATCAGCAAGCCTGTCTCCTCTTTCATTTCTTTCACCCAGACCAAACTTTCCAATTCCACATCTTATGTCTTCTCCTTCTCCGATCTTTGCGTTCATGTCACCCATAATTACACACACATCCCCTTTCTTTATGGTCTCCACTGCATTTTGGAGCTGCTCGTAAAATTCCTCTATTATGGCATCATCTTGTGTTGAAGTAGGAGCATATACCTGGAGGATGGTGATTGGTTTAGGTTTAGCATGGAGTCTTACAGCAAGGATCCGGTCAGAGATGGGGTTGTAGCTTGCTAGTGCTTTACGTGCTATTCCTTTTAGGACAACAGCTACCCCGCTCTCTCTTCTTCCTTTGATTTTTCCGGAGTGCAGAATTGTGGTGTACTCGCTGGTTGGAAAGATCCTTCACCTCTCCATCTTGTTTCACAGAGACCAAGGACATCTAGATGTTGGCGGTGTGCTTCTTCCAATAGAAGTTCTAGTTTTCCCTCCTTGTTCATAGTCCTTACATTCCACGTTCCGATATGGAAACATCTATTCTTCTTACTCATCAGGTTGACCTGAGACTGTTCAGTAGTGCTGCCATCAAGCTGTACCCCCTCTGCGTGTAGTCCCGAGTTTCGGGTACCGCCGTCATCATTGACACACTTCACAGACTATGCATCCTCTTCCTCAGTAACATCTCGGATGGGTACCCTAAGGGGCCCAGCACCGATCTGCTCACGTATTCTTTCTGATCTGCGACTCATATTGGCATTCTCGGGAAAGAGTTTAAGACAGTGGGTTCCCGTTACCTTCTGTCCCAGTGCTGACCCGCTAACTGGGCTACCTGTGGGTTCTACATAACTGATGTTATTTGTGTATGGATGTCCTCCAGGTTAAGTTGCAATGGCACTGTCAAGTACAACTGATGCTAGATGGCCGGTGGCTTTGTAGCTCTTTCGCCCTTGGATTTATAAAAATCATGGATGCCTAGCCATCCAATAGTTCTTTAACAATAAGTTAAAAGTAATATGCGAGATGATAATGCACCCTACTCAATACTCTATGATTGGGAGAAGGAAAAGGTAAAAAGAGATAGTCACAGCACCAGTTGGCACCCACACTAACACCGTGTGGTGTTGCACCGTCACCATCAAACTGAGGATCTGTATCCTGTACCTCAGAAAGATATCAGTTAAGTCTCGATCTTTCCAGGGATTAGGCGCCTATACCCTATATGATGGATAAGAACCTCTATCCTAGACAAACCCGAATTGCAAACTATCAGCCAATTAAGTTGGCTAACCTATCCTAGCCAACTGGGTTGCGAAAGGAAGTACATTAGTTAGAGAAGGTGGCAGAAAGAGTGAAAGGTGAAGTAAGAGTAGAGCAGGTAAGGAACACCCAAATGGGAAAAGAAATACCCATTTGGGGAAATCCAACACCCAGGGGTGCTGGCAAAAGGTAATTTTCAGCTCCTCGGCACTGGGACAGTACCTGCCAATGCTTATACGAGAGTCGTTCAATAAATAATGAAAGTGATCATGGTATGGGATGCATGAGTGATTCTATTGAGAGATAATGTGATCAATACAAAGTATGAACCTTTGTCTATCAATCAATACACTTTTGGATTGTTAGATACCTTTGGTTATGTAAAGTCATTAACATAAACACAATAGGTTTCAGACACTGACTGAAATCTGTCAATTATTTGGCTGGATATGTAATATGTTGAATATGGGTTGGTTGATACATTTACGTATATCTCGGCAATGCAAGAATAAAAACAGATAACACTTGGCACATAGTTAGAACACACACTTATCTCTGTTTGACATTCTTTTTTAGATCTGAATTCCTTAATACAAACCAAGAAGGGACCATCTCAAATACGCTTTTATTTAGCAAAATCCGCAATAATATACCTTAGAAAACAACAAAGGATAAAGAACAATGGAGGGATTATAATTTAATAAATTGTTTTGGGATGTAAAGCAATAATAGTGGGGATTTCAAGAGGAGCTGTTCATAAAATTTCCTCAAACCATTGAAATTATGTGACGATTACTTTAACAATACATATCTAGTAGCTCTAAAGATAACAGTAATAAGAGGTTGTGGCAGCCATCTTTGATTGATACATTCATGTATATCTTCATTTTGACTATTACAATATTTATACACATTGATTTAAGCATTTTTCATTATTTCTGATTAAAATTTGATGGCACAGTAAGCTTTTATCTTGTAAATTTCATGATTTTAGCCATTTTTGGCCCAGTTCAAAATGATCTGCCGTCTGCGCAAGCGCATATTTTCTGCAGGTTTCATGCGAATAAGTTCAGATATTTAGTTAGCTATTATATGGAATCTCCAAAACTGATTAATTGCTAGGATTTTTCCTAAATTGTTTGAGTTTTCCGCAATATTAGTGATTCACTTACTGGGCATTTTTCAATGAAATTGGCTATTTGAAATACTGATATTTGTATACTTTTTATTCAATTGCCTCTCCTTACTTTTTCCTCTCATACTACATATATCAAATTACACAGGGATTAAAATTATGGTCTTTTTTATCGTACTTACGCGAAAGAAATTGGGATTTACCTGTTTCTGGTGTCATGTTATGCAATCTTCTTACCACATGTTTCATACAAACAATTCAAATTTACCGCCAAATAACTGATTTAGCAGTGTCCCAAGTGTACTTACTTTGAGACAATGCTATGACGTCATAATTCACACTTATAAATCCAAAACTGTATTGTTTGAAAGACAAAGGTTCATACTTTGTATTGATCACATTATCCCTCAATAGAATCACTCATGCATACCAAACCTTGATCACTTTCATTAGTTATTGAACGACCCTCGTATTTAACGTAAAAATTATCACACTTACCCTAAAAATTTAGTAAAATGGTGTGAAACTCGTCCAGAAATTGGAAGTCTCATCGCAGGATATAAGCTTAAAAAGGTATCATTTCGACCTGTATTGCGAGATGTTGGGGTCAATGGTAAGATAAAATCATCGGACTAGCAGCCGCGAGGAATTCCATCTGCATTCGACGCCACAATACGGCTACAGACGAAGAATAATTAGGAAGGCACTGGAGTGGGTGGCAAACTTCGAGGGATCGTCATTGTGCACATGGCGAGTGCAACATTCCCAAATATATTTCTCACCAAGAGGGTCTATTAGGTAAAAATGCAATAACAATATTGAATTGACTAAGTATTAGTATTTTGGAATAATTGAGATACCTAATAGCTCAAGCCCAACACCATTTTGTTCCCCCGAGCAATCAAAAAGAGTGTTAATGTCAAAACGACTTAAAATTAGCTTTGAATTGGTATGAAATATCTATTTCAGAACAAATTAAGCTAATGTCTGTTCAAATGTCAGGCAATTGGTTCAAACATAATTTTCAGGTTATTGACTGGGATTTGTAGGGTATAAAATTCTTACTTTAATGATCCTCGTTTAGTTCCATTTCTGTAGAATGGTGACCTGTAGCTATAGCAATGGAAGAATGCTGACAAGTGTGTTTAGGCTTTGTGTTTTTTGTGATTTTCCAGACCTAGCAGTTAATTGTTCAATTGGAATGGTTATGAAAAGTGTACATGTATGTACATTTTTAACTCAAAATCAATATGATCGAATTTCTATAAAAGGGCCATGCAAAAGTTAATTTTGAATAACTTTTGAATGTAAACTTATATACCGTATTTTACATTATTCATACAACCAAAGTAATCACAAACATTGATAGAGCAGAAATTAAGAATGTGCATTGGAAATGTCTTAATTGCAATCCGCACGGAAGTTCACCCTGCACTCTAGATTTGAAGTATTTATTTGTTTGAAATCACATGAAAGAAAATAACAAGTATGAACAAAATGTTTGAGTGAACCGGGAGCCATTTTTGTTGAATTTGTTTAAATCAGGTGCCAATAAATTTGATATAACAATTATAAGCAGATGCAATTTGGTAAACCAGGTTTTTCAGCCGATAAACCTGTTTTATTGATCGAAAAACCATGGTTATCGAATTTCATAAACGAGTTGGGGTTTTTTAAAGATTTTTTCTTCGAATTATGCTGAGTCCTTCTAAGCGTTCCAGGCACTAATGTGTTGGTTGCGGGGTTTACGCACAAATGTGTTTGGGTGCACGGAAGGACGCACAAGTGGTTTCGGGTGCGCGGGCATACCCACAGATGTTTTTGGCTACGAGGGAGTATGCACAGGTGTTTTAATGCGGGCGTCTACGCACAAGTGTTTTTGGGTGCGCACAAGTGTTCCTGGGTGCACAGTGCACCCAGGATTCTCACACGCAAACGCACAAATGGTTTGTCTTTCTCGCATGTACCCAAGAGTGTTTTGTGGTGTGAAAGAATACTCGCAAATGTTTTTTCGAGTGTTTTCGGGTGCGCGCGAGTACGTTTAAATGTTGTTTAGGTCGCACATCCAAATATACTTGGGGGTACTCGAGTGAATAAAAAAACACTTGTGCGTAGGCAAGAACACCGAAACACACTTGTGCGTACTCCCGCGCATCCTAAAACCTTTTTTTTTTAGAGGGGGGGGCGGGGGGGGGTGCGGTAGTACGCGGACCCAAAAACACTTGCGTGTACGCGACTGCATTACAAAAATCGCATACACGCGAGAACCCACAACCTTTATACATACTCTCGTGCACACAAAAATACTTGTGCGCACCCAAAAACATTTGCACATACGTGCAAGCATAAACAAATTGCATGCAAAAACTTGGTCTTTCAAAACTGTGCTTCAAATATATAAAACTGGTTTATCCAATTCAATAAACAAGGTTTTGTTAAACCAGGTTTATCGACCAATAAACCTGGTTCTTCAATCGGAAAATCTGGTTTTATCTGGTTTATCGAACTTGATAAACCAGATTTATTGAAATGAAAAACCCGGTTTCTTGATTAGAAAAGTTTTTGATAAAAGTCAAAGGTTAAAACTCGATCTGGCCTTCCGAATAGAATAGCATTGTGAACATGATGTTTGCGTAGAGTCTGCTGCATATGCAGCATAATGCATATACAGTACACACAAGCTCCCTTCCGTAACTGCGTCAAAGCGCTCGAAAATACGCAAGTACAAGCGCTTGCGCTATATCAATCTATTTGTTTGTGACTATTTGTTTGTGTCAATTGACATAATAACATTTTCAGTGAGTATTGAATTATTGTTTGGGCTGATTCCAATAATTGTAATCTTCGTTCAATTCATGTTAAACAAAAGAAAATCATACGTCTTTGCTCAAACTCACATTATTTAGCACATTCTGCCCCTGTGTTTGCTAACTTAAAGAATAAAATAAAATAAAATAAAACATTATTTCCATAAAAAAACACTACATCAAAAATAACTTAGAAACAAACAAAAGTGTATGGAAAGCCAATAAGACCTGTTCATAGCCTACCCTCTTTAAACAGGATAATTACAATACAATACAATACATGATACATACTAAATGAAGAAAACGAAATCTGACAACGACTTAAACAAGACAATACATACAAGGACGAGCTCAAACACGAATTACTCATATTTTTGGATGAGGTTTTTCTTAATTTTGTTTCGGAAATGGTTGATCGATGTTGACTCTTTTAGTGATTTTGGAAGTGAATTCCAAAGAATGGGACCACGCGTTCGGATAGCATGGTCGGGAAAAAATGTATTATTATTTGTCAAATTAAAATCATTGACGTGTCTTGTTGGATAGTCGTGAACATCAGAACGTTTTTTGAAGTAATCTTCAAATGCCGTGGGGAGTTCATTTTTCGAAAATGTGTACATGAATACCCCCAAGTTCTAGTGTGTGCATATCAGTAACATTAAGAAAATTATTGTTGGCAAATAAAGGTCATGACTTCAGTAATGACTCTTAGAAACAGTTCTTACTACCCATTTTTGTAATTTAACTAATTTGTCTATATACAATACAGAGTATGTAGTATACAGTCTGGAATGCAGAATTTAAAAGTTTGTTCATGACACCAATATTGCGTGATACTGTTTTCGCCGTACAATCAATATTATTTTTCCATGTTAGGCATTCATCAATTAGTACACTAAGATATTTGGTACACTTTACTCTTTCTAGCAGAGTATTATTTAATACAACATTTAAATCTTCACGTATTTTTGTAAATGTCATTATGATGTGTACCTATCATATAATTCGTAAAGACCCTCACGGTTTACGATGTTCATCGACTCCAAAAGGCTATATTTATGTATAAATTTACAAATAATATGCTCCCTGATTTATTTTCAAATCACCTGCCTGCCATCCACTCTTATGGAACCAGATCTGCCAACTTTTATTTCAATACCGATCTCGCTAGATACACAATTAGAAGACAAGGGCTCTGGAGTCTTGTAAATCCGTAAATTGTTTTAACAACAGATACAAGGGATATCTTTTATCATATGATGAATGATGTATCAACCACTATGTTTCATACTTACATTTGCAGTCATTCCCTGGCGATGCGTGTATGTGTAAAATCCGATTATTATTACAAATGGACCCACTTTTATTCCAAAACCCTTTTCGACCTGATCGCTATAATCCCATTGTCTTTTATAGCATCATATGGCGCGTGGTACCGAATTGCCATGTAATCAAATCGCAAGCGGGTTCAATTCATTTCATATTTCAGTACACTGCGTCATCAAGAGGTTCTAATAATAATAATAAATAACATTTAACCCGCGCCTTTGCCTAGGATACGCAAAACATGAAAAATACAACGCAAAAAGAAATGCAATGACAAAATGGAAAACAACTAAGGAGACAGATAATGTTTGAGTTTGGACTTAAAACATTGTTTATTAGACTGCGCTTATCCAGGATCCCGTGTGGAACCTGTAGCCAGTATAGATCTATCCTAGCGTACGCGCCTAGTCTCACCAGCTCAAGAGCTGGCTCATTAGCTCAAGAGCTGGTAAGACAAGCGAAAGGACTACCTAAGGGACAATTTACCGGACCGGGGTAAGCAGCCGTTCCGGCGAACCAGTCGTGATCAGGAAAACAACAACAACTTGAACTGTGTAAACGCAATACGCGGTTTCAGGTTTTTTTTTAGCACGCATTGCATTGTGGGATCGGCTGAAATGAATTTCCGGTTGCAGGGAATGTCCCATGCAAAGTGCGATCAGCTGTTTATTTGGCGAGCAAACACGTACGTCGCTGCGATTGCATCTGCGTTGTTTTCAATTTAAAAAAGAAAACACGATAGGGGAGTGTTTATACAGGGTGAGTCAAAAAGAAGTTTACCCGGATTGGTGATGTTTTAAAAAACAAACAAATGAAACTCGAGAGTTCAGTAAAGCATATATTCAACAAGCATTCTCTCCTGCTTATTAGGAAAAAAGAATGACACAAATTGATCATTGCTAAGAGGAGTTCAATAAATGTACTCATTTTGCAAGCTGTCCACGGAATACTTGACAAAACAAATGTAAAGTAAGCATTCGATGGACAGCTTGACAACATCTACTTTTTGTGAAGTCGACTCGACAAGATAATCTATCTCCCCATGACGACATTTACTTTTTGTGAAGTCGACTCGACGAGATATTGTATCTCACCATGACGACATCTACTTTTTGTGAAGTTGACTCTTCAAGTTAACCTATCTCGCCATGACGACATCTATGTTTTGTAAAGTCAACTTGACAAGATAGTCTATATCATCATGACGATTAATAAAACTGTTTAAGTCAAGAATGTGAGCAAAAATATGTGACTATCTCAACATAACGTTGATAATATGTCGACTTGTCAAATAATTATGAAGCCATCTAATGGCACTTTAAACGTAATTACTATATCACAATTTGTTTGGTTTTTTCCCGGTTGTCGACTTTTTTTTTTAATGGAAGGTCGTGTTACTTATGCTACATTGATTTAGTGTATGCTACGTATAAAAAATACGTGCCTTTTTTAGTAGGTTGTTATTGAAATTTATTCTGAGTACCTTAGAACACGCGCTATTTCTTCTAACGTATCAGAACGGTGTGCACGCCGGGATATTTCCTCTGCTCTACTCATGAAAATATCAGTTCTAATGTGGATGTGATTGTGTAGGATTTTGAAGGGAGAAAGAAAAGGGACTTCCTATGAATCGGCATGTTCCTGTATATCATTTTCTTAGTTGCTGCTGCGTCATGTGTGAGCTTTGCCGATGAAACAGGTAAGATCAAACCCTTTGTATTTATTTAACGATGTGAAAGCAATGGGATGTACCCCTCCTTTACTATAGGAACCCACAGGCCCAACGGGGTAGGGAGACCAGGGAGTTGTCGCCCTTTTTTTGTCTGATTAGCCTAACAATGTAAATGTTGATAAGTTATGACGGGTCGGAATGACTCATGCGAGAGCCACCAGTGGCGGCACTACAAGTAAAAAATAAACAATTTTAGCATAAAAAGGCAATTTTTTTCCGCGCCGTGCACAAATATTCTTACTAAATTAGGTTAAATTAGACCAAATATTGACAATTTTAGCATTAAACAGCTAAACTTTGCGCGCAAACGCGCATTTTCATACCAAATGTGTTAGTATTATACCAAATTTGACAATTTAAGCGTAAAATGGCACAAAAAATGAACACAATTCTTGCCTCCTTTTGCCCCCCCTCAAAAAATAAATAAATATGGGGCGGGTGCCGCCACTGAGAGCCACATGTCTTTGGGTAGATACGGCATACCTGTATCGTTTGAGTATGGAATGGAACTCGAGTTCGGACCCAAGTCCAACTCCCACAAAAGGTTTCGGCTCGTCTAGGATTCCGATAAGAACGGACTCTGACTCGAAGCCTAGTCCCATTTAAAACCTTATTACATTTGAAATAAGTTAGCTGAAATTGTCAATCTCTTATAGTGAGAAAGGCGTTCTAAGTGGCAATAGCATGGAGTGCAATAGCGCGCTTCTCTCATAGACTAAGTATGTAAAAACGCAACAATCATTCGTGCTATTAGTATTACAACTCAAAATTTCTAACTTAGAATGTTTTAAAGTCGGGTAAAAATGGTCTCAGTCGCTATTCGCGCTATTATGCGCTCCAACGGCTACAGTGCAACAGAGCATAACTTACCAAATATTGAATTATAAATATAGTGCCTCCTCCTGAGTGTTGTACAACCATGACAATTTCAATCCTGAGTAGGTGTATCATATGTAATCAAAATAGCTTTGTTTTAAAGTTCTCTGTGTTGTCTTTGTATGATTATCAGCATTGTTACATTTCTTATTAAACCTGGTTTCGGATTGGTCAATACTTGATTATCCATACACGCTAATCCAACCAGCTACTGGCTACTTGCTTTTATGGCCTTGACTATTTAGACTTACTACAGACCTTATGGTGGTACCTGTATATACAGGCTTGCATGTCAGCACACCCCCACCTAAAGTAACATACACCATTATGCTTAAAACCCTTGACTCCACACTGCACACTGCTGAATGGCATTTCTTGTAGCGCGGATTTCAAAACATTGGTCCCTTAGCGTGAGCATGTCCTTGAAGATTGCTTCTATTGTTTGCGTGCATGGCTGGACAAATAGTAATAGACTTTTGTCAAGTCTGTGCACAGTTGTACAGTTGTATGAAATACATTGTTATTGTAAGAAAAGTTGCAAAATTAATGTATCTAAAGTTTTGATTAAAATTACAGAAAAAGACAAATGAAATTGAGAAATTATCAAAAATACATTTAAGGATTAATTTAAAACCTTATAAAACTTAATTGGGCATAAATTATATCACTTGACGCCTAATTAATTGATTAATTACGCGAATAAATTAATTACACAGCAAACATGTTAACGAATGGCATGACAGATTTGTGTGGCTAACCATAAACATCTTTCTCTGTGATTATAGTGTTTATATGTTTATTGCATGTTTAATTCATGAGAAAAATACAAAAACACCATTGTGGTTTTTAAAAATATACCAAATGTTTGGAGGAAAATATTTTAAATACTAAAGGGATATTGAATTATCTGCTCATACTATTGTTTTGATCACATCTTTACCTTTAATTTGATACCTTGCAAGTCTGGTTTGGATACATAGTAATACTTAATAATTTCCACGAATTTGGTCATTAATTAAGACAGATTTTGGCTTTTTTTAAAAAGTAAGAATAATTGTTAACTTTTTCTCAGACAGAATTGTTGACAATGATGGGAACTTCATATAAACAAGTAGTCAAACTGTTTTAATATCCTAAACAAGTAGTCAACATATGTGATACCCTAACTAGGCAAGTAATATGTATAGTTTAGATGTCTTACCGAGTATGGTAAAAAGGGTGCATTGCCCTCATTGATTAGGGGAGAGCGGGGAGTGTACACCCTAGGGGCAGGTTCGCCCACCACGTGATTCTCATCATTGTGGCCACTGGTTGAATTTGACGAACACACAATATGTCCCGCTGTTCGTTGCGATCTTCCCATGGTAACATGGCTGATCTCCGTTGAATTTTTGTCAATTTAAAATATAAAAAAAACCAGTTTTACACCACAAAAGTGGATTTTCTTCACTTTTGATATTGATCTTCGTACAGAAGATTTTAATGTAAATCACCATTAGGTAGGTATAGGTATGTTATGGATTTGATGCAGTTATAAAACCGTCATTGTATGTGGAACACGCGTGGTTATCGGGTCAATGTACTTATTGTGAAATGGGGCACATTCGCCCTTTCATTATGGGGCATGGGGTGAGTAGCACTAAAATTAGAAGATAGTATTCTTAAATGTGGTATTTATTATAATTCTAAAATAAAATCTAAACGAGTATATTCCGTCAAATTGACCCCACCCTTACATTGTGGACTCTCTAAATGTTATTTTGGAAGAAAATCAATTGCATAACAAATGCGTATGTATATCTTTTTGATACATACTACTTTATGAAGCATACTTATGAGACCATGGCGAACTTGCCCCGGCCTATGGACAATCCTGCACCGGGGTCAGGGCTAGATCACCATTTTTGAAACCTGCCTTTATGCTTTACTTATTGCTTTACAGTCAGGCCTAGGGTACTGGAATTGTGGTCGTATGTAGCCAAGATATCAATAGTCCATGAAATGTCAATAGGTCCATTCAATCTTTAAAATTGACGTCTCTAGGCCATTTCAAATGAAAATGGGGCGAACACACCCCCGCTCTCCCCTACTCAGTATTTGGCTAATGTTTATATAATCCGAAAGACAATTTAGTTGGCTTTTAAATGTCGTTAATTTGATTGTATTTCATTTTCTCAATCTAAAAATATGTTTGATCTACAACGAACACTCAAATTCAGGCTTGTGCCACTTATACACGCACAATTTTTTTGGAATGTGTCATTTTCATCTTTAAACATTTCGTATTTGGATTTGATGTTTGCTTCAAGATAATTAAATGATCTTTCGTATGCAGTTTGTGTTGTCAAATTTGCTTGAGTCTACCCAAAGATATCATTTTTTGATCATGAGCAAACAAAATCAAAATTGTGCCATTTTTGGAAAGAAATCATGTGTCAAATTGCTGTTATCGCTTTGAGGCATTTCATCCTTAAAATAGCACAGATTTGACTTTCAGTGATCAACTTTAAGCAAGCATATTTTTAGTTACGATAAACCATATGCGACAAACAAACAACGAAAGGTAATTTTGTCATCTCGAGGCTCATACCAACGTCATTTAATAGCCTAAATACTGATTATAAAAAGAGCAGAATGACTCTTTCCACAAGCATTTTTTCCCTTAAAAGTTGCACAACCCGTTTTTAAGTGCCCGTGATCGATCAAGCATATCGTTAGATTGGGAAAAGCAATTACAATTGCAATGATTATATAAAGATTATAGCCAATTACCGAGTAATCAATTAGGGCAATGACGTGGAACACGTGCATCCTTTTTTACCCTTTTTTAGGGATCTAAAACGGGCAACGTCAAATCCTTTTGTTTCTTTTTCATATATTTTTTCACTTTTTTAATTCTTGCTTAATATCAATGATAGGTCGATTTGTTATAATTCATTTCAAGCTAAAATGTAATATAGTACGATACAATCAATGAACAATGATAATAATTACTATTTTGAATGTTTTGCTAGGTGTTGCATATTTAACAGGAGATAACAGATAACTTTTAGGAAATCAAACAAAACTGTTGGTCTACACTGATAAACATGATCAGTCATAAACCGACCAGTCGAACCCATATTACAGAGATCAGGGATTTAAACATCTAACGTAACATTAGCAAGATATAAAAAGTCTTGGGTATAAATGCCTTTTTTAGATTGTGAAAACAATTCACTTTGCAATCCGTCATTTAATGGTTCGATCCGATTTTTTATCAAAAGGGTGTCAATGTTAATTTACACAAACTTAGGCCACCCAAGTATTTGAACTGAACAATAAATGTACACATTTCTGTATCTGTAGATTTGTCTCAATAATGGTTTGTATTTGAACAAAAATCAGTAGTGTTTATATCAATTGTCTGACTTATAATGGTTGAGTATTTTTATGCATATATGATGAAATCCTTTTGTAATGCAATGATTGATTTTGTATAATAATGATATTAATGATAGAGATTGGAAAATAAAGAAACCGTACAGTCATACAAGCAAACCAATACAATATTCTTGTAAACGTTGAATTGTTGGAGCTCGGAGATAGATACGGTATTACGTATGAATAGTTTCGTATTATCGGAGAATGAAACATTCATAGCCTATTATGATAACAATAGAGAGATACGAATAGAACCTTTAATAATATAACATTCTTTGTATAAACAACAATCATTTAATTTGATGCAGTTTGAGCTTGGAAAGTAATTGTGAAAACTACGCTGTATCTGGTTACCATGGTAACATTGAATTATTAAATACTCATCCAAGATTTATTGTAGATTCAACGTACGGTTATCAAATTAGTATACTACTATCGGTCTATTCATTGTCATGAAACAAAGCTTATTCGAAAGCTAAGAAAATTTCATTAAAGCTCGAAACAGAATTTCTACGGGAGATATTTTTAATATTTTTTTCAAAACTGTATAACTTTTTTTGTTACAGCCTGTACAGTATGGTATTGACATGGTATTGAGATTAATCAATCGATTTATTAAATGTGTAGGCCTATGTATTTGTATTTTGTATTCATATTTTTATTTACTTTATTTATAATATTCATTCAATAGGCATATTTATTTATGAATTTGTTTATTTATTTTATTTCATATTATTTAATTAATTAATGTATTAATTAATTAAATAATTATTGGTTGATTGGATGCTCGAGTATAATTATTATACACAAGGTTTTTTTTATCTTTTAAGTTTATTAATCACCATTCCTTCACCAGTTACAAATTCTTCATGATTACAAAATCGTCACTCTTTTCTATCATAATCACATATAATTATATCAAAACATGTTCAGTTTAAATTACAAACCTATTACATATTAGGAATAATTTAGATACCTTTTTCGAACCATTGTGTTTGAGTTCCGTAGCTTTCGAGGTCATCACGACCCCTTCATTCAGCGTAGTGTTTACTTCCCTCCGTTTGTCACATGACCACCTTTTGGGCGATCACATGACAGCAGGTCATCGTAGATGGCGGGTAGGTCGTAGCCGGTGTCTCTGTTGAGGGTCGGTTTCAGTGTCCTTATTTCAATAGCCTCTCTGATCTTGCGTTTCCAAAACTGGTCCTCTCTGGCGATCACTTGGACGTCGTCTAGCTTGATTTTGTGTGGAAGTAAAATCATGATCGAACCCAATATCAGTCTACTTTTTTCTATTACATGTTCTTACTATTCCTTGTATCTTCTATGATGTGCAGCTTCTAAATATGATATAATTTCAAGTTACATATCTCATTGTTACGCACAATCAAATGATCAATGGAAATTGATATGCTACTTAATGTCAATTAATTTTCTGAATCTTAATTCTGATTTGAAAAGAAGTAAAAGATTGGGATGATTCCCATATCTAAATTTACTAATTGACAATTTTGCTATCATAATTATACTAGTTATGAAATCTCTCTGTGTTTTTTCTTTACATTGCTGAAACCCAAAAAGTACATCGAAATGTGTTAAAATTACACGTTTTGATACTTCTAGAGATATAATGTCATTTGCTTCTAACCATTTGTATCTTCTTACAGAAAAAGAAGAAGTGTTCTACATAATCCTTTTCATTACATATATCACATACATCATTATTTTCTATTTTCATTGTATGCAGAAGGATTTTTGTGGGGTAGATATTTCTAGTGATTTTCCAATTAAGTGATATGAGTCTGCCCTCTCTTGTTGTAGATGGAATATTATTCCATATTTTGTTCCAATTAAAAGAGAAGTTTGGATATTTTCTCTGCCAGAAATGTTGGCATATTGGTATCACAGACGCTTTTTTCATCAGTTCTTTTTTAAAGGTTTTTACTGTTGTCTTATCAATGTTAACATCTATATCAGTACATCTTGAATAAATACACTTATCTTCTATATGAGGATGTTTGACACATTTCCAATCTTTAGGAATTGCATTGATAAGGGCTAAATAGTCCATTAATAGGCTACCATTGTGTGGCATTTTATTTCTTAAATTTACTACATCTAACATTTTCCCGTCTTTACTAAAAAATGATTCCTGATTTTATCCAGACCTTAAAGTGAATCGTCTTTCCATTGTATCTAATGTGCTCATTGTTCAAAATTACTTGGTTGTTATGATTTTCTATACGCTTTATTTGTTTAACCGTATTGCATTTGAACCATATTTGTATCAACATTTTATAAAACGACGGCAGTTTGTTCAAAATATCGATACATTGTTTACTTAAAATTGTTAGAGAACAATTACAATTGAATATATCCATACCTATATAAAATTTTCTAATGTGAAAGAAAGTAATATTTTTCCAAGCGGATATGTCATTGTTTAGCAATTTTTTTACCCATGACATAGCCCCCAAAACAGTGATCAGAACACACACCTTTAAATCTAACATGTTAACACAACATTATATACAGTAAAATGACCACAAATGCGAAATGTTTAACAAGGGACAATAAAACAAATACACTCAAGACAAGACGAGACGAGACAAGACAAGACAAGACAAGATAAGACAGACATGTGAGAGAGAGAGATATTTACAACCTTTAAATGCAAACAACATAAAAATATGCAACCATGTGGCCCCCATAGCAAAATACTTGATACTAGCAGCTAGCTAGCCGCTAATGCTAGCCGATAGTTAGCTGCTATGGTTATCGAGCAGGGTTAGCCGCTAACTAGCCGCTAATAGAATCACATGCAAATTAGTTAGTAGCGGCTAGTTAGCCGCTACTGTTTATGCAAATTCTGATAGTATTAGCGGCTTGTTAGCCGCTAGTATTAGCGGCTAGTTAGCCGCTAGTATTAGCGGCTAGTTAGCCGCTAGTATTTGCGGCTAGCCGCTACTGTTTTCTGCTAGCTATAGTTGTTACCGTTTCTTGCTAGTATTAGCAGCTAATACTAGCAGCTAGCGATAGCCGCTTGTTACCCGCTTCTTGGAGGTTTGTAGGTATTTTTCAGAAAAGGCGCGCAAGCTTCCGGAAATTGTCACTCTTTCCGCATATTTCAAACCTGCGTGGGAGAGAGACAGCTCCTGTACGCGTCAGTCTTCGTTCTTTTCCGTGTAGCAACACCAACATAACTCCAAACTTTCCGTGGTGGTATTTCAAAATGGTGCCTGTTATACACGTAAAGAGATATGGCAATATAATTATGTTGTATTTAAAATCTCCTTTATAAATATGTGTTCGCGACACACACCTCTCCTGGATAAGGGAAAGCGGTCTATAGGCAGTTAGTCCTTATAGGCAGTTAGTCCTTTATCTCTTGCATACTTACACCAACTTTCCTTTCATGAAATGCAGTGTCACAATTCAAATAGTCAAATAACAAGGAGCCTTAATCTGTTTATCACCCATCCATTCATTGACACATTCTTGAACATGTTCTCAACTGCACACTGTTATAAAGTTATATCAAATTATATCATACTTGTTGCCAAATCTCGTCAGTTATACACGCTTGACATCTCCCAAGATCATCAAAACTCAAATTTACAACTTAGATTAATACTTAACCAAAATAAGCTATCAATCGACCATCATCAAATCAATATATAAATAAACTAATCAACCACTCATTTAAATTTAAATATCTATAAACCTTCCAATTAAATGGATCAAACAATTAATGTATCAATCAAAAAATCAATGAATCAAAGCCATTCAAAATAAATGATGAAACAACAAACCAATCACCCGAGCAAATCAATAAATCAATAGTATTGAGCTTCCGATCAAACATTCAATCAATTCATTAATACCTGTCAATAAAATGTATCAATCAAATTAATCTATTTAGCAATAAATCAATCAACCAACTGACCAACCAATTAAACCATAAACAATAAATCAATCGATCAACTATTAAATCAAACAAAATAAATTTACTATTTGATTCAACCATCTCAAAAACGATCAACTAATAATAAACAATTATCCAACAAACCAAAACAACCAAGGTTTCAAGAATTTAAGAGTTTGGATTCTAGAAAAAGGTGATTGCCTATACTGACTAAGGTAGTACTGGAATTATATATACCATAGCATGCATATAAACTAACAAATTAATAAGCTTAAGCTTACTCAAAATACTGTTAATCCAGGATAAATCATTTGATAAGTATAAATCTGAATAGTCTACCTTATCAATTCTCGTAGAATATCATGCAGCTTTCATCTATAGTAGGTTTATAACATTAATAGTGATAAAATAACCACAAATATCCACACATTTCCCTAAATATTAGCAGCATTCCGACACAGGCAGTTTGTCAGTTGGCAGCAAATTCCAATATGGCTGCTGGGCGGGCGTAGCGTCATAGGGGCACGGGGGGGGGGGGGGGGGGGGGGGGCACGCCCCCCCCCCCCCAATGATTTTCGGAGGAAAAAAGGGAAGGGAAGGGAAAAGAAAGGGGAAGGGAAAAGAAAGGGAAGGAAGAAAAGAGAAAGGAAGAGGAGGGTAGAAAAGAAAAAGGAAGGGGAAAGAAAGGAAGAAAGTGGAACGAAAGAATCGTTTATCGTCAGGACTGTGTTTAATTCGGATCGGGAATCATTAGGCGCGGCCGGAAGGGGGAGGGTACTCAAGGCTGGATCCAGACGATGGCACGACGCGCGAAATCATAGTTGCAAGACCCGTGCCCTGGTATCTTTCGAACACATCGGCAACACGAAAATCCCGGGATCCGCCGCGGTGTTTTTTAAAAACACGTATTATTTGCAATTTGATTTCAGTGCCATATTTCAAAGAAAAAACATTTGTGAAGTAGGCCTATAAACATGATAAATTAAATTCTAATGTTTAATTGAACAACGTAATTAATGTGACAAAAAAGTGAAAGGGAGACAGAGAGAAAGGGGAGAGGGGGAGAGAGCCAGTGGCGTATCCAGGGGATGGCCCAGCAGTCCATGCCCCCCCCCCCCCCCCCCCCCCCCCCCTTCGCGCGTAATAGTTTCAATGTTACAAAATATAAGCTTAAAACAAGGTGGCTTCAGGCAAGTTTTCTGAACCATTTTAGTTTAGAAACTGAAAATTGTCACGTTTTTTCTACAGGTTTCAACAATATATTGGGTCTCGAACCACCCTAAATCTTCTTGCTTCAGAATGCTGAATCTTTGCCTTGATAAATGGGGAACCTGTTTTATGTTGTCAACATAACAATTTCAACCATCTATATTTAATTAAATCAAGAAAATATCTGTATATTATGCACAAATTCTTTCTTACATAACAAAATAGCTATCTAGCATTTTGACATGATTGATAAAAACCAAAATATTGATTGGAAACGAAGTGTGGCTTTTCAATAAAATGTTGGTCAAAAGTATACACCAGATCGCACCAAATGAATTCGAAAATTGAAAATGTTTCCATTTCTGAGGGGGGCACATCCCCTCAGACTCCCCCCCTGTTTGAGCTTTTAAACCATCTACATGTAGACTTAAATCAAGAATACCGTATATCAGTACAATTATGCTCAACTTCTTTCGTGCATTGATAAAAAACAAAATATTTATTGGAAATGAAGAGGTGGCTTTTCGATAACATTTTGGTCAAAAGTATACACCAGATCGCACCAAATGAGTTCCAAAATTCAGGGGGGCACATCCCCCCTCAGACTCACCCCTGTCCGAGCAGAGGTACATAATCAATTCAATTTTTTTGATCCGCGCCTGGTGCCCCCCCCCCCCCCCCCCCCCCCCCCCCCCAATCACAACTACCACGCTACGCCCCTGGCTGCAGGTTAAGAATTCAAAATTATTAGCAGCTAGCTGCTACCATATACTGTAAATATATTTTGAAGACTAAGTTAGCTGCTATCATTCTGCTACTATTAGCAGCTAGCTGCTACCATACTCCTTTGTATATTTTGAAGACTAAGTTTGCTGCTATCATTCTGCTACTATTAGCAGCTAGCTGCTACCATACTCCTATGTATATTCTGAATACTAAGTTTGCTGCTATCATTCTGCTACTATTAGCAGCTACCTGCTACTATTAGCAAGAAGTTAGCAGCTAGCTGCTACCATACTGCTAATAGTAGCAGAAAGCGAGCGGCTAGCCGCTAGTTCCTGATAGGTTTAAAATCAATAGCAGCTAACGATCGGCTAACCAGCGGCTTGTTAGCTGCTACTATTTTTTGTGTTGCTATGGGAGGCCTACAAAAAACCAATGTTCCATTTAGTGCGACGTAAACGGATAAGAAATAGCCAAATGTCTCCTAAGGGAGCGTTCATAAATGCTTTAGCGGGGGTGGGCAAATTGGCATCCCGGACATTCCCCAAAATGTCAAAAAATGACAAAATTTATCCCCCTGAATTGCTCACCCCCCACACCAAAGTATTTATGAACGCTCCCTACGTGCTATTCATTTGGCCAGTTCTAAGAGACAAAACGTACCATAGGTCAATTAAAACCATTCTAAATTACAGATATCTCTTGTACAGACTATAAACAAACCAGAACCAGACTAGGACAGCCATTAGTTTTAACTCTACCCCAAAAGAGAACCACTGCAAAAGCCAATTTTGCTTTTCATAAGAACTAAGAGATCTTCAATATACAGGACTAATGGAGGGATTACAAGTATCTCTAAGTGATAATTTTCTACCACTGACTATCTGAATAACTATTATAAAGGTTACATTATAAGGAAACTATTAAAGTGACTATCATGTTAAGATTTAACATTCAAGGCATCACTGTGGCTTGACTTGTAACAACGAACATTTGACTGAATAGCAGTATTCCAGTAACATAACATAACATAACAATGAGCATTTATATAGCGCTCTTACACATTATACAATGGTACCACAGCGCTTAACAAAATTAAAACATAAAATTAAAAATAACAGTGTTAAACATCACTCGCACTATGACGGTGAAATAAGTGAGTTTTTAACATCTTCTTAAATTGAGTCAGTATGCTAAAGGCGTAGCAATACATTCGAGTTGATATTATTCTATTTGCAAGCCTACAAAGGTTGATATTACCAACAATCAAATCCTGATAATACAGTATTATATTCAGAAATCATCCATTTAATCATATAATACGGAGAGAAAACCTAGATAAAACAAATCTTGAGTGTAATTTTTCGTGTCCATTGCCCAACATTTCTTGCTGGCTTTGCTTGCATCATACCAAAATTAAAACCGATATCAGTTATCATTTACTATAAATGTGTAGCTATGATTCAGAGCTATAATCATGACAAATGTCATGAGGCTGCATTCATATTACCCATATTATGAGTAAGGAGGTAGAACTTATAGAATGACCCTACTATTTCTATTGTTTGTTAATCTAATACCCTTCGTGCACTCTCTCTGTACTCTCCGCGCCGACACATAGAACGTTATGAAAACGTGTTGAGAAGGTACTAGTAACGCAGACAGCGACTTATAAGCGCAATACAATAATAATAATAATAACTTCACTAGTCGGTTCTTACAGACCTTACTGCGTTTTGCATGGCGTTTTGATACTTCTTTTCGATACTTTTTTCAGCGCAACGAAAGCGCAAGGCCTGGTCGCCGTATGTGTGACGGGATATTAGGAAGTGGGCTACATCTTTTAATAAATCCTTTCCATTTATTTTCAAAATCACTTTCTTTTGTGTTATATAAATAGCTTTTGTCATCTGTAATCTTTGAGTCAGTAATACTTTTTAATCTTTCAATATCTGGTTTGCTCTTTAGACACCGATTTTGAAACAAATAATACTTGGTACATCGATCAAGCATATCGTTAGATTGGGAAAAACAATTACAATCAAACCAACGGCATTCGAAAGCCAAAATTATCTTTATGGTTAATATTATATAAACACTAGCGGTTACCACACGCGCTACGCGGGCCCTCGCTAGCTTAAGTATTATGATCTTAATTGTCCTGCTATAACATGATTTGTAGCAACATGGGCATAAGATTAGGATTAGACATACATTCAAAATTGCTGATCTCATGTATATATTTGAAATAGGCTTTGTTCACAGAAATTAGAGTTTTGTCTTTGCTAGCTTGATAACAACGAATCTTAATCTCAATTAATTTAATCTCCCATTTTTCTGAAAAAGGGTGTTATAGTGTTGACATAACGGATTTTCCCCCTTCAAAGTGCTTAGGTTTGCTGTAGGTATAAATATCGCATTGTATCGTGGGACTTGTGAGCATATCATGACTGGAGTCTCTAGGACCATGGGAGCTTGGAAAAGAATACAAAACACTCAATTTCACAAACTCAAACGAATTTGATTAATTTTTGTCATTATTCACATGTTATATGACACAATATTACCGGATAGATAATAAACATGATAAATACTTAGCACCATAAAGCTCACCTGTGAGGGCTACGAAATCCGCGGGAACGCGGGAACGGCGTTCCCAGACAAATTATGGCTCGAAGAAAAAGACAACTTTTTGAATTTTAGATTACACTCGTGAATGTTTCAACTTTTTAATAAAACAAAATATGAGCATACATTATGTTCCCACTCCCTTAACACTTTTGGACCTGTGATTTAACATTATTTTCGCCAGTAATAAATCATAAGGGCATAAACTAACCTTCATAACTCTGAAAGTGGACCACATAGTCAGCGGTTGACAATATCTTAGATGATTTATTTCCGGCGAAATGTCAAAATCACAGGTCCAAAAGTGTCAAGGGAGTGGGAACATAATGGTATTTACGCAACAAGAGAAAATGCTGGCTCTTGGTTTAGAGTAGGTAAACGGTCGTACTTGCCACTAATTGAGGCGCTTAGTAACAAGTGTGATATTAATACAGACGAGTCGACACAGAGCGAGTGTATTTAATCTGTATGGAATTGTTTAAACTTAACATACGGACGTTCACGTACACAGTGTTTGATTTTTTTACGCAGAGTGGTCATACCTATTTAAACAAGGTATCAGGGTTTCAGTTCAGGGATGTTATTGGTTTATCATAAAAAGTATCGTATGTCCTCTTGAATTTGCTCTGTATATTAAACCATGAACATGTTATTTTTAAATCGATCAAAATGTTCCAGAAATATTTATTCTTTCTATCGGGGATAAGCAATGGATCACCTGATACCAACATGGAAAATGAAATTGCCAATATGAATACCCACATCACCTGTATTGCACACCACAAATGCAAGATATCCTCTAGGAGCTTTCACTTCATTTCATTATACTAAAGTAATAGTTTTGCGATTATTTTTGAATTCTCAAGAATGGAAGAGCAGGAAAATGAAGAAGCCAGATTGAATATGAAGTTAAAATCTATTATTGACGTGGTTGAACGTGTTTTCAGATACCGAATATCCTGTTTATATAATCGTGTATATAGGTCGTAAATACACACGATATTTATATTTTTATCTTCTTCATTAGTTCAATATATTACACATGATTTCGTTTTGTCTTATAGCTTCTTACAGGAAGTCACCAAACAACTGGTTATTTTTGTTACTTCTTTACAGATATTTGTATTCCATCCCTGAGGAATATCTCAGTAGGAGACACACTCAACATTACATCACCAAACTATCCAGGGGATTACCCACACAACACAGATTGTGTTTCCTATATATATTCTGTCGGTGATGGCGCGTACTTCAAAATACACGTACTGGATTTCTACCTTCAATCAAACTCTGATTTCCTATTCATTGGATCAGGATCAACTATAAATGACGAGAGTATGGTGATTAAATTGACGTCCGCAGTGTTTCCTAATAGTGTATTTATTTCTAGCCCGTCGATGTGGATACGATTTACTTCGGATCATAACGTTAATACTCAATGCAGGTTCCTTATACGAATTGAGATTATGTCAAGTAATACAACAGGTAATATTCATTATAATACATGATATTAGGGTGTTTACCTAGCTTCCAGACATACTTATCAGTTGCTACCTTAAAATAAAATGTTTAGTTCGGAATAATAATTGCATCAAATTTTTTTTTTTATTAATTTGTTGTTCTTTCGCTAAAGCTTTGCGTTTATAATGATGTTATTGTATGAAACGTATGTCCATTGTTGGAACCCACGTTTGATTCGAAATTTAGGCATTTCTCAAAACGTTGCATTATACAACGTTTTATGTTCGATTATTCAATAACTTTTAGGGGTATCATTGCACATTTTATTTTTGATTGATTGAGCAAATTTGTAAGTAAAAAACAATACGCATAGAACATGGTGAATAAGAGTTAGTTTTAAAATTCGTATGAAATATATTAACGTGTCTTCGCCATATAAAATTATATATGAACTGTTTCCTTGATTTTGATAAACACGTGATCAGTGATAATTTCTCTAAATGAATTGAAATCGCTTTGATATATTTCAATAAAGCAGACAACATGACATTAAAAAACATCACAACGCTCAGTTTTATCGTTGAAAATGGGTTTAATGAGATATTTCTCTCAACTCTTCACGTAGGCCTACTGATGATTTGGCATATCAAACATGTCACTTCACATAAGTCAATGATTTTCTGTATTAATCTACACATTTCAAACTGAAAAACCTCAAGTCGAATAAACGCTATTCAAACCAATCGTCTAACCTTAATATATTGATTATATTTTGATGTTACTACATACAGCTCTATGTCGTCCAAATGAATTCCTTTGCTTCTCTGGACATGAATGTTTAGATGAGAGCGTGCGCTGCAATTATCAGTCTGAATGTACTGATGAATCAGATGAAGCAAACTGTACATGGCCATTGGCGCAGCATACAAGTAAGAGAAACAAATAAGTAGTTATTTTAATAATTATGCGCTGAGACAAATCTTCGATAGCATAATCACACAATGTTCTATTCGATGCATGGTAAAACACATCAAATACATATTTGACGCAACGCTTGTATTTGCCTTCGATCTTATGAATGAATTGCATAAAAAAGGGTTTCTTTATCAAGAAAACACTTGAAGGTTTTCATTTTGGTGAGCACTGTACTTTAATATATTAATTAACATTGATGATATATCTCTATGTGAAAACTGTGTTTCTTTATGAGAAGGCGTTACATCGAATAGCGTAGTATGTGATGTGGCCGACAATTATACACATGATTCAGCTAACAGTGCTCGTTCTTCGGCATCTATCTATAATACTAATAGACCGATAGATCAATTGCAAAATACTACTCTAACACCTGTAAGAGTAGCGCGCGTCCACAGGCTCGTGGCGCGATCAGGCGGGCTATTATATGCGGAGGGAAATCTTGATATTTTCGAGGCTGACTCAGGCGGGCTATTATAGGCAGGCTGGCTCTAGTGGCTGGCTAATGTAGGAGCGGGACCTTCATGCAAGCGATCCTGTTTTGATTGATGAGGTTACTGAAGCCGATATAAAAGGAGCAATGGTCCCCCTGGGGCCATAGTCCGGCATTCATAGACATGACGTAATAAAGCGTGAAACTAGTGTTGCGTGTAGAGATGAGTGCCCTGCCCCTATACCAAACTATACATTACTGTTCAGGGCGTACAATGGCGCCAGGGGACTATGGCTCCTGCTACACCGGCCTACTCCCTGATTTGACCCATTCTTCTCACCTCGTAGTTTTATTCTCAAACTCACGCCTAGCAATGCCTAGGGATAGGGTTACGTACAGTGTACGCCAAGCTTTTAAGCTACTCGTTCATGTCGTTTGACTTACTAAGAAAAATACATTACTTTATGAATAACCATTATAAACACAACACCAAAAGTAAGTCCCCCTCTCAAAATTTCGTCATAACATCGTAAGGTAACAAAATTTGCCAATAAAACTTAGTTAGAAATAATCCTATGACTGTTTCCTAAGTGGTGTCTGAAAATGAAAGATGTCCATGACTTCATGGCTGAATGAGCTCAAATGAAAGACAAAAACTGCCCTTCTCAAAAGTCACAACTCACTGTGCTAATATCTGAGCCAAGAAGTAGATTTACATGGCTGAATGATCATGAATTGATTACACATTACAGTAATATTCGCTCAACCACGGGTGTTTTTCCATTATTAAGAAGCAATTTGTGACTTTTGAGAAGGGCAGTTTTTGTCTTTCATTTGAGCTCATTCAGCCATGAAGTCATGGACATCTTTCATTTTCAAACACCACTTAGGAAACAGTCATAGGATTATTTGCAACTAAGTTGTATTGATAAAATGTTTTACCTTACGATGTTATGATTAAATTTTGAGAGGGGGACTTACTTTTGGTGTTGTGTTTAGTTGATACGACTTTGCCATTGTCAAATTAACAATTTGACGAGAAAACTTAAAATACATTTTGTTTTGAGACATGCTCTATAACGGCGGAAGCTATCATCGAAGATTTTTATCCAAAAAGAGATTAATGTGTGATTGAACGGAGCAAAAAAGAGCAATAAATGTATAGGCTACATATTTCTTACTTTGAAAGATCATGCACAAAACAACACATAGCTCTTGTTTAATCTCAAATGATATACCGTCTGCTTTTGATCGAATATCTGTCATTTCATTCACATTAGTTTCTGTTCGGTCAAACATGGCGCATTGATTTTACTTATACGTTTCCGATTTTTTTAACCTTACTGTACATGCGATTTAAAATATGTTCATCTATCGTTGTTGTACTCTCGTAGGTATTTGCAGTATGCCCTGGAGAAATGTCTCTTTTGAGGAGACAACCAACATTACGTCACCTCAATATCCATTTGAGTACCCGAACAATATAGACTGTGTCTGCTACTTATATAATATCGACGTTACGTCTGGTACGTATTTCAAAGTAAGCATACTCCAACTAAACCTAGAAGCCAATTATGACTTTTTAACGCTGGGAGGTGGATCCGTTGTAATAGATGACAGTATCGTGATGAAGTTGACGTCTACAGTGTCTCCTAATAGTGTCATCATTTCTGGTTCAGTTATGTGGATACGATTCAAATCTGATCGTACCTCTACACGTTTGGGATTCTTCATACGGATAGAAATTGAAAATGACACAACAGGTAAGTTCAGTGTAAATTGGTACACGTACTCTACTTTGGAATATTCCACACTTCTAAACTTAATTTACCGGTCATACACTGAAAATCTAAACAGGTCGCCTGACTAGCTTAAAGCTAGTCCAGATGGTGTCCATTTTGACTAGCTTTAGCCTAGTCCAGCAGTAAGCTCGACTAGCTTGATGTTAGTCCGTCCTAAGCTGGACTAGTTTAGGCTAGTCGCTCGACTAGCTTTAAGTTGGTCCAGATGCTGTCCATTCTGACTAACGTAAGGTTAGTCAAGCTAGCTTGACTAACGTAAGGTTAGTCCGGCTTGGCTCGACTAACGTAAGGTTAGTCCAGCTCAAACCATATAGTAGATCCCGCCTGACTCAAATTGTTCACGTTGCGTAGCAGTACTTGGTTTCGCCACGGGTGATTGCTCTGCTCTCTGTTCAATAGCTCTCGTATTGACCATGTTGTTGGCGGAGCTGCTGGCTACAGTGTTAGCTGTAGTGGACTGGTCTGCCATGGCTGACTCGTTAGCGTTAGAGATGCCCGCGCTACCGTCGTTCTTTACAGTTAGTTTTTTTCCTACTCCGAGTCGTCATTCCAAACAAAATGTAGCATAAAATAGTCTACAGATGTTGGCAAACACTATGATGTACACAATATGGCCACACAATGAAATAACTACGGCAAATTACGTCGGGATCGGCTAGCAAAACCGGACCGGCGATGAAGTACTTCTTATCTGCATGCCGCTATTGATATTTTATCCTTGATCACCGTAGCACACGCCCTCAACCGAAAACAGCACGGTTTCGAAGACACTAATTTTGATGATGGGTGTACATAACCATTTTTGCCAACGTAGCTTTAACATCATCATCATCATCATCATCATCCGTCGGCTGCAGAGCAGGCGAATACAAGTTTTCTCCATGCTCGACGATCAGTGGCAAGTGCGGCAATCTGTTTTTCTTGGATTGCACCTTCTTAGTCCCCGAGTAATGTAAGGTATGAATTGCGCGGTCGACTGCCATGCGTTGGTAGGTATAGAGCATATATTTTTGCAGGCTCTTCTTCTGGCAGCCAGAGGATGTGACCAAGGAATCTCAACTGCCGTAGCCTTACCAAATGAATAAGTGGCTCAGTGCTGGTCATGGCGTAAACGCTGGTGTTCGGGATGTGGTCAATCCGCCTAATATTCAGCATAATTCTGTAGCAGGAGGTGGCAAAGGCATTGATTTTATTTTCCATGTCTTGAGAGATCACCCATGACTCGCAGCCATAGCACAGGATAGTAATGCAGGTGGTGTTAAACAACTTCACTTTAGTTGAGATGGGTATTTTGGGACTCTTTCACAGGCGTTCCAGCTTCCAAAAAGCACATCAAGTTGGTGACTTTCTTCTTTTAAGGTCACTTGAACCAGATGCCATCATAGAGCCAAGATATCTGAAATCTGACACATGTTTGATTGGATCACCATAGACTTGAAGTGTTGGATGGGGGTTGCAGTTAATAGTCATGTACTCTTTCTTAGGTGTGCTAATGATGAGGCCGAGGTTGGCTGCTGCCGCCGCTGTTCTGGCTAGCTGGGCCTGTGCCCGCGGAATTGAAGATTCCAACAAAGCAATGTCATCAGCGAAATCTAAGTCATTTAGCAACTTGGCCAGGTGACGACTGGAGCGACGAGGATGTGTTAAGACTCCCGAATTTAGCTCTGATGTGGCCTTCTTCAGTAGGTAGTTGACCAATATAACAAATAGAAAAGGAGCCATAACATCTCCCTGCAAAACTCCTGTGGAGACATCAAATGGGTGTGAAATGTTTCCATCTACCATTACAGCGCTTCTAGCGTTGTTGTATAGCACACTTATAGCATTGACTACAGCTTCTGGAATTCCATTATGTCGCAGTACTGAGAACATCACCTTTCTGTTGATGGAATCAAAGGCTTTCTTAAAATCGATAAATGTTACCGCAAGCGGGAGCTGATAGTCTTGGAAACCTTCCATGATCCTTCTGAGTATGTGAATTTGTTAGGCACAACTTCTCCCTGGTCTAAATCCTGCCTGGTTGTTCCTCAGGTTGGCGTCAACTTGGTCACGGATCCTATTTAGAAGGATCCTGTTGTATACTTTAGCAGCAATCGAAAGGAAGGATATTCCCTGGTAATTGGTCATGAGGCTAAGGTCTCCCTTCTTGGGCAGAGGAACAATAACACTGGTGGTCCATTGGCTAGGTGGTATGAGAGTCGTGTAAACTTCTGCACAGAAATTATGGATTACAACTGCCATTACATCGCCGCCACTCTGGAGCGCTTCTGAGGTGATCGCACTGTCAAGACCTGCTCCCTTGTTGTTTTTCTTCTGGCGTATTGCTTTCAGAGTCTCCTCGTGTGTAGGTGGATGATCTTGGATTGGCAAGTCATGATCAGCAGGCTTGGGCAGATCAGATGGTGTTTGACCATTGTCATTGTTGAGCAGAGAGCTGAAGTATTCCTTCCATTCTGCAAGCAGATCTTTGTCACTTGTAGGGGGCGCACCATCTCTTTTCTTGACCTTGACGCTCGGCTTTTGATCTTTCCCTGAGAGATCATGGATAATTTTCCATGTGGTGGTGTAGTCACTTTTCATATCTGCCAATCGGAGTTCTTCCATTTGCGTGTTCAGCATTGCCAATTTGTCAGTTTTATACGACTCGTTCAGACAGGTATTAAGCCTCCTCCATCTTTCTCTGGACTGTCGAGGTTTGGATATTAGATACCTTCTTTTAGCCTGATCCCGCTCTGTCTTTATTTGCTTGGTTCTCTCTGCCACCCAACTTGGCATCCCACAAGGTTTGCATTTACCAACAACTTTCTCTGCCACTTCTGATACAGCATTTTCAAACGAATCGTACCTCTCTGTTATTGGTATTGACAAGTTGTTGCACTGGAGGGCTTCAAATCTGTCTGACAATTCAAGTTGAAACTGTTCTCTTGTAGCAGCATCCTGTAATTTCTTCCAGTTGAACTTTGTAGCTTTAACACGAACATGTATATGCGGGGTGTGTCTGTTCTTGTAAGGTGTAACACAAATACAAGTCGGTTTCCAGTAGGCCACGCGCATTTCGTTTTGGCGACATAAATTACCGCATTTCTTTTTTTATTCCAATTTTTGAGTGGGTTTTTTGTGGGTTTTTTAACTTTTTTACTTTTTCGTACAATTCAAACAAATCTGTAAACATCTTGCCGTATTTTGACAATCCATTTTTTTTTGGGGGGGTGAGGTCGGTATTCATTTGCACGTGGAATTTCTTGTCACCGATTTCTAAAAAAACGGGGGGGGGGGGTCAGGGTTTCTGTTTTTTCATCGCCTAATTGAAATCAATTTCAATGAACAATCTAGCCGTCTATACTATCTCGGTGACTGCTTTATATACTTTCTATCTCAACCATGTGTTTTACAGTTACATGATACAATGATATTATACAGTCATCAAAAAAAGTAACTATACAGGTAACAAATGTACTTTTAACACTAAAAATATATATCCTACCTAGAAATATTAAATCATAAAGTTGTTGAGAAATTTATCTTCTTCAATATGAGATATTGCACGCTAGGATCGGTTGAATATTTAAGAAGCGACAATCCAAAATGTAAGGTAAAGTCACAATTTCAAATTCACATTTTACATTTCAACACGGGGGAGAGAATGACAGGTAGCGTGTGTGTGGCGTATTGATCCATCGGAACAATGCGGCCGACTGTCCAACCTGCGCATGTATCCCCCAATTGCACTACCGGTAATCAATAAGATACTCGTAGATTTGGTCCGCGTGTAGAAAATAAAAATGTGAAAATGAAAATCGGACTTTTCCTTACATTTTTGAGTGCCACTTCCTCAACAATCACCCGATCCTAGCGTGCAATATCTCATATTAAAGAACTTTATAATTTAATATTTTTAGGTAGGATATATATTTTAAGAGTTAGAAGCCCATTTATTACCTGTATAGTTACTTTTTTTGATGACTGTAATGTTTCATCTTATAGGTATTTGCAGTATGTCATGGAGAAATATTTCTCTAGGAGAGATCGCCAATATCACGTCACCCAACTATCCCAAAGATTACTCTAACAATGCAGACTGCCTTGTCTATCTATACTGCGGCGACGCCATTGGTGTGTATTTCAAAGTGTATATCCTCCAGCAAAATCTTGAAGCCAATTATGACTTCTTAACGATGGGGGCTGGATCCGAAGTAACAGAAAGCAGTACCGTGATAAAGCTGACATCTACAACGTCTCCTCCAATTGTAAAGATTTCTGATTCAATAATGTGGATACGCTTCATATCCGATCAAAGCTCAACACGTCTAGGATTCTTTTTGGCCATCGAGGCGACAAATGATATAACAGGTATTTTAAAACTATATCATGCTGTTTCTAACAATAGATTTGAGCAAGTATTTCCTCGTTGCCCTTTATTTCATTGTGTTTCCTTTCTGTATTTCTTTTTTATGAATAATACAAGGTGCCAGCTTTTTAGTGCGTGAAAATACCATCTGATGGCATGACTAATTAAGAATTCATATAATCCGTGTACATTTTAAATGTCGTGAACAACATGTGTTAACTTAACGAATTTTTATTTTTATTTAGGTTCTGTTTCTGTAGGAGAATGCGCCGAAGTGTCTGTGACGATAGTAGATGTATATAACTTGACCTCTCCATTCTATCCAAATAGTTACACCAACAACTTAATATGTAGTTGGTATTTCACTATTGAACCCATGGATAGAAGTGATCACTTCAGTATCAATATTCGTCATCTAGATTTGCAGAAAGTTACAGTATATGATGGCAGTGGTTATTATAGTACTTATTTTCTTGACAAATTGTCAATCGGGACTGGCAGCATCATCGACGATGCCAGTACTGTTAAAGTTCTAGGCGGTACAGAATATACCAATCCTGTTATAGTCAGTGGTAAAGGAATGTGGATGACTTTCACAACAGATTCTTCTATAACGAGGACCGGATTCTTTTTACAAATACAAGCAGAAGGTAGGTTGGTGTATCTTTGTTCTTACAAGATTTCAAACAATTGTTTTGCATTGAATGTGTCTGGCAGTATCGCTGGGTTACAGTGGGCGACACCTGTTTAAACCATACGGCTTTGATTCATAATAGTAATCTGAGATATTGGGAGTAAACTCCTCAAAGTCTTGAATAGTTTGGGGTGTTTTTTCAAATATATTTTACAATTGTGCACAGTACTAGCAAAGTCTATATAATAAATATTTTACCAACCATGCATGGAAAAATGAAAGTAGCTTGAATGGCCATGAACGTTAAGGGACCACTGTTTTGAAATTCGCGCTAAAAGAGAATGAAATGCAAGTTAGCTATGTGCAGGGGTGTGTAGTTAAGCATAAACATGATAAATGGTCACGGTGTATATATTCGTACTTTTAATTAAGAGGACCGTGTGCTCACAAATACAAGTAAAATCATAAAGGCTTATGTACGAAATAGTCAAGCCCATGGCATCAAGCAGCCATCTGCTGGTTGGATGAGCATAGTATGGGCTAACACAGTGGTACTCAAACATTGGCCAATCTGAAGTCTGGTTTAATCAGATATAATGTGACAATGCTGATAATCATACAATGACAACAAAGCGTACTTAAAAACAAAACAGTTTTGAATGAGTTTGTATTGCCATTTATATGGTTGTAGAACACTCAAGAGACATCATAGCTTAATTTTGGGCATTTATGCTCTGTTACCCTGTAGCTGACCTAAACCAAACCGAGTATCCCCATAGTAGCATACTAAAGGGCAAACATTATACCCTAAAGTGGCCCAATATATTGACTCCAAAAGGATGACCTTGCAAGGCTATTAAGGTAAAGGACTTGGCACAGCGGTTCATACTCTTGGCAAAGGATATATTATCAAGACGGAGTTTAGACTAAAATGGACGTATAAAATAGTTGAGTGAATCGGTTTCGTTGTCTTATAAGCCAATAACCATTTGGATTGTTTTACAATGATGAACGTGAAGCTACCCTAGCAAGTATTTAGGTTGAAAATACACCTTCATTCTCTGAAATTATCTGAGATTTTGATTCAGTTATGGTAGGACTTTGAGTCCATTTGGGCTAAAAACAGAGAACATACTATTAAGCTCCACCTACCTATAAAAGACTATTCAATAATTAGCTTAGTCGAATGCATCAGCTAGGGGTGCCATTGGGCCATACGGTACGCCCAGATAGATCATTGATTGGGTCTGATTTTCTCTTATTAAAATAAATAACGGATTAATTGTTTTCTATTTAGATTATTGTGGAATAACAACATTGAACATGACTAATGGAAAGCGAACCAACATAACCTCACCGAACTTTCCTGGAGAGTACTTCAACAATGTTAATTGTGTTTGGTACTTCTACTCCAGTGATACTTTGGATGGGGGTTTCTTGGTGAACATGTTTTCTTTTGACCTTATTGAGTTTAGTTCACGTGATCGTGACTATCTTGTTTTTCGAGGCGGTGATGATGAGCATATTGTGTCAGATCTACGTCGCTATTCGGCAAATACTATTTATATATATGGCTCAAACATGTGGGTAACATTTTCTTCAGACAACGAAGATAGACACGGCGGCTTCCTATGTGAAATTCAAAGAATCCCGTATCATAAAATGGGTATGTATTCTTTTCAAATAATTGTATATTTTGTTTTATTCATTTGTATATGGTTATTTGTTTAATCGTTAATCATCAACAACAAGTTAGTGTGATGGCAAGCTGGCTGTTATTTAAAATTTAGGGACTGAAGATACCACAACATCTTCAATTTTGGGGTTCATGTAATAACAGTTCCACAAAGAGCGTGATCTTCTGGATACCGATACAAATAACGTTTGGGCGTTTGACACGTTGGCCGACGTCGTTATATTCTTGAATCAGCTCTTAAAACACCACGGTGAATCCAATCAAAATGATCACTTATGAAATCGGTCATCTTGACCAGCTTCCAACGACTTCAAGAGGGTGACGGAAGATTTCAGTCATGTTTTTTTTACTGTTTTGATTGACATTTTATTATCCGTACCATGACGTTAATTATAGCAGTTCCTTGTGATGCCAATGAGTTTCAATGTACATCAGACGCAGGACATAGCTGTATTGACGAGAGCTACGTTTGTGATCAGTACCCGATGTGTCCGGATCTCTCCGATGAAACTAATTGCAGTAAGTTTATTCAAGTTGTCAGATAATCAAAAACCACTGTAAAGCAAACCTTGCTCATTGAAAATGTATCAGCTTACTTGTTCTCATGGCCCGTCTCAGGGTCAAAACGTTTATATATATAGATGTGATGCGAGTTTACGATGCGGAAATTGCGTCCCGTTTTCACCTATCACATATTACACACAGGCACTGTAAAACAATTAGCGTTAAAGAAATTATTAAGGGATCTTTCTCAATCTGTTGATCCTTTTTTTTCTCACCTATAATCACGTTTGACTTATCGGGATAGATATTCCTGGACACAGATAACTATTTTGACTGTATTTTTTACAAAAAACCACGAAAAAAAACAAGAACAAACAAACAACAAAAATCAAAAACATCACCGAACTTCATTAAATGCCCGACAACTACAACTTAATTGAAATAATGAAAACGTGTTACTCTGTAACTTATATATAGTCTTATGTTTATAAATACAAATTAACATCAACAATTGCATTTTGCATTTACAGGACGAAATCAAAGATAGAGGGTGCTCCTTGAAAAACATGCCGTGACATGTCTTTAACATTCTATAAATCTATTTCAACTTCCAGGAATTTGTGGTACTAAAGAACTGTTCTTAGCCTCAAGTAAAGACACTCGATATCTTGACATTGAAACTAAGTATGGAAGTGGCCAATTTATATGCATCTGGACTGTAGAGGGACTAGACGGTTGGAAGATCATTATTGATCTATTGGAGTACTATGTTGTCAATGGGGTGATAACCATTGCCAACGGACAATACGGCGTCACCAATTTATCCATCGTCGCCAGTATTATGAGCAGAACAACTAAACTTAGAACTATTGCATCCGAACAATCTTCCATATGGATAAAATTGCAAACCAGTAGTGAAACAAATATTAAGTTTCTAATCAAACAAAAGAAGGCTGCATCAGGTATGATCGTTATTCATATGGCTTGTGTTCATCTTTCAGGATTGAAATAAATGTTCTGATGTTCGTGTCTATAAGCACAGTTGATGAATGATGATACGTCGAACCAGAAATATGCCCAATTGAAACTCCAGCGTGCAAAGAGTTTAAAGGATTGATCCACTACCTTACATTATACTTCACAATTATAATCACACGTTCTATTGTTTCTATCACAAGATTACCTAAGTGAGACTGGGTCATAAACATAGGTCGTAATGGTATTTGGGGAGCTGCGTTGAAAAATGGTGGATGTTACAATCTAACTGCGGATAGGTTTGCGCTAGAAATTGGCAGCACCCTAGTTGATGCGACATGATTCTGATGATTCACCAGCAGCAAAATCACAGCGCTTTGAGCCATTTGGAAAAGGCGCTATATAAATACTGATTATTATTATTATTATTATAATATAGCTGATGCCAAAAAACTCTAGGAGCATCACCTAGATAAATTAACATAGTAGTACACAAAAAGGAAACCTGTTTGTGTGGTGGATCAAATCATGAACGCCATGTTACAAACAATGGTGGCAAATCATAAGCCAGGATGTCGAATCCGTTCATATAATGTCAATTAGATTTATAATATCATGCAATGTTTTTGTGTGTGCTTCCTTCAGATATATGCCAACCTGATGATTTTGACTGTGGTGATAGATCCTGTATTACCTCGTGTGGTACATGTGATGGGGTGGTTGACTGCTTGCAAAACGAGGCTGACGAAATGATATGCAACGGTATTGAACATATATACTTTATTTGCTCTATTTCGTGGGTAACTCGAAAATGTAATACAAAAATCGTCGACAATTATCGGCATTTTCTACTTTATACATATGTTACTTGTAACTCTATGGGAAATGTGGCCGATGAGGGCGCTATCATAGCAAATAATAATAATATTCAAAGCTCTATTTCTCAGAACTGGGACCAACATATGTTCTGAAATTTCTACAAAAGATGGCCAGTATATTGAGGTAATTGAATCAGTTAAAACTAAACCGGGCCAGCAAGTTACGGTGTTCTCAGAATAAAACGGACACATTATGTGGGATCAAACAGCCGTGTGGTACTTCGCTGTCAGGAGACCGTACAATGTTGTAGGCCAAACATACTCTGCCAAAACTTATATCATGAATATCGTTTCGGAGGTGTTTTTCATTTTTTTTTAAACATGGGATGCTGTTATCTAGGTTGACAGATTATAATCTGTCATACAAATTAACATGGGATTGTGTATCTCAGTTCCATGTATATTTGTATGTACTTCATGTTTTGGGTGCACCGCCACAACTATAATGCATCAAAGACAATCAGATTTTATAAGCCAAACATACTCTGCCACATCATGATACTATCGCTATATAATTTTAATGTATTCAGAGTCAGCAATGTTATTGACGCACCTGTTCAAATCTCCCGCGAAAAGACACACTTCTATTTCCATGGCTTTACAAAAGTGGCATTATCGCATTACGCTAAGCTAGGATTATGCTCTCTAAGGATTTAAATAGCAATCAATGTTAAAGATCGGCCATGTGATTAGAGCTTTAATCATGGATCATTGTTATTCCTTCTGTATAATATTTCTATTATTTGTTAATCTAATATCCTTCGTGCACTCGCTCTGTACCCTGCGCGCCGACGCAGAGAACGTTATGAAAACGTGTTGAGACGGTACTAATAACGCAGACAGCGATTTATAAGCGCAATACAAGAGCTGGTTTGATCGCAGCAGAGCGTTAACACGCTCGGCGCTTTGTATGGCACTCAAGGGCGATCATAGGGATCCTAACCCGCACTAGATGGTGTCCACTGCGTCCCCAATCGGTTCTTTGAGACCTTACTGCGTTTTGCATGGCGTTTTGATACTTTTTGATATTTTCTTCAGCGCAACAAGAGCGCAAGGCCTGATCGCCTTATGTGTGACAGGGGTATAACTACATTATGTGATCGAACTTTAGAAGGTACACCGGTTGAACGATTGGCCTTTACTAGGCCTCGTATGAGATCTAACCTCTAGACTACAATGATTTAATACCATGGTTACAATTCAAAAGTATCGCAATATTTTGTCGAACATGGTGATACATGATAAATGTATTTAAGGACTATAATCATAGTAACAAAACAAATGTTTGTGTAAGCTACCTAATTTGCAGATTTGAGAGTTGAATAATTAATTAACTAATTTTCATAACACAAATAACCATTGAACCAGAAATCATCAGTTTACTACTTACAGAACCTGAAACATATTATTTAATTAGCTGGACTTTGTCATTTATGAGGATTTCTAGATTATTTTGCGGGTTGAATTCTTCTTGCGAAAAATTGCATTTTCCGGAAGCTGATGTACAAATAAGGAATAGGCCTAACATCGTTCGTTCTTTCGTTCGTTCGGTAACTCAATGTTTGGTCACGTTTAAGTGCATGCATTACAAAAAAATTGAACGCCGTTATTTATTTACATCCCCTTATTACATGAAAGACGGCTCCGCATCTGGTCTCTAATGTGTGCATGCGAATCCTTTTCTGTTGTAATTCTATATGATATCTACATATTCATTTTTATATTCATGACAATATTGAAATAACTATAATAGGCCTACTTTGTGGTCTTTTTTGCTTCGCAGAAGTGTTCATTGTCTTGTCAGAAAGCCATACAACACGCCTGACGTCACCCCGATTTCCCTGTGGTTATCCACCTAACCTGCTTCGTGAATGGATAGTCCGAGCAGAAGGTAACGCGAAGATCAGTTTACACTTGCTACAGGTTAGCATGAGATTAGACGACTTTCTGTCCATTGGGAATGGTAACGATCCGACGGCTATTCTATCTACCATTGTCAGAATAACAGGAACAACATCAGTACGTGTTGTATCATCGCAGCGATCAGAGATGTGGATTAAGATGGAAGCAAACTTTTCTGTACCTCTCTTTAGGAATGGATTTGACATGACCATTAACCAATTGCAGAATATAACTGGTTAGTTTCAAATAAAGTGCAGGGCATAACCATAGACTGGCAGAACCTACTTATTTCCATATACATGTACAATATTAAACATGCTACGCATCGTACCAGATTTACGCATCTTAATTAGGAATTAACTATTGTTATAGACCCTATCTGTGTTTTTTTAGTCTGACAGCAGTATTTTGGAACAACAACGCCTAAAACCGGCGCTGTTATTATTTTCAGTGGAACAACAACGCGCAGGCAAAGCTCTTCTCATTCCTAAATAACCTTGGTTAAAATCCTGGTTAAAATATATGCAATAATTTTTACCTCTGTTTGAATCGAATATTTCCCAACCATCCACGTAAGCAATATCAATATGTACGACAGCGTATATTGCAACCCATGAACAAGATAACGGGTCTCTACTTTTCATGTGGTCAATACTGAACAGTAGGATCGATTTCCAATTATTATGCTTCAAATAATTATTCCATACACTGTCACAGGCATTTGTCATGGATATTCTTATTTCGATTGCGGTGAAGGATTTTGCACAGATCCGTGTGTCCGATGTGATGATACTGTCGATTGTCTTATTAACGGTGTGGATGAACATGAATGTCCAGGTATGTGTAATGAAATCCGGTGTGAAAACATTAATAGTTCCTCATAATACCCCCTTTATAAAACGCCAAATTTTTCAACAATAGTTCGCCCTATAATAGTTTAATCAGTTCCTTATTGGCGAGAAATGTTTGGTTTTTATCTCTCCGTATGCCAAAGTAATCCAAGCGTACTGGCGCGATTATGGCCACACGCACGCGATATTGGTCCCAGCGCGCTCTTGCATTCTTTTCTTTTTCGCACGCTTCCTTCTCCTTCTGTATTCATTCGCTGCTGTACGGAGGCTTTGCCAATTTCGAACTGATCAAACTATACATTTTTTTTAAATATCTCTTCTAGAATACCAAAGAAAATAAATCAATTAACAGTAACAAAGAAGAAATTGATTTTAAAAAGTTGTTTAAAGTTTAAAAGGCCGTAAGGTTGCAACTAACGACATGTAACACATAAAACTCTCATTCACTATAAAATGCCCAGCCACCGGTAACAAGTAAGCATCAAAGTCTTCAATTAATGATAAAAATGAGAAAATGAAAACAAGCCATAAAATAATATATTTATTGTTGTAGGTACATTGATCAGTCTGGATTATGATGTCGACATAGTCAATTTGACGTCACCTGGATACCCATCATGCAATTTTCCAAGTGACTTCCAACGAGTATGGCTTATAAACGCCCTCAATGGAATGAAAGTGTCAATTCATGTGATACATTTTCAAGTTGACGACAATGATTTTATGATGTTTGGTCATGGCAATGATACGGCGATAAGTTCATCTATCATCGCTAGATTAAACCATACAGACAAAGTCCTCGTCGTGACATCACTTGACTCACTGATGTGGATACATTTAGAGACAGGTGCTTGGCGTGGGGCTGATTATCGCGGGTTCTATATTCAAATCCAACAGATACAAAATACTACAGGTAAGGTAAAAGATCATCTGTTTACGACCCAATCGAATGGAATTTACTCGTGAAAAAATTGGATTAGATACATTTTACTCATAAATGAAGATTTTAAATAAACGCTGACCGACCGACTGCACTTTTATTTTTGTTTCCTACAAAAAAGTAGGGACTTGATATTTTGGGAACTCTTATTTTACATAGCCTCAATTCAGATTAATCACTTGATCCCTACATAGTGTGTTAAAGAGTGTGTAGATATTAATGTTACCAGTAATGTTGTATTTTTATGCTAAATACAGTTTTTTGATGTGTCCACGGATGATTCTCTCAGCACTTGACTATATCCTGTTAAGGCAATAGAACATTTCTTTATCATTGGGATTTTGCGATTTTGGCACTATTTAGTGTTATCCGCTCAAAGCCCGGCTTAAGCACTGAAATGATTTGCATTTGCAAGAAAACATGTTAAGTGCAAATCCATGTTCGTTCAATTTTGAGTAATTTTGATGTATTGAGTAACATCTTGTTTATCGTCACATTACAGGTTTATGTCTCCAAGATTTTGAATTTGATTGCGGTCAAGGCATCTGTATTAAACAGTGTTCCTATTGTGATGAGGAAGTTGACTGCTTGATTGGTGGTGGTGATGAAATTGGCTGCCCTGGTAAGCGCGTCAGTACTGTGTGCAAACAATTATTCGCAGACAAATAATGATACAGTTGATTCCGTTTTTAACGATATTATCAAAATATGTACAGGATTTAATTTTTAGATACGCATCAAGGTAAAACTCAGTTATTAAATTGTACATTCGCTTTACCATTATTTATCAAAGCATTTTAGAAGTCTCATCAAGCAGTGGTGTGGGGCGTTCTTACGTTGAATATGTATTAACATACTAAAATGCTATAAAATAGACACACCTTTCTGAATTCGAGAAGGAATACATTCAATAATTTACTTCGATGTAAAATGTGTAAGAAATAATAGTTGATGTGCATATTAATTATCCAGGTACGTGATGAAAGACTCAAAACCCATTTGTTTACCGGTCTACGTAGAAATTAAATCAGTACCTGGTGAATTTTTAATATTTTGTGATATTGTCGTAGGTACTCGTACTGAAATAGACCTCAGCTACGTCGTTAATCCATATATTCTGACATCTCCGGGATATCCGTGTGCCTATCCTATCAGCATTGATGATCGGCTTTGGATTATAACCGGACAACAACAAAATAGCATAGTCCTGTACGTTATAGATTTCCATATGCATGGTCCTGGTGTTTCCGTATTTGTCAACTTATTTGACTACGTCACATTTGGTAAAGGAGACAACGTCACTTCGGATTCATCAGTTATTGCTAAAATATCGGATACAACGAAAATATATTCCATAACATCGAACAGCCATTCTATGTGGATACGTATGGAGACGCATCTCCATTCCATCTCTGGTAAAGGATTTTACTTTAATGTCACCCAAGCTACTAATTATACGACAGGTAGGTCACATGATCGTTACTTCTTAACTCTAACAGTTTACGCCCACTGAGTTACATGAAATTACAATACAATTACTTAACTTCCACAATGTGATCATGCATATGCAATAATTAAATTGAAAGTCGTAAGAGTATGACTATTACGTGTGTTTACGACGAGAACAAAAATCAAATATATCGTACCCTTTACGAATATTACTAGTTAGGCTAAAGATTAAAAAAAATCCAACCAAACCAAAACCAAAACAATATTATTCGTTTATGCTTATTAGGTGTATGTTCTAGTAATTTTGATTGTGGTGATGGTGTATGTCTTGTATACGAGGCAGAGTGTGACGGTTTTATTCAGTGTCCAGCAAACAACGACGACGAAGCATCATGTGGTATGTTTAAATGTTGAGGGAAGAAGAGTTTCAGTTAATCAAGTAAGATGCTATCGTGTTATTTTGTGTTAAAACAAAGCGTATTGAGCTATAAACGTTTACGGAGGGTGTTACATGCTTTTAGTTTCAACGGTATCGCCGTCACTCTACTTTGAAAAGTTATGTCTGGGCCTCTTCAGGACCTATACTACGCCTACCAATAATAAGTAATTATTACAAAAGCGTATATATAAACTGGTCTTTGTTTAACGAAGATAAATGTTTTTTGTTAACCCGTACCTCGTTGTTTCATAGTAGATACCAATTTCTATATAGTGAATCAGTCACAAAGTTGTTTTCATGTCTGTTTTAGAAGAGCTATTCAGACTAAATTCTAAAACGTATTGTCGACAGTTGTCAATTGTAGGCTTTTCGAAAGGTTGTCCTTCATTCTTATCTCGTCTTTCGTTGATTTTGTGTAAGAATCAGTATTGGAATGTCTATTGCCTGTGCCCATACGTTAGTATATTTTAATGACTTTATAATAATATTAGTATCCAAATATCAACAAATATTACTCGACTTTGTCAATGTTTTTGCCCGAACATTTTTAATTTAAGGGATATGTGGAGCTCCTTTTATATATCTGTCAAACGAGAATGCGAAGAATATGACGTCACCCGGATTTCCAAACACTTATCCGTCCGATGCCAGTTGTTCATGGGTCATAATCGGTGATGATGAACAAAGAATAACCATAAAGATACACACACTAAGGATGGAAATGGATTTTGACCAGTTGATTTTCGGGCAAGGGAACAATCCCAGACATAATGCTACGGTGACACTAACAGGGACTACAAAACTTCGGGCTTTTACTTCTCTGAACTCAGATATGTGGATCACATTTACCACCGATAATGTCGTCAACATGGAGGGGTTCTTTATCGAAGTTACACAAGTTGTTGACGTAATCGGTAAGACAAAAAAAATATTGATTGAATTATTGTTGTAGGCACAAATTACAATTGATCATCAATTGCAATTAAAAATAAAATTTGGTTATTCATTGCCATTATCGTAGTGCTTTTACAAGCACTATTTAGTTCCATGATAGCAAATAAAACTACATGTATGAAGAAATATCAACGGTCACAACAATATCAATAACTGGTCATTTCCAAAACGAAGAAGAAGATGATTATAAAGATGACGACGACAACGACGATGATTGATTAGATGACTTTTTTTCATTATATTAAGATATCTGCGATATTGATGATTTCAACTGTGGTGAAGGAATGTGTACCAAATTAGAAGCCAAATGTGACGGGTTTGCTGACTGTCCTTCACAGCCAGTTGATGAAATGTGGTGTGGTAAGAAATTTTAATTAAACATCCGTATTAACATTAAAGTTATATCTATAGCCGAACTACCAGAAGTGACTGAATGTTTTAAATGCACAACGTATTTGGTAACTGCTACTGCTGTTTAGCCACACGGCTGTTTGATCCCACTTAATGTGTCCGTTTTATTCTGAGAACAATGTAAACTTGCTGGCCTAGTTCTGTTTTTAACTGATACAAATACCTGAATATACTGGCCATCTTTTGTAGAAATTTCAAAACATTTGTTGGTGCCAGTTCTGAGAAATAGAGCTTTGGAAATTATTATTTACTATAACAGCGCCCACATCGGCCACATTTCCCATAGAGTTACATGTAAAATATATATCAAGTGGAAAATGCCGATAATTTAAAAAGGGCTCGAACAATTTTCTTGACATTTTCACCGTATACTCTTATTCATTAGCAATACCTAAATCAGGTCAAACCATAAAAGGGCCACTATATAATCTTTTTTTATCCCATCATTTTAATTATAAAGCGGACAGTCAAACAGCCGTGGCCATAGTCCTTCAGAGAACCGTCGGCATTCTCTTGCGCGCTTTCGCTGTTGCTGCTACAAGTCCACCGTCTGAGGCTCTGATGATTTTCTGTCCAAGTAGTTTTTCTCCATCCTGGTAGAGCCTTTCCTTCTACCTCTCCTTCAATAGTAGTTATTACTATGCTATCTGCACGTCGCTTCCAGTCTCCATACTTTAAAAGCTTCCTCGTCCTTAGTTCGGCTAGAAGTCCCTTATCTTCTTTCACCCCTATTTGCTTGAGCACCCATGAGTTTGATTTCTTATCAGTCCGGCTGATGTGCAGTACTCTGCGCCATACCTACATTTCAAATGCTGTGATACGACTCTTGTCACTAGTGACCGGACCAGCTGTTTCTTGAGTTTCAAGCTTATTTGCTTAGCCTTCCATATTCCATTCAGTTGGTTAGTGATGCCTCTGGCAACTGTCAGTCTGACTCATATTTCTGGTGCGGAGTCTCCATCCATCCCGACCATTGAGCCAAGGTATTTGAACCGATTCACCTGCTGAACTTCATCTCCGTCTAGGAATATAGGCTGCTTGTTACATAGTATCATGGCATGAGTCTTGGCTGGGTTTATATGCAGGCTGAATTGGAGACTGCATCTCTCTACAATCGTGTTCAAGGGTGTTGGACAGTGTTTAGACTGAAGAGTTGTTTATTATACTCATACTAGCGCTGCTTAATCGACTCTGCTTCATACGGCTGGATTATATTGACTAAAATGGAGCCCTTACACGTATAAAACTGAGACATATACATTATTTTCCGAACTCCCTACTCTATAACTATCATACTCTACAATGTATGTACTTTGTTTCCTAACCAAAGCTAGATTAATGGTATCTATAGCCATGTTGGTATTTAAACATAAAGCCAATCTTGAGTTGGCGAGAAAAAAAGTAGTAAAATGTACTAAACCAAATGTTACTTTATCCAGCCTACATATCGTGTCCTGGATTCTACCTGTGTGATAAGGACGTATCGGATATCAACGCGACCAGATCATGTGTGTATATGCAACGGGTGTGTGATGGAAATGAGGACTGCGCAACTGGGGATGACGAAACAGAATGCGGTAAAGACTGTAAAGACAGATTTTAGTATTGTATTTGCCAGTAAAATAATGAAAGGAAGTGCGATTTGACTCATATGAATAACCCCAGATATATTTTAAGCAAATCGAAACACCTCTCATATTGTCAACATAAAAAATATACGGAAAAGCAATATATCTATCTGTAGCAAGGATAATCCAAAGACAGAAATTATTTTTTAAAAATAGGCAAATGATTTTTACAATTATTACACATGTATAGGCCCTAGCTACTATGGGTAATACTTGTGGCAGGAGACTGGGAAACGTGATCGCACAGGTGTTAAATTGCATATGTTTTACTACGCGAGGTCTTTGTGGCCAAATGGATAAAGCACTTGCACTGTTGTAAGCAAGAGGTCCTGGGTTCGATTCCTGGGCGTGATCGTTTTCCCATATTTGTCTCTTTTCTCTTTTCTATTTACGACGGCGAACCTGTTTATAACTATTTATAATTAGAGAAATTAATCACAATACGTTTTCTTTATTTCCCTGTTGTAACTTAACATTGCAGATATCCTCTTATTCCGTAATCTACTAACTAAAAGTGCCCATCATTAGGCCTAAGCTTTTAATAATATTCTCAGTTATCTTTAACAAATGTAATACCAAACCATTGATTCCATTCCATTTTAGACACAAAACGTTGCCCGTCACAATGCAATTGTCATTACGCTACAGACGAAATGGGAGTTAAAAACGTGTTGGAGATACAATGTGAAAACACCCAAGCCCTATCAATAGCCGATTTACCAGAAGTGACACAAACCCTGTGAGTGTTTCTCTATACATAGCTGTCTACTTATAACATACTCGTTAAAATCAAGTTTGCAGTTGACATACTGCAGCAAAGCTGTATGATTGCGTTTCCTTTACATATTCTCAATACCATCTCAATGTGAGATATGTGTTGCTGACTAGGAATTTACTAATTTAATCATGTATTATTTCCATTTCAAGAACATTGACGGGAACCAACGATACCACAATTGAAGCGGGTGAATTTAAGCGATTGCGATATCTACAAACACTGTACGTAGCCATTAATTATATTTTACACAGCCCTCCATAAAATTACTCAAAATAAAAAAATTAAATTCTCGGTTTGTTTCTCCGTATTGTATGGTTAGATTATGGTATTGTAGAGCACGATTTTTAAAAATACTGAGCATGGAAAACAATGGATGATATCTGAACATAAAACAGTATTATCATGTATAAATGAGATTGTAAGCAATATTAATTATTGTAGGCTTGCAAATAGTATGTATAATATCAACTCGAATTTATTGCTTTGCCTTTAGCATACTGGAATACTGCTATTAATTGGTTGTTATTACAAGACAAGCCACAGTGATGCCTCGTATGTTATCTCTTTAACATGATGGTCACTTTATGAGTTTTCTTTATGTGCAAACCTTCAGAATAGCCAATCACGTAGTCAATGGAAGAAAATCATCTCTTCGAGAGACTTACAATCTCACCATTTATTCCTGTACATTAACCGTCGTCCTACTGAGACGTTTTTGTAGCACTGTTTACTAAGGGGGGGGGGGGGGGGGGGGGGGGGGGGGGGGGGGTTGCCCTAATAAAATTCAACGAGAGATGCAGAGTGTACTAATTTTGGTACCATGGTATAGCTACAGGTCTCTTCTTTCCATACATATAAAAACAAGTACAAACATTCAACGCATGACGTCACTAAACATGTCCGACCTCAAAATGTCGTTGTATTTGTCTGTACAGTGAAATAAAGGCCAATATTATCGTCGAAAAAGGTTGAATGATAGCGCTAGATAGACATTCTGTTGAAGCAATTTATGTGGCGAGTGATGTTGATCATTTTGATCGAAATGACCAAATCGTGAAACGAAACGATAGACGGCGAACTAAGGTAAACGGTTTTAGATGGTAGCTAGTATATACCCAGGTATTACGTAGGTGCCAAAAACGTGATTTCGAGGAAAATGTAGTGCGCACTCCAATACGTATCTCTCAGTGCCCATTAAAGGTGGCGTAAATTTATTTGTCAACTATTATACTTGTTTCTCTTTTACATGTTTATCTTACAGCTCCCTGAACGGAAATGGATATACAAGAATTGAACAAGGAGCATTTTCAGGTTTAATAAAGTTAGTTTGGCTGTAAGTATATACATTATGCATGTACATACAATACATTGGCAATTATGTCTGTATAAGCAGTTCGTTTGGTCTGTTCGCAGCCATGGATGATATAGCAAATATGTCTGTAAGATGTCCGTTGGTTCAGTTCGTACCATGGTCGATTTCAATTATACCTTTCTAATATGTTATTGATGTTACATGTTCTCAAATCTTTATGTTACCAGTGCCAGTAAAATATGTGTAACATGTAGTTAAAATGATGTTAATACCTCTTGGGTTTAACAAAGTCAGTCCCATATGAAGCTCACGTTTAGGTATTGGACCGATCTGTAAAACAACGCATTGTTTTAAATCAATATTCAGCCACTAATTAATTAGGCGTAATTTATTGGTTAAGGGTTAATCGATTCTGTTAATATTTATAATTTTTAACACAACAGAGATCTGTCAAATAATAATCTGACGAATTTGGAAAGTAACACATTTCAAGGAATGGACAATCTGCATATGATGTAAGTAATTTATTAGCCAGTTTGTTATTTAAATAATATAATGATAGACTCGCACAAACACTGGCGTGAACTAAATTAACAAAAACCTTAAAAATACAATGTCTCAAACCCGGTCCCTCTGGCATAGAGAGGGACTCTCACGAGTTTAATTTAAATAAAATGTTCAAGAAGATACGCGCCTTAAATCCCCTGTCTGCCTGTCACACCTACGATGATCAGGCCAGCGCTTGCATTGCGCTGAAGAAGTATAATCATATAAAAAACATGCATGAAAAACTAAACCCCTTTCACATTCAATAAGAACGTTTGCAACGTAGTGGAAGCGCAGTGATAGCGTGTGGGACTTGAAAGTAGGAACGCAAGTAGTCGTACTAAGAGCGCTATGAAAACGTGAAGCATCAAAGCGCCAAGCAAAACGCAATAAGGTCTCTAAAAACCAATTGGGGACGCAGAGGACACTAGCTAGAACAGGATAAGGTCACCATGATCGCACCATGATCGCCCTTGAGCGCCATACAAAGCGCAGCGCTTGATTACGCTCTGCTGCAATCAGCAGGGCTTGTATTGCGCTGAAAAGTATCAACACATGAATAACACGCAGGAAGAGCGTTGAAAACTGCTCAAAATTGTCAAATTTGTAAAACAAGGTAGTTCTTAGTACGCTCCTATCCTATTTTGACGGCGCTCTTAGTACCACATATTGTGTTTCTACTTTGAAGTCTCACGTGCTCTCACTGCGCTTCCAATACACTGTAAACATGCTAAGGCCCTGTCACACAGTAGCGAATATGGCTACCGCGTGCCTGACGTTTTGAAAATGGGTGTACATTCGTGAAAGTATGTCATTCGCTCGTTACATACGGTCAACAAAAAAAGGAACTTACGAGGTAATAAATACGTTCTGAACTCCAATACTATAGCTCCAGCATGAAGATATTAAATTATATATTTGTCGATAAAATTATCGTCTTTACTATGAGATATTACACGTGAATATTGACTGAACATTAACAAAGTCATGAGTCGTAAACCAAAAAACTGATTTCAGTGATCAAGACCCTGTCACACTGTAGCGAGTAGAGGTAACGTGTGGCCGACGTGTTCGGAAATGTGGGTGTACTTTCCTTTAAGTTTTCATTTGTTCGTAACATATTTAGCATACGTTGTATTCGTTTGGGGTTCGCAGCTGGTGTTTAGGATATTTTTTGAGCATGTTCAAAATGTTGAGCGGGTGACAACGTAGTTATTAATACACTATGTACACGTTGAGCATTCGCTGCGTGAGCATTTCGCATGTTGGGTGTACGCTGCGTATTCGTCAGCTGTTCGGCCATATACGGTGCTTAAGAAGAAACCTACACCAACGTGCCCAACGTTTACACAGCGAATGCTCAACTTATACATACCGTATTGATCACTACGTTGTCACCCTCTCAAAATGTTGAACATGATCAACAAAATGCTTAGAACCCAGCGCACCATTGCGAGCTCCTAGCAAACCACCAGCGAATACAAAGTATACCAAATATATCACGAACGAATAACAACTTATACGAAAGGTACACCCAAATTTCCAAAACTTTGGGCACACATTAGCTCTATTCGCTAATATGTGACAAGGCCTTTAGTGCGTCCAAGTCGCTGTCTGCGTTACTAGTACGTTCTCAATACGTTTACACAACGTTCTCTGGTGTGCACGGAGAGTATAGAGCGATTGCACGAAGGTTATTAGTTCACTTCAGTAAACTTATATTGATCCAAGTGATTGAACTCAATTCATGCATGTTTTCGTCTAAAGGATGATTTTGAATAATGACTCCCGTGTCTGTTTCATGAATTTGACAAGTGAACAACATGTAGAACAACATAGACACCATGGGGAGACTCAAAGGCAAGGCTTCAGCATCCAAGGGCATAGGGAGGGGAAGAGGAAGGCGCGGTCTGCTCTACCCCTACCGCACCCTACTGGCAGGATGGGGGTGTGTGGGATGTGTGTGTGGATGGATGAACAGACCGGATTTCAAAATGAGATCGTATTGTAAACCTCGGCTTCAAACGCCATTCGTCACGCTTGGACGTATAACGAGCGCCATAGTCGCAATGGCCATCCATAACGTCTCATGACAGCGCAGTAACAGCGCATTATGACGGAAGAGAGATGTACTGAGCGTAATACGGCCGGAAGAGATACGTAGTGAGAGCCTCATTGATATTACTGCAGTCGCAAAGGACAAGTACATGTAGTTTGTTACGTCAACGGGACGCTCACGTCGCTCGCTTTGCGCTGCCACGGTGACACTACTTTATGATATTTTTCAGCGCTGTGAAATCGCTGGCCTGAACGCCGTAGGTGTGACAGGGTCATAAGAAGAGCGCGGAAAACTGTCTACATCTGTCTTGTTTAAACAATTTGACAATTGTGGACAGTGTACCGCGCTCTTCATGTGTGTTATTCATATGTTGACACCTTGTCAGCGCTATACAAACGCTGGTCTGATCGCGATAAAGCGAAAACGAGCGCGGCGCTCTGGCGCTCACGGGTGACCATGGGGACCCTCTCCCGTCATAGCCAGTGTCAACTTTGTCGCCAATCGTTTCTTGTAAACTGTAATCAAGGTAATGCGACATTGGCTTGGTGCTTTGATTTTTTTCAGCGCAATGCAAGCGCAAGTCCTGATCGCCGTAGGTGTGACCATTGTATCTGAATATAACTATTATCACGAAAGGCCAGTAATTAGATAGCGATCGACAGTCAACCAAGACAAATATAACTCCTGAATTCAAAATTTAATGTAGTGTGTGTTTTTAATCGCAGGTTCTTATATACCGTGCCACTTGAGAAGGTCTACAAACACGCCTTCGCTGATCTTCGGAAGCTCAATACACTGTAAGTTGAACAACTACCTGTTCGGAACACAATACGTTATTCCAAACATTTGTTTTAAAACTAAAGATCCATTCATAACATAACTATAGTATTCCATTAATAGAGAGATGGAGAAATGCTCTATATAAACAGTATTCTACTTTGATCAAGAGTCTGACACATAAAACATGTTTCGTTATATCATACACACTGTTCCAAAACATACTTGGTATGCCTCATTGGAATACGAGTGTTAACATTGACATTGACATGCGTGAACTAGATCAGTTATTTTGATAATTGCTTTGCATACTTTAAACCTGTTGATCGAATAATTAATAGATCTTAGATGTCATTTCCATGTGTCAACATTGTCACTGGTAGACAATCTAGATCCTATACCAATTGTTTTCTAGGATGACGTGGTTTAATATTGTGAGATAGGCTTTTACGGTGGTTATTCAGGGGGTACATCACTAAATAAACCGCCCATTGGATTACATGTAAATTAGGGCTAAAATAGTCGCTATTTTAGGCCCTTAGTAACCATATTTGGAATGTCTCGAATGCTTTATTCTAATAAAAAAAACATTAACATTTCATAAAATCATCAAGAAGTGTTACACCTTCCAGTAAGATTTTACGATACGATCGTTTAAACAGCGCCACCCCTATTTTCAGCCCGGAAGCTCGCCTTCTAACCGCCTCCGATCACGTGTGTTCATCCACGTGATAAATTTTCGATACAATCAAAAATCAATATTTTGCAATATCCTGATCAAAGTACAAGAGATTATTTTTCATTTTGATTATGAAATGCTACCCTCACGCCAAACTGATTCCCAAAGGACCCCATTAATCACAAATCGTTTTTGTTTTTGCCGGAACTTACTACCATTACACAAAACGAGGAGTGACTTAGTGCTGTGCGCCCTTATAACACACAATAAAAAAATTAAAAAAATTTTGTTGGAATTTTTGTAAACACCAAGTGATATTAAGATAAACTGTCAATATAGTTAATTTAAATACCACCTCTAACTAAAGTTATTTTACTTTACGCATCGATACTCAATTTCTAATGTTCGAATTTTGGGCACTTTAAGGCCATTTTGCAGAATTTTTATGTTTTTATAATCTCTTTCATTCATCATGAGATGTTAATGAGACTAGTTATGTATCATATTATGTTAAAAGTATAATGCGATGTTTTAAAAACCTAATGAACCATAAAACTGATTACGCAATGGCGTGCTCATCCTACATTGTACATCAAACCTTAGATACAAATGTAAATATTGTAGGTCCAAAATTGCCGAATTTTAGGGGTATGGGTGAAAAACGTTTCAATTATGAAATAATAATAGGCCTAAATTGTATTTTTATCTGTCACGCATAATGTATGGTATGTCAGGTAAACTCACAATGTAATTTGTTTTGGGTTATCCTCTAGGGAATTGCCCAGAGTACAGTTATTGACATTTTGATACTTTGAAAGCCCTATTTTTGTCGTAATTTAAGCCCAAATTAAACCTGGTCACCGCCCCCCCCCCCCCCCCCCCCGACATGATTTGATATCAATGACAATGGGTTTAAAAACTTTATTTGTTAAGCCCTGATTGATAAAACGAGCATAGATATGTAGGTCTATAATCGGATAACCATGGCGAGAGGGGGTCCATTATTGTGAGTAAAATCAAAAACAAGGAAATGTGTAGTAAAATGATGCTCTTCAACCGTTTTTGCTCCAAATTTGTAAGAAAATTGGGTCGTATTCATGATATGTATGTATAACATGGACAGAAATATGTTTTTCTTTGAAATTAAGATAAAATTACCTCTTTTATAGACTCAAAATCAATGCAAATCGATATAAATCGAGTGTCACCACTGCGTGTTACAGGGGGGGGGGCACGGCACTAAATAAACCGCCCATTGGATTACATGTAAATTAGGGCTAAGAGAGTCATTATTTTGGGCCCTTAGTAACCATTTTTGGAATGTCTCGAATGCTTTATTCTAATAAAGAAACATTAAAATTTCATAAAATCGTCAAGAAGTGTTACACCTTGCAATTAGATTTTACGATACGATCGTTTAAAAAGCGCCACCCCTATTTTCAGCCCGGACGCTCGCCTTCTAACCGCCTCCAATCACATGCGTTCATCCACGTGATAAATTTTCGATACAATCAAAATCAATATTTTGCAATATCCTGATCAAAGTACAAAAGATTATCTTTCATTTTAATTATGAAATGCTACCCTCACGCCAAACTGATTCCCAAAGGACCCCATTAATCACAAAATCGTTTTTTGTTTTTTTGCCGGAACTTACTACCATTACACAAAACGAGGAGTGTTTAATGCTGTGCGCCCTTCATAGTATAAGTTAACGTGTTAAGAGTTGAACGGGTTCGCCGTCGGACAGTTTTAAACTGTCAAGGTTGGTGGCTATTACAAATTAGGTTGACAGTTTTAAACTTGTCCGATGGCGAACCCATTAAACTCTTAACCTGTATAGTTATATATTATATCCTAAAATTGTTCTCTCCTTGTACTTTTATGTAAGTTTGGGTTTTACAGCAACGTTTTCAATCAATGTTTGAAGCAGACGCAGAATATGTTAAGATTGTTGGCTTCCATAAGGAAAATACAGTTCATTTTAAAATGGTTAATTATTATTTTGTAGTGTCTTGATCCGAGGAGATAGCCCCAAAGGGGATTTAGAAGTACAACGCCATGGATTTGATGGTCTGAATCATCTCCAAACATTGTAAGATTTGTTTATTTATCGTAATAGATTAGTGATGCTGGAGCGAATTTCCGCATCGAAAATATCGAGAATAATTTGGTCATGTAGAACTGAAAATTTGAGTTTAGCTAGAAATCTTTCGTATTTGAAATATTTTGAAATTCAACAATAGTTTTGCTTCTTCAAAACTCTAGGTATTTTCTATTAATGTTCGGCAACGCTGTCATCAACGTTAGACAATTGCTCGTATTTGACAGGGATAACTCCACCACATGCTTGACATGGTCCTTTTTAACAAAACGGTATCCCCAAATGACTTCAAGACCACTAATACCTATCACGAAATGTGGTCTGAGGTACGCCTTGTAGTACCCTGGTCTTTCATGTTAATGATTTACCTTTGGTTATGTATTTATCAATGTGATGAGTAAGGCTTTTATCAATTCAACTTTATACCGTAAGTCATATAAATATCTTATCAATTGTATTTTCCTAATCATAATATGTTGATGTCAATGTTGTGTATATGAAATCAAAATGATGGTTTGAAAAACCGATAAAATAATTAAAGTACACTTTGTTATTTAATTATTTTCATGACAGATACGTGGATGATCATCGAATGTGCTGTTACCCGCAACACGTGAAATCATGCATCACGTTAGAACCTCAACCACCTTTATTCAACTGTGGAAGTCTTATGCAGAATTATTTACTCCGGGTCTCTATGTGGGTGTTAGGGTTCAGTGCACTTGTCGGTAATTTCTTCTCTGTCGTTTGGCGACTAAGAGAAAAATCTCGAAATCATGTCCAACGTGTACAATCTATATTGATTGGAAACTTAGCTGCATCTGACTTTTTGATGGGTGTCTATATGTTGATTTTAGCGAGTGCAGACATTTATTACGGTGATGAATATTTCCTTTATTCTGACCAATGGCGATCTGGAATTGTTTGTAAGGTTGCCGGACTAATTTCGCTTCTGTCTAGTGAGATGTCTGTGTTCTTGTTAATATTCATAAGCTACGACCGGTTTATGGGTGTTGTATTCCCATTCAAACAGCGGCTCTTAACCCCTGGATCAGCTAAGATAGCGGCTGCCGCTCTGTGGCTGCTAACATTTGGCATGTGCATTGTTCCAATCTTACTCGCTGGACCCAGTTCTGATGTATATGACCTTTCTGACGTGTGCATAGGATTACCCTTGATCACTCGACCTTCGACCTTTCAGTTTAAATCAAATGATATCAGCCAAACATTGACCTTTGACCTACCGGTAAAGGAAGATTCCAAACCAGCCTGGTACTTTTCCATTGTTCTTTTTCTTGGCGTTAATTTGATGAATTTTCTCGGCATAATGGTGTGCTATATCGTAATATTTTATTCTCTAAAACGCTCCGCCAGTAAGGTTCATCGGACAGTCGAGGCTAAAGAAGAGATGAAGATGGCCATTAAAATGGCGTTGGTTGTGGGAACGGATTTCCTGTGTTGGATGCCTGTCATTATAATGGGCATCTTATCGCAAACGGGAGCTGTCGTTATTCCTCTTGAAGCCTACACTTGGTCGGTTGTTTTTATCTTGCCCATAAATTCGTCGCTTAATCCTTATATCTACACCCTTGCATCTCTGTTGGCAAGTCGAAAAGCCGAGAACAAGTCGACAGGATCGGTTCCCAATACTTCAAGCTCTCGTCATAAGAATAAACATACGACCGAAATATCCCTAAAAGTGACTAATTCTGCTGCAGTTGGCCGATCTTAATTGTTCAACATAATATTTCGTTCGTTTTAACTTAATTTCACCGGTAATATACATAAAAGAGCACAATTCCTCATTAATCGGAAAGACAGATACTATTATTACGTTTCAATTGATATTGCAACGATTATCAGCACTTCTTTTAAATACACTATCTTTTTCGTTGCACTGTTAAACAAACATGCTACTGTAACCAAATGATTGTGATAGTTTACTTAAATTTAATTAATGTGTCACAATACTGCACATTCAAGTTGTAGTACCTGGGTACAATTGGTCGGTGCGCCTTGTATCTCAACAGATGTTAATCGGAATTATTTGTTTATCGCAAGCGTGTGCAACCTGCGGCCCGCGGGCCACATGCGGCCCGCGGACCTCTAATCTGCGGCCCGCAAAGCAATCCTAAAATTCCCATTGATGCGGCCCGTTTTAACCGGAACTTCCTAGTTTTACACAAATGGCAGATTGACTTAGTGGTGTGCTCCCCTAGAATTAGTAGGGTGAAGCGCTGCATTAAGTAAATATAACTCAAGGCGTGATTGGTGATAAAATCCCTGGTTAAAATGGCGCTGCAGCAGCAACAGCGAGTAAAAAGAGGAAATTACACGAAGAGAAGCGGGTATTCCATGAGCAATGGATTCCCCTCTCCTCCTCCGGATGTGTTTTGGAATGTTTGACAATCACTGCGGCCCGCGAATAGTTCTCAAAATCACAATGCGGCCCGTGGTAGAAAAGGTTGCACATGCTTGGTTTATCGTATTGGAACGTTGAGAAGTCATCAAAACGGATCCATAAGCACATTTTGTAACCATGTATTATACACCTTGTGATGCTATTGCACGATACGATACTCTAACCTTCAAAATAATAAGTAACCGTTGCAACGTTATATTGCTCTAATGCAATGTCATTTTAAATTGTTTTTCCAGTTTGTAAAGGGAAACTAATTTTGAGTTGAACAATATTACCAAGTCGTAATAATTCTAGCCTTTCATCAGCATCAAGGCGTTTTTGGTTGTGCTGGGGATACATGAGCACTTTAACTAGAGTGCGAGCGCCCTCTGTAAAAATAGTCTGATCATCAAGGCGTTGTTGGTTGTGCTGCATGTGTGTGTGAGCACCTTATGAAAGTGTGAGCGCCCTCAGTAAAAATAGTATGATATCGATCGGCGCTCGACAGGTAATTTTGCGAGGTGTCTTTGACAAAGACTATTCATACACACAATATCTCAGTACTTTTTAAAACGTTACTGCAACTTTGAAGTTAACACAGCAAGAAATATCCCCGAATGACGGATGCTACTGAGTGTCATGGGCAATGGAAGTGGACTAATGATTTGAGTGTGAGTCAATGGTCGTATAGCTCTTTTGGTCATCTTGGCCATCGAGTCTTGGCCATCGAGTGCTGCGAAAACACAGAAACAACTTTTAATGGTATACCTATTGATGCTTGTAACACAAAGTGGTTAAGAAAAGTACATGGTTACATTCCCAATCTGTCAAAATCTCCGGATGGACGCTTTCCGATTCACACATTCAATTGGAAGCCTAAATTCCTGACTGCACTCATGAAGCAAGGTTGTAACCCTAAACTGGCTTGAAAATTCCCCACATTACGAGATATGTAACGTTATTGACTACACAGAGCATTTATTTTTCTTGTGTAAAGAGGATAAAGGCATATGTGACCATGCCAAAAACCTTATTTCTTCTAATTTAAACATTTCGTTCAAATCTAAATTTTATTCGGGATGCATATACATCCAATATAGTAAATAATAAGTTCATCAATTTATGTTTGTGTTATTGCTAAACTTTGTATTAGTAAATTAAAAAATACGGTAACCACCCCTATTTGCTTTTGCTTTTTGAAGCTGAATTGATTACATGTTCTACTATTTTGTTCATATGATACTGTTGTATTGTAATTTGGATATCAGGTACATACGAGTATGACGGCAAGTAGTAATAAAAGCACGAGTGTTTTCAAACACTGGAAACGTAGCTATCGAGTCAGTATTTAGTAGTTTATTAGTAGAAAAACCTGGTTTTATATTTTTAGACAAAAACCTGATTTATCTCTTCTATTGTGCAAAATACTTGCCAAAGTCGTGCCCATATTAGCACATCAGCATCAGCGCGCGTGCATTGATTTGTCCTAATTTCTCTCGGAATAAAACATGCGCATTTATTGACCTATTAATTCATGCACAACACTATACAAATCAAAATTCACAATTCTTTGCTTACATCTCTTTAATAACGAATGCGAACATGTTTACATGTATGCTAATACTGCAGTGAATATCGGCGCACCTGGGCTGCCTGTACAACGAATCAAAGCAATGGGCGTGGTGCGAGATCCGTACGGTGCACACGCGGAGTGCAATTAGACATTTTCAATGTACTCCTTGTATTCTAGTTTTCTGCTCTCTGATTGATTCGATACTATTATGAATCTCTAAAGCATGCACTGTACAAATAAGATATACAATTCAATCAACCAACCAAGTTGGCAATGATGTCCATTTTTTTACGAATTTCGAAGAACATTTTGGTACATAGCTCCCTATGTTAGCCTCGGACCGGGACCGGAAAACCCCGATGCTCCTCAACTACTAGGTCCGAATATTTGAATTGACGTTTTGTTGTACAAAGAGGGTTGATTTTTCTTAATTCTTACAAGTGTAAGTTCATACACGCAATATAATTGTAAAAATGTACAAATCCCAGTTTGTATCAAAATTGATGACGTAGCTTCCAAGACATCACTGAATAAACCATTAAATAAGTCAACACAATGGCTTAAACGACCGATTTGGAAGAAAATAACCGTTGATTTGTACATTGTACACAAGATCAACAAAGTCATATCAAAGGTGAAACATGTTGGGCCGTATTCTCGTGCGTATATTTAAACCCGGTCTTAACCACGCGTCTGAATTTCGGTGTTTGTAATACACGATTATACATTCACGTACGGCCTCTGTGCATGTACTTCACAATGGTAAAAGATACCGCCTATACATTTGTGTGCAGTCAAGCGTAGACCCGGTGTTTTATCTTATCTGACCAATTTCAATTCTCCTTAATACCACGTGGAGAAGGCGGCATTACAGCCCTGCGGGGCTCAACCGACCAGTAGTGGTTTACGATGGGAGCCCTACAAGGTTAACGGGATGGACCGTGAGCACAGCAAACGATAGGTTGCTACAAATAATAAATGGTACAAGTAGTAGGGAGAATTCAGAATGTCCAAACGTACGTACGTACGCGTGAACGCGAATACGTGTTTTACAAACACCGTCTGAATTTGACATTAAACACGCGTCTAACTCTCTGAAAAGTGTCTAACTGCACATGGGTGTGGGGGTAGTTTAACTCGCGTTAAATAACACATATGCACGTACGTCGTGATTTTCCTTTCGCAACACTATGGCGCACATGCTGAGTGCATTTCGAGTTGCAATAGACCGCACATTGCATGCATTTCTTTCGTTTCTACATCGCTGAGTATTGAATATAAATATGCCTATCATTTAATACATTGACACGCTTCAATGACATTTCTGGGGACGATATTCATCGTGTTTAAAGACTCTTTATGTTAAACGTCCTTTCTAAAATTTAAATTTACGTTAAGCTCAAACATGAGTTTAGTTGGCGAAAATGTTAGGGTATATCCCATACGGAATGAAGCTGTCTAATTCTTTATTCCGTAAATAGATGATTTTTTGTTCTGGGTTAATTCCGTGCTGTCTTACACCAAGGATAATCCGATTTGGGGTTTACACCTTGTTTATTTAGAGAATACGGCCCGTTATGTCCCTTCATTTGGTTGTGTTTGCAAACTACACCGTAATATGAATTTCTTGAGTCTATTTTTGGTAACTAACAGGACCAAAATAAGTAACTGACCAGGTAATATATATGCTCTCACCTCCAAAACTATAACTTCTACGTAAAAATATTAGAATATAATAAAGTTGTAAGGAAATTTCTTGTCTTTAATTTGAGATATTACACGTGAGGATTGAATGAATATTGACTCAGTTATGTGTCCTAAATCAAAATAAAGACCGTTTTTCATTTTAACATTTCGTTCGTCTACACGCAGCCTCTGATTAGCAACAGGCAGATTATTGATTAACCGGTAGCAACAACTCACGGGTCTATAGTAAGACGGGGATTGGGGATGCTTCAATTGATCAATGCAACCAATGCACATACCTGTCACACTGTCCCGCGTGTTCAAAACCCAAGTGTTACAATGTAAACTGCACTTTGTTCCATCCTATTCAATGTAGCGTTCTTAATTATTAACCGATCTTAATGAATAATACATCACGTTACAGAACAGAAATTTCTCTACAAATTTAATATTTAATATTTGTATGTAGGAGCTATAGTTTGGAGTATAAGTATTACCTGGTCAGTTACTTATTTTGAGGACTGTAAGTTTGTTATACAGCTGTATATGGGTGGATAGAGCTGGTTTATTGATTCTGGTAATACGGTTAACAATGCTAATTCTTTTGGCTGTCCCCGATATTCCCTACACACAAAATGTAGAGGGTCGTGTGCCTTGAGTTGGGACCCCTTTGTGTGACATATGCTAAAAATGGAAAAATCACATGGAATTTGCTTAAAACATTTTTAGCATTAAAACTATACATAGGAGTATAAGGAAAGTATACATTTCCTGAAAGCATACAAATTTCCAAATCTCACAATGACAATATCAAGGTCATTATACAGGGTGGGTAGATAATATATAGGGTGCAAACATCAAGAAATGCACTAAAAATACAAAATGTTCACTGGTGATTTACATACCTTGAAGATAAAATTATAATTTATTAAGCTGCATAATTCAAACGTATACACTAGTATTATAAAGACAACTGTTGCCACCTTTGTCTTTAGTTATAAAGGATACCTTATACAGGGTGGTCAAAATGTGTAACAATATAAGTATGTGAACACGTATTTCTGAAATAAAGTTAATCGTTATCATAATTTAGTGTCATAATAAATTTTAAATTGACGTTTTATAATAACAATGCACCAAACACAAACATATGACTAATAATTACCATATTATACAGGGTGTAACAAGCGAAATGCACATGTATGATCGAGTCCTCAATCCACGCGTTTCTTCACTTTTTGATTTTATTTTGATGAAAGCAATGATAATGAAATGAAATAAAACACACATGAAAGGATCATGTTACAATTAGAAATGTTGCCTGGATATTCCTACCAAATTTAATATGGACAATAACATCATAGGGTGTTACAAATTAAAGCACATGTGTTCTCTAACGGAGCGCTTATTTTTGAAAACAATCTATTTTCTTCATTTTACTGCCATAAAAATGTTTGAGCATGGGTAAAATCAATTAGTATTCGGTAATTGTGCAAGATGCAATGTAAGTACTTTTGTCCGACAATGATCAACAGACTATTAACAATGACACCGATGGACCTAAGCCCCCGCCCCTTCCCACATCTCGCTACGTGCCGTAAATCTGTCAAAATTGATAAAGATGTCACAAGTTCTGGACAAATTTCATGATTGCGCGCATGCAATATGCACACCGTATAGTATCGATTGGGATTTAAAGCACGAGATGTACTCGCGGGCTTTTTGAACTCACTCGGCATGCATGCAGTAGAGCGTGCATGCGTACCTTTTAATTTGTAAGCCGTCATTTGTCTGGTTATGAAGTAAACATACCACACGTAGGCCTATATGGTATCACAATATTTATACTGTTTCACTAATTTATTTTAAGATATTATGCACAAGTGTATGAATTGTTATTAATCAGTATAAATAAATAAATCGGTATACTACTAATCGGTACACAACAGCCAATCTCTCTGACATTATAGCTAGCATGTATCGTCAATGAGTGATGTGAATGAAGTATTTCATTGCGTGTCTGTGAGATTAGCTTCTCATCTTCTGCGGCTCCTCCCCCTCCTCCCAAACACTCCTGTATACTCCTCACAGCCCGATCTCTCTGACATTCCACCTAGCATGTATATTGATAATCAATAAGTGAAGTGAATGAAGTATTTCATAGCTTGTCTAGAGATTGACTGTGTGTGTGTGTGTGTATGAGATTGGCTCCTCAATTCTCTTCCTCCGGTTCCTCCTCCTCCTCCCCAAGCACCGATCAATTATTTGCTCCCAATTAAAACTGAAATAATTCAGACATTATTTTGTGGATGGTATGGAAAGAATATTAATTGTGCTTTGTAATGACACCAAATTGGTTATTTTATGACGAGAAATATAGAAACGGTGATAATATAAACATCATTAACAGTGTAAAAATGTCACACCTCCTCAAAATACGGGGTTCCAATTCATGGCACACGACCAGATGTCCTCTTAAATGTCTACAAAGTCAAACTCTCTTCGTCATATTTTCACCAGATTTCCTCTGATAAGAATTTAGAAAGTAGAGGTCTTCAGCTTTCGATATATGTGAATTTCATAAAAGCATGGACAGGTTTAAGGTTTTTTCCATGTGAGACAAAATTGGTCTCAACATATTTGTGCACATCCCTGACTCTGCATAGTTGAATAGCTCAAATTGAATTGGTATACAGGGTGACCCAAAAAAATGTTAACACTCCGGGCACATAAGATATCTTAAAAGGACAGGAACATACGGGTCTAATCTTGATGTATTATGAAAGCTGAGTAAATAAGCTTTCATTTGCATTATATTGGGTTCCAATTGGTTATTTAGAACGGGAGATATGCTTCAACAAACATGAGGAAGCAAAATCGGCTTGGACCAATTTGCATTAATTACAACTATGATACGAACTTGTAAGAATGCCAAAAACATTATTGTGCAGTAATTCAAAAGTAACAATACCATTGCAACATTTAATCATAAGTTAGAATGTATCGATTATTGAATATAATTGAATCTTTTCATTCATTTATCCAACGATATACGCAAGTTATAACAGGTGGTATTACCATTGACATTAATTTATTTAATTGGATGGACCATTTCAACAAAGAACATGAAATGTTTCAATTTCAATTTTAAAGACTGCTTTACTGACAGCTACCCATTGCACATGGACAAAATACCTATATAATTTATGTGAAATATAATTATTTATGTCTTTTAAGCTTGAAAAGAATCGAAAGAATGCGTTGAAAAGAACAAAGAAGAGATTAACTGATGTGTGTGTGTGACTTATTCATGTTGCTCTTGCTTCGTGCATTTTAAAAGCTTTACTTTCATACTGAGAGGATTGGACCAAGCCGATTTTGCTTCCTCATGTTTGCTGAAGCATATCTCCCGTTCTAAATAACCAATTGGAACGCAATAAAATACAAATGAAAGCTTATTTACTCAGCTTTCATAATACATCAAGATTATACCCGTGTGTTCCTGTCTTTTTAAGATATCTTATGTGCCCGGAGTGTTAACATTTTTTGGGTCACCCTGTATAAGCATTAGATCGCCAGCGGTTCCTCTCAACCAATCGTTGTGAGTTTTACAGAGGTGATAGGAAAATCTCTTATCTCCTAATCAAAACAACAACGAAATTTATCAGCAGTAGACTTAACCCTCCTCGTAGGGCCACTATCACCATCCAGGGAAACTTCTAGTGTGCAGGAACAGGACTTGATGACCTTATCCTGGCTTTTTGTAGGTAAAATGTGATATGATTTTTACAAAATACCTTTTTTTGTGTACGCGCCCCCCGTAAAATTTTACAATATACCTTTTTTGTGTACCACTTTACCCTTTTCAGGTTCCGTCGGTACATTTGCCACTTGTACCCTGCGATTTTTTTGCCGGTTTTGGGACAAACCACATCGCTACCATGATTAGAGCTCTGAATCATAGCTACACATTTATAGTAAATGCTAATTGATACCTATTTCCCTTTTGTCATGATGCAATCAAAAACAGAGAGAGATTTTGGACAACGGACACGGAAAAGTACCCCAAAGATAAATACATGTTTTTCGTTTTCTCTCCGTATTGTATGATTAGGTATAACCGCCCGATTTAAATGCTGAAAATAGAAAACAATGGATGATTTCTGAATATAATGCTATATTATCATGTATAAATCAATTGTAGGCAATATTAAGCTTTGTAGCTTGCAAATAGTGTAATATCGACTCAAATGTATTGCCATGCCTTTAGCATACTGGAAGATTGCTACTCAGTCAATGTTCGTTGTTACAAGTCTAGCCACAGTGATGCCTCGAATGTTAAATCTTAAAATTATACTAACTTTATCAGTTTTCCTTATATGCAACATTTAGCATAGTTAATCAGGTAGTCAGTGATAGAAAAACATATCTTCGAGAGACTTGAAATATATTCGTTTAGTCCTGTATAATGAAGATCTCTTAATTCCTATCAAAAGCAAATATGACTTTTGCAGCGGTTCTCTTAGGGTAGGGATCAAATTGATGGCTATCCTGGTCTGGTTCTGGCTAATTAGGGGCCAAGAAATCAGTCACTTGTATTGTTGAAAGTCTGTTCAAGAGATATTTGTAACTTAGAACGATTGTATGTAATTGACCGATAGGTACATTTTGTCTCCTAGGATGGGCCAACACTTAGGAGACATTTGGCTGTTTTTACCCGTTTCCGTCGCACTAAATGGAAGTTTGGTTATTACTGCATATCCAGAAAAGTCCAATGAGTATTCAAACCAATTTACTATGATTTTGTAGCTGAGATTTAAGGCTTCAATTGTGGAATATTTAATACGTCTGGCTTGTATAATAGCAAAGTTATGAGGTAGGAGGTAGAACTTATTGAATGACCCTCGTACTAGCGAGGTAGCTTATGCCGTGTATTTAGTAGGTCTACTTATAATGTGCTCTATCACATATCTTAACGCGAATTGTTAACAATTTGTTTCATTGACAAGTTCAAAACAGCCATACAAATTCAGAAGTTCCTCATCAAAATGAGGCGCTTTCTTTGGTGCGCCTAGACACGACCTTGTGCCGTTGTAATGGAAGAGTAGAAACACCGACGTCAATACACCATTCTTGTATATGAAAATATTGTAGTAAATTAAAGCCTATTGCTCCATTATTAATTCTTAAGTTTGGAAGTTCGCACGTATATTATTTGTTCAGTTCTAGACAGAGAAAATTGAAATATATTTGAAATTTTATGAAAATCGCGATACAAGACATAATACACGACAACATTTTTGTTATAATATAAACTCTTAACTTATATTATGAATATGAATACCCGTCGTAATAGCCTCACAATTAATTTATTTTTTATAAATTTCGTGAGTGCTACGTGCAAGCATTGGAGCATGAAACACAACAATAGGGCTATATCATTATTAAATTACGTTCAATTTCTTAATTCACGAGCTAATTCATTTTAGAAATATTACGCTTCATTCTCTTATCTGAGGAGGACGCTCTTTTATGTCGTGCAGAGGAAAGATCGAAAATCCGAATCTCCGGGGAACTTTGAATTGTATGTGGATGGATGAAGATCATGATCTGAGGGAATCGATGAATTACTTACTGGTGGTCCTCACTGGGTGAGTAGGTTTACTATATTTATCATGATTATTCTCAGTAGTTTTGAAAGTCACACCTTTCGATCATATCTCCATATGATAACTCTCGTGGCACAAGTCACATCACTCAAACCATGCCAATATCTTCCAAGTTGACATACTTAAATGGGTATTGCAAATGCAACAAAGGTTTTTTGAATTTTTAAAATGCATTTGAATATGTTATGCCATAAGACGTTCCACCATACCAAATATAAGGAAAATCCATATTTTGACAGTGCATCAATCACAATTAAGCGGGTTTTTCATTACTCTCACCATTATAAGTTGATGCCTTCATAAAAATAATGAACTGAACTTAGTCTGGTTTTGTAAGCCAATTTGAAAAGCACCCTCTCGCTTTATCACTTGGTACCTTCAAAAATTACCTTAAATGTATTCATTTTATGCAACGGGCAAACGGACCTCTCAGGTTGAGTCGGTCAGGCGTTTGTTTAGGCGTCAATGTTATTGGTGAATTTCAATTTTATTTTGAAAAAAATGAAACATTTCAAAACATTTCAAAATATCAAAAAATCAAAAAAACATTTTCCGAAACAGTTTGAAATATGATAACATTGAAAATGCGAAAAAAGAAAATGGTTCGATCGGGCCCGTAGAAAAGTGAATATTTCTTCGCCTTATCATAAAATATATGTACATCTAAAAGTTAAAAAACTGTATGACGTTTTTGTATGATTTTAATGGATTTTGGAAGCCATTTTAACCCCCCCCCCCCCCCCCAATACACACACACTCACCCCTCAGCGGTATTGCAGACTATCAGATTCCGATACCTCTATGGCTAAGATTTATGACAACATATTTGTCGCTGAGAATCCATAGGGTATAAAGAGAACGGGGAGCATAGCCCATAGGCTATTATAGTGCATTGCGGTTTGAAGATCAATACAACGATTCCTGAAATTAACCCCAGAACTAGGGATAAGGCGCCTTATCTGGGGTTTACGATCCTCATCTGGGGGTTTAGTGACGTAAACCCCAGATAACGCGCCTTAACCCCAGATAAGGAGCGTTTACTAGGGATTAGGCGCCTTATATGGGGTTTACGTCCCTAAACCCCAGATAAGGATCGTAAACCCCAGATAAGGCCAGCCTTATCTGGGGTTTAGGCGGAAATGACACACTTATGCTTCCATAGGCGTTTGTGGTTGTGGCGTAGCTTAGTGCTCGTCATCTGTTTAAGGCTGCGGGTTCGATTATCCATGACAGTAGATTTTCCAAACGAGTATTAATGCCGCTACGTAGGCATATTTATACAAAATTCAAACTACTCTGTTAAATCTAAGGATTGAAAAGTCAATCTAAAAGATTGTGCTGAGGGAAGGATCTTAAAAGATTGTAGCGAAGATTTGCAACATATCCAAAATAAAGCTGCCAGACTAGTATCTGCATGTGGACGAGACAAGTGCTCTGTCATTTTACACTAGCTCCCACTCAAAGAAAGAATACATTTTAAAATCATGTTGCAGGTATATAAGTACATATCTGGTACTGCTCCGGCTTATCTTTCTCGTATTCGGATGTTTATTGATGAAACAACATGTCATCACCAGGGATAGCACTGGATCAAAAATGTGAGAGGTCCCATGAACATTTTCAGGACCCCGTAGGACTTCAAAAAACAAATTTAAGGGGTCCCCCCAAAGAAATTAAGGGGTCCTGAAGTTTGGGTATTTGAAAATTTTACTTTTTTACGGACAGTTTTAATGAGTTTATATTGTGAGCAAAGGATGAATACGTAATTTACAGAATTTCTTAAGGTTTCAATTTCCATACATCGTCAAATTTAAGGGGTCCCTTCAATTTTGATCGGGACCCGCAAGTCTTTCCAATTTGAAACCTGACGCGTCTCTATAAGAAAGTGAGAGGTCTAGGACGCGCAGACGCGTCAGAATGCGACCCCTGGTCATCACGCCATACGCGCACTTGTTACATCGCGGCTCGACTATTCCAACTCTCTCTTACAGGGATCTTCTGCGAAAGATATTAAATGGCTACAACGTCTCCAAAATCGAGCAGACAAACTCATTTATAATGCTAAAAGACGTGATCATGCAACTCCTCTTCTCCACAAGTTACATTGGCTGCCTGTTAAAACGCGCATTGAGTTCAAGATCCTGACTATTGTATATAAATGTTTCAATGATGGCGCGCCTTGTTATCTTAAGGACCTTACTAGTACTTATGTACCTAAAAGAAGTGGTCTTCGTTCTGCCTCTGACACTCGGATTCTCACTACCTAAAACTCGTCTCACTACCGCCGAGAAAGGATTTTATGCCTCCGGCCCATTTTTGTGGAATAATTTACCGCGTCACATCAGGCATGCCTCATCACTGACTCAATTTAAGAAGATGTTAAAAACTCACTTATTTCACCGTCATAGTGCGAGAGATGTTAAACAGTAACACTGTTATTTTTAATTTTATGTTTTAATTTTGTTAAGCGCTGTGGTACCATTGTATAATGTGTAAGAGCGCTATATAAATGCTCATTGTTATGTTATGTTATGTTTATCTACAGAATCTTGTCGCGTTGTACAATCATCCTGATACTACTAGAAGTAGGCACAGACTTCGTTCTTCATCTGACATAACAAAGCTCAATCCCGTTCGTTCACACAAAAGAGCTGGTGATTGTTGTCTCACTGTTTTCGGACTATTTATTTCCAAATATGTAACTTTGTATTATTGTATTATGTTTTGTGTATTATGTCTGCCGTGTAATGTTTTCGGGGCGTTGTTTAAGCGCTGTGCTTTTTAAAGATCGCTATATAAGTGCCTATTAAAAATTAAAAAATTAATCTGATATATTGAAATTTTAGTCTGATATATTGAAATTTCACTCTGATATATTGAAATTTCACTCTATTAGTCAAAACAGGACAGACGTCCATATGGCTGAGTGCGGCCTCAATGTTCATTAGAAGAGGGTGTTTATGGTCTCAAAATATCATGAAACGAGAAGTCCAGCAGAAGTCACCAGAGAGTTTGCAATTCATTTCCCAAACACTTACGTACCATCTAGGTGGAAATACTTGGTAGATGGTACAAGCACCAATATGAATAAAGAACACTGGAAGACTAAGATATGAATAACTGCTCGTAGAAATCCCTTACCACATATTCCAAGGACATCACTTGTGTTCCTCAGCCTCTTTTAAACAATTCTGGTCAATTTCCCCAATGTTTCAAGACGATCGACTGATGCCCATGGGTAGACCAATGTTAGTATCGTGTTGACGCTCATAATCATTCTTTCTGTAAAAGTGGCACAGCGTCGATTTTGGGTAGCTTTGAAAACTGGTTATATCTCAGGATTGACAAATCCAGATGAAATAAACGGCATCTAAAAGCTGAGTGTTTTCCCTTTCCGTGTGTATAAACATATTACATCAAACCTTAGGACTTCATGGTCAACAAGTTGCGCAAACATGTGCCCCCTTTTTCGCCCAGTAATCTGGGCATATAGCTTGGCTTTGTGGTTGGTAGGTCACCGGTTAACTCTGGTGTTAAAAGGTTGGTTTTTTTGTGGCTAATCATAAATTAAGTGTCAAAAATGGCACAAACATGCCTATGTCACATCAGATTCTTGGTTGAACGAGGAAAAACGGACGTGTATTTCTGAAGATATCGAAAATAAATAATAAAATAATGGATATTTTCCAGCGTGGTGTTAAATCAGGGATAGCTTTTTCTATATGTTACCATGTTTTAATATAGGGCCAGCCAATTCATTCCTCATCGTTTTGCCGATGACAGATCCCAGCATGATCTCAGCGTGGGTTTGCTGTGGTTTGCCGTCTGGACACGTCTATGGCAGGCCCAATGTCCAGTAACTCGAAAAATCGATTGAAAATCCAAGTTTTTCAAGTGAAAATCCAAGTTTTTCTCAAAAAACTTGGTTTATCAATTGAAAAACCAAGTTTTTCGGACAGCTAGGCGAAAAACTTGGTTTTTCAAATGAAAAACCAAGATTATCGATTCGAGAAACCAAGTTTTTTAGTTGGCTGGAGAAAATCTTGGTTTTTCGATCGAAAAACCAAGTTTATCAAAGTGCAATGACCCATAATTCGAAAAACTTGGTTTATCAATTGAAAAACAAAGTTTTTCGACGCGGAACGTAAAATATTTCGAAAAACTTGGTTTATCAATTGAAAAACAAAGTTTTTCGACGCCTATGGCAGGCCCAATGTCCAGTAACTCGAAAAACCAAGTTTTTCTCGAAAAACTTGGATTATCAATTAAAAAACCAAGTTTTTCGACGCCTAATGTCCATTAATTCGAAAAACTTGGTTTATCATTTTGAAAAACCAAATTTTTCTATCGAAAAACTTGGTTTTTCAACGCGGAATGTAAAATAATTCGAAAAACTTGGTTTATCGATTGAAAATCCAAGTTTTTCTCGAAAAACTTGGATTATCAATTGAAAAACCAAGTTTTTCGACGCCTAATGTCCATTAATTCGAAAAACTTGGTTTATCATTTTGAAAAACCAAGTTTTTCTATCGAAGTTTTTCGAATTATTTTACATTCCGCGTTGAAAAACCAAGTTTTTCGAATCATTGGACATTAGTCGTCGAAAAACTTGGTTTTTCAATAGATAATCCAAATTTTTCGAATTATTTTACATTCCGCGTTGAAAAACCAAGTTTTTCGAATTATTGGACATTAGGCGTCGAAAAACTTGGATTTTCTATTGATAAACCAAGTTTTTCGAATTATTTTACATTCCGCGTTGAAAAACCAAGTTTTCGATCAAAAAACTTGGTTTTTCAAAATGATGAACCAAGTTTTTCGAATTAATGGACATTAGGCGTCGAAAAATTGGTTTTTCAATTGATAATCCAAGTTTTTCGAGAAAAACTTGGATTTTCAATCGATAAACCAAGTTTTTCGGCGTCCTCCCCCCCCCCCCCCCCCCCCCCCCCCCCCCCCCCATCCCCGCCCACTTAGGTATATTTTACAAAAACGTCTCAGGAGGACGAGGGTTAATCCTCGACTAACCTTATGATGGGGTTGCAGCACTCCCTATGTTAATTATTGTACGTTTCAATATTTAAAAATCGCCATTATCTTAAATAGTATGGTCGTTATCTTATAGTGCGATGTTATATAGAAACAACATTTCCCTCACTTATAAGCATAACCCCTGGTGAAATTCCGATATTTTGGGGTTTTTTTGGTAAAAAATACTTTTCTCTTGGCCTATATGTCGCTGTACAGACGAATACAACGGGAGTTTGAGGTTGGCCATGTTTAGTGACAACATTGTGACGTCATACATCTTAAACGGAAAGAGGAGACCTCAGTTATATTATGATACCGAAATAAGCATACGCTACGCTGCATCTCTGTTTGGATTTTAAATGAGATTTATATATGTCTGAAATGTTGATTTCGGACTAAATTTATTTCATCGGAACGAGAGTACACATATGACCTTGTATATAATACTTAAGCGTTAATAATACAATGTTTTGTTAAGTGTGTGTAGATATATTGATACTAAACGCGTCCTCCGTTACGTAGTCTTCATTTATCCACAGCCAGCTAATTTGTGAAGTGCCATTAATTTATATTTATCACAATTAATATTTGATCACGATTAATAATGAATCTTCAAAATGACAATGATACCACTCTATCACGTTTTCATATATATACTAAACGGGTGGCGTAGCCAGAGGGTGAGATAAGCCCCCCCCCCCCCCCCCCCTCCCCCTTCCCTCAAAATATTTGAGTCATGTCAGTTGAGAGTAGCGCTGTCGGTTATCGAGCTCGATTTTTAGTGCCAGTTTGGGGAACGCCACATAGCAACACCCCGCCCCCCTCCCGCCTCCACCTCTCCACCCCCACCCTGCCACACACACCCCACACCCACACAAACACCTCCAACCCGTTGCTTCACTCACTCGGCGGCAATTCTCAAAAGATGACAGCCCTGCTGGTAAAGTATTTTCCCGTTTACTCTGTTTCCCATTAGCAGTCTTTTAGTCATTTATCCGCAGCCAATTTGTGAAGCGGAGGTAATTTATAATCGTGTCAAAAGAATTTTCAAAATGACAATGGTACCACTCAATAACGTTCTTAATCGATTCCCAATTTCCTGCCAATACTAAACGCATTAAGGATTAATGGGTATTATTTGGATACCGAATCCAAATTTATATGGGAAAAGTGGATTGGATCTGGCCATACACCTTCAATATTGTATATTTCACGATGACACTATTTAAAGAAAGCTTTATTTGGACCCACGCCCCCTTATGACGAATATAAATTTCTTGAGTAAGTCATTGTAAAGAATAAATTCAAAGGCAAAACTTCGATGAAGTCAGTACGATGATTATTTGTGAGGGTTGTGTTTTGTTTAGTGAGTTTTGAGGTGGAGTTAAAGTTTGAGTGGAGTATGCATGACTGTTTGATGTGTGCGGCTCGGGGTTTTCAATTTTTGATGTTTTAAATTCTACGTGCAATATTTTATAATCTAATGGTCTTTTATATTATAACCATAATGTATTTTTATTGTATGTATTGCTATATCAATGTTAATAAACCAGTTATAATTGTATGATCGAATGAAGGAGCCGAGTCTGAATGGTGGTGGGGGTGTTAGATGTGTGGGGGTGTTAGATGTGTGGGGGGTGTGTGTGTGGATGTTTTTGAGTGTTGGTTGTTTAGTGGTAGTGTGAAGATTGGGTTCATGTAATTAATTTTAGTAGATTATAATGTTTCCTTTAATGATTATATTTGTATATGTAAAATTGTAAAATTGTTGTAATTCAGCTACTTTGTATTTGCTGCAAGAACAGTTTTTAATAAACCTTTTATGAATGAATGAATGAATGAATGTTATTTGGTAGTATAAAGTTCACATTAAGCGGTGAAAGTGCTCAATACGCTACAGCTGCATGAAAAACATGCAGCAAATAATAAAATCCCACAACTCAAAAATCATAACTGAGAACAAGAACAATGACACGAAAAAATCATGCAACTGCAGAGAAAAAGCAACTTGCCCCCTGCCCGGGAACTGCTTAGCCAATGACGTTGTATATATGAAGAGCTATGTTCCAAAAGGAATCAACTCCATATAAGTGAAATAGGAGAAAAGCAACGTTTTTTATATTAAGGATGTTGCACTTCTTTGATTATGCTAATGTTCTGCCATATGAAAGATACTATACGTGTAAGCTTAAAAACAGGTTTGATTTCTTTTTTTTATTTTCACTGTATTTCCTATGTCATTCTTTATTTTCGGAAACTAGTGGAGTTGATCCCTTTTGGAACATAAATGTTTCGACCAATTTTCAAAAACCACTTTAACTAAACAATCGTTATTTACAATTAAGGTACACCTGAAAGACATTATCAAATCACATTGAAAACAGAAAACCGCATTCAAATACCTCTTCAACTTTTTAAATTATGACATTTTGTTTTTTCTTGAAAAAACTGAAAATTTGGACAATTTGGCACTTTTTTTGAAATAACAACACTTCTGTTTGTGTGCAATTTTAAAAACAATTATCCATACATTTTACGTTTTCTTCTTTTTAACTAAATTTCGACAAAAAGTGGAGTTGATTCCTTTTGGAATAGAGTTCTTCATATATGGCCAAAGTTTCATCAGCCAATGAAACGGCTGGCTACATAGGACTCGCGAGTGGGCAATTCAAAACTAGAAATACTATAATATAGTATTTCTTAAAGAATATAACACAACCTTCCTTGCGCCTTTGATCTGTCTGCTTCACTAATGCAGCCATCGAGAGTACTACAATAGTTATAGTGTTAACGCCAGATAAGTAGAGAGGTTTCTAGTTAATCACCGATCTTTTTCCGATGCTTTTAACAATAGAACGAAATACCGTTGGAATATCGTTGTAAAATCGCTAGAAAAATGCTTTAAAATCACTGTAGAGTTTGGATATCGCCCCTAAGTCTGTCAACCCATAATATAATGCAATATCTTTGTGTGAACTCTTGTAAAACCAATTTATGTAAAAGCATTCGGTTATGCCGCTATGCCATTTTAGTGCAAGCTATTTGAAATTAAAATGTGATCGGTTATAAAAATAAAAGCAATGATGCTAGACTATTTCATAATATTAATAACATCAATTATAAAGGGAATCATCCAACTGTGTACTTTGTTAATTTATAATATGCAAGCTAAAACCTTTTACTAATTGCAACTTCTGTTGTAAGCGTGTGTTAATAATCATGTTGGTACACGCGTTTCCATGGAAACAAATAAACACACATTGGATGTACATTTCATAACAGGCAATTAGATATTATTGGATGAGAGGATGTTTTGAAATACAGTAGCTTTTTAAGAAAATCATTGCTACAAATACAAACAAGTTTTAATTTCTATGAAAACAAAGGGTTGGATTTGTTATGTTTATGATATTTTGATAAGTATTTTTACTAAATGAATTAGAATGTACTGTATGTCTCTTCTTTTTTCTTCACTTTTTCCTCAGTTGTGAAGATGTTTATACTAGATCGACGTAAAGTCATTGTACTGTTACTACTATGCGTTCTTCCTGGTGAGTATCAGACAAAAGTCAAATGTAAAATTGTCAACCGTACTATTATTGATTAGGTGACACGGTCATTAATCATCCATCACCCAACACGTTTTATAGAAACAGTCTGATGTCAAGTACGTGTTGTCAATAAAAACTATAGAGGTGTCCCAAAAAACACCGTGCACGTGTTTACCCAACTTATTGAACATGACATTTTTAAACGTGGTGTAACATCTTTATACATCTTGAAAGACCAAACGCTTGGCTTTCAGACGCCATTTGTTTCATCTGATTTGGTTTTGTCAATCCTGAGATATGACCCATTAACTAAAGCTATCAAGTTCTATGACGCTTACAGTCAGAACTGTGTATAGCTGGCAATCAATTTGCAACATTTCAAATTCACTTGAAACATATCTTTCAAGCCTCCGAATTGTATTTTTCGGTGATTTGTATTTATCATGTTATAGCCTTTTTAAAAACGGTTTCTTTTTTCCAATTGTAGAAAGTTACTCTTTGTATACAAGTCCTTCTATCACACAATACTTTCACAAAGATTTGCGCGGAGCACGAAAAATTTGGCCAACTTGCTATGCAAAATGTTAAAAAATTCGTCGCTGTTCTGACATAACGGCACATCACAACAGAATTAAGTAAAGTGATGTGTCGTTATGTCAGAACAGCGACGAATTGTTCTGAAGTAAAAATTGTGGACACTGGTTAGTCACATTTTGTATAACAAATCCTGCTGTCTGCACATTGTTTTCACAAAGACATGCGCGGAGCGCGCAGAAATTTGGTCAACTGCGTTCAAAATCACGTGTTGCGCGCGGAAATGTGTACTATTTAACCCTGTTGACAATCACCCTTATCAACAGTTCTCAAGTACAAATTGTGGACACTGGTTAGTCACATTTTGTATAACAAATCCTGCTGTCTGCACGTTGTTTTTACAAAAAAAATGTGCGCGGAGGGTGCGGAAATCTGTATAATTTGTCATAGAAATGGTAATACTGCAGTATTTTCTTGCACGAAGCGCAGACAATTTTGCTATTTTCCCCGTTAACGACTACCTATTTGTCCTAACTTTTTTGACAACCCCCTCCCCCTCTTGAGTAGGTAAAACTTTTTAGTCCCCCCTTTTTGAGACTTCAAACTTTTTGGACCCCCCCCCCCCCACTTTGGCCACCCCCCCCCCCCCCCCCCCCCCCCACACCAAAGTATTTCTGAACACTCCCTAAGACTTCTCGAACAGGTGGAAGATTTGTATCTCCGGGGTAAACCTTTGTATCCATTGCAAACTGCAAAGTGGCAGAACGGCGATTGTAGGTAGCTTTAGTTAATTCGTCATATTTCAGTATTGACAAAACCAAATTAGATGAAATAAACGGCATCTGAAAGCCAAGCGTTTATTATTTCAAGATGTATAAAAAATGTTACACACAATGTTAGAACTTAATGGTCAATAAGTTGAGTAAACACGTGCACGTGTTTTTTTGGGACACCCTGTATCTCATGTTATATTATCTGGGGAACATTATTTCCCCTTAAAACCATCATTATTTCTCTTAATCCTTTAAGCTAATCATTTGTTTAAATATCGGTCTGTTAGGGATCCTACCATTAGGTCAAACAATCGGTTTTCCTTAATGTTATTTATCTGTATCTGCATATGTATTTGTATCCGTGCATGTATTGGTATATCTGTATGTGTATCTATTGTACAGGGTGAGTCAAAAGAAAGTTTACTCAACTTCAGCGATTTTTTTAGAAAAGAGTATTTGTTTGTTTTCAAGACAATTTACTACGGTATAAAAACAAATTCATTAGCTTTAATATGAATTTTATCTGGTTTAGATTGGTTGAGGGAAACTTATTTTACGCTGTTTTGAATGAAAGTGACCAATTTAACGTCCGAACACGCTTCCAGATCTTGACCATTATATTTCATAAGATACAACCAATAAAAAATTACAATACCGACAGCGAAAGGATCAATTCCTTTGTTATGAAATTATTAAAGTGTGGTAATTGTGTCATAAATAGGCCTTAAAGCTGACTATTGTCCCTCAGTGCAACCATCCTAAGCACACTCTCAAAGATCAGGAGAAAGACCAATCATGATGCTGGATTATCAAGTGGGTTTTTATTCATATTATTGTTTTCAGGAATAAATTTTACAATGTAGAGAGAGAAAGAGAGGGATAGACAATTACTTACTAGTCTTACTGTCGATATTGACAATTTTTGATTGGTTCAAGGATAATGTTTACTTAATCGGACATATTTACGAAAAATAAGTGCAATATTATGTTTATTGATTTTATCAAAATACTATATCGTTTATTATTCACATTATCAGATAGTCACTGGTGACAATTTTTATTCAATATCCTCATCTAGTTTTATCATGTTTATGAATATCCCTTGCGGACTATTTAATCCTTGCAATTATTATTTATTAACTGACAGTGGTGATACAATTTAATCCATATTTTATGTTTTAAAATTAATCTAGGAGACAATTTTGAACAAGTCTATTGTCTTTTAATAAACAAGATGTGTAATGCTTTACATCATAATCCTATTAAACATTATTAAGCTTGTTAAGCTTGAAATTAAAAACCGTGTTTTTGGTGAAAAAACAGCTCCTGTACAGAAATAGTCATATTTACTTAACGGTATCATCAAATAGCGTGATTTTTTTTCCAGATGGTAGCAAAGAAATGACGCAATCATTTAAAGTTTTGTTTGCCTTGATTTTGTGGTCACAAATATTTTTTTTGATTTTTTCAATTAGGGTAAACTTTTTTTTGACTCACCCTGTATATCTGTACCATTTTTCCTAGTGTATTTGTATTTATATCTTTCTGTATCTGTATCGTTTTCTGAAACTGTGTCTGTATCTTCATCTGTATCTTCACCTGTATATCTTAGCTGTATATCTAGCTGTATATGTATGGTCGGAGCTATAACTGTATCTGACTTAAATGTGTATCATTTCGCCGTGCGTTATAGCCAGTTCGTCCATTCCCATACGTCCGGCCCAATGGCCACATCGTCCAATAGCCTGTTCGTCCAATAGCCACTTCTTCCAATAGCCACATCGTCCATCCCCAGTTCGTCCAATAGCCACCCTTTAATAGCCACATCGTCCATTCGTCCAATAGCCTGTTCGTCCAATAGCCACTTCTTTGTCCTATAGTCGTCCAATAGCCACTTCATTCATTCCCACATCGCCAAATGGCCACTTTGTTCAATAATAGCCACTTCGTCCAATCCCACTCTGTCCAATAGCTGTATATATTAAACCTGTAACATTATGGACTACTTAATACAGTCACTGTTATGTTGAGTATATAGGGCCAAATACGGATGGTGGGTTTTGGTTAGGTTTGTTTCCCAATGATGTTGTAATTGTTTCTGGTGTGTTTTGGGTCGTGTCATTAGCAGAATAGAAACTTGATCGCATCAACTTTCATTGTTAACTCTATGTTTTAATGTTCAAATTAATTATATAAAAATCCATGTCGCTAACACTTGCACTGTTTGTTTCAGGTCGTCATATTCACGTAAGAGCTTACTATTGTGATGTAGGAAGAGAAAAAGATGGCAATAACATTTGGCGTTGGGTTCTACCTTACGATGATCCATGCAAGTGTACTAGTGTTGTGCTCGGTGGTATGAATACAGATACTCCTAAACGATCATTTCACCCGGTGTATGTTGACAACCCATTGATATCTAATGACATTCAAGAGATCAGACGTCATTTTGGATTACAATGCAAAGGTATAGTGTCATTCCAATCCAACTGTTATATAGGCCTATGGCTTTTTGACAGGAAATACATTGTTCATATTTTAATTCCATGCAACGCTGTTGGAGGATATATTGTTTGTTCTTTATTTTGATGCACACTTGTTTTCTCTCTATTTAATATATTTTAAATATTTGAATTTAAATAAGTGTCCAGGATCTTTTTGTCCGCGGTGTTTATATAAAAGTAATACCCCTTTCAGGCCCGTCAGATGGGGGCGACGGTTGCGATCGCCCCCCCCCCCCCCTTTTTAATTTTTTTTTAATTTTTTTTTTTTAAGGTAAAAAATTGCGTTTTTCTTAGTTTCAAATATCAATGATAGTAAAACTACTCATAAAACATTGACTACAGTGCTTTTTGGACTGCGAAATTTTGAGTCCGTGCGAAAAATTTTGACGTGCGAATTTTTTTGACTTCTACCCCCCCCCCCCCCCCCCCCCCCCACCCGCCCGGCCGATCATACCCAACATACGGACTTGGGACAGTCTACCGCGACGGTAGTGTGGACAAAACACTTGCCAAGTGACGCGACAGAGGTTTCCTTTGATATGTGCTATCCTGCGTCCGGATCTGAATTTAGGATAGCTAAAACGAAGGTTGTGTGTGAAGCCCAGGATGACTATTACAACATAGACCCATGCTATTTTTACGTCAACATAATCGGTATGTATCATTAGTTCATTAAATTAACTATTATAATGGCCTTCGAGACCATGTATTTTTTCAAAGTCTTTGACTGTTAATTCAGTTTGTCCTAGTCTTTATGTTATTTAGCCTATATTCTTAATATTCAAATACATGTTGATATTAACATATTTAAATTCAATAAAAAAATAATTGCAAATTCATGCATACATCACGTACCATCCGATCATGCCATAGCAGGCTCTCCATACAATTATTGGGCTGGCTTTAACATTTTCCGCATGGTGCACAAGTGAATGCTATCTTTTTAATATAATAATGCATCTTAAATATTCTGTAATTGCTTTTGCCCCTTCGATGGGTTTCAATTTGTATTTTCGGGCCCCCGGGCGGGGCCCTTGCTCATCGGAAATGTAGGCTTCCAACCTGCAAGCTGATATATTTCTCCATTCCTTTTTATATTAAATAAATTTAGCATTTATGTTTTGCATTACTCAACAACAAGCCATTCAATTTTGCATAATTACAGATCAAGAAGACCCGAAATTTGATCTCTGTCCGACAAGTCTTGTTCGCGAAACAGACCCTGGGCTGTCAACGGCTATGGTGGTGTATGATAACCCCTCTGCCAGGGATAACAGCGGTGATGTGACTGTCACATGTTATCCAACATCTGCGTCCAACTTTACCATAGGAGATACAGAAGTTGTATGCGAGGCCATAGACAGTATCGGGAATAAAGCATTCTTCAGTTTCTATGTCAACGTAACAGGTGAGCAGCAATAATAGGAATCATAGCTATATGGCATTGAAGAGGATATGAACTGGAAGCTCTCGTGTGCCATGCATTTAACCGGGTGAAACCATAAATGAATTATTCCATTAATTCTTGTATTGAAATTTTTAGCCATTACATTTAGGAAGTAAATGTTTATCGATATTGCTACATCTATCCATATGGCTGTTTGCTATCCTTACAGATATACTTACATACACCAATGATGTGATGCGCCATTCCCTGGATGATCTAGTGCTAGCATTTCTGTGCTTACAATGATCGCATAGGCCTTACAATGATTACATGTAAACATATATATATATTGACGATTATATTAGTCAATTTCAAAAAGGCGATAGAGTGCATCAAAAGCGCGCGTGAAACGCCCTTTCATGCCAGCCTTTTCTACCAAGAGTTTTAACTCTTAAAAGAACTTTGTTTTATTTGGTAAATATAAAACATATATATATTATAAGCAATCTATATGTTTATTGACAAGCATTAGTCTTTTACAGATCATGAAGATCCTAGGTTTCACCTTTGTGCTACAAGTCTTGCTCGCCAGACGGATCCAGGAATGCCAACGGCTATGGTCGAATGGGAATCACTCTCCGCTCAGGATAACAGCGAGGACGTTACAGTTACATGCAATCCTATATCCGGGACCAACTTTATTATTGGACAGACAAAAGTCAAATGCGTGGCCATAGATAACAGTGAGAATACAGTCATCTGCGGTTTCCATGTTAACGTCACAGGTACGATATTTCTATGGATTCGTTGCTAATATCCTTTCAAGTAGAGTGAGTGTCAGCGATCATGTTTCGCTAGTAACCAATTAACAAACAATGGCCTTTACCATGTTATTCATTGCTTAAATACAGATCACGAAGATCCCAAGTTTCACCTTTGTCCTGCAAGTCTTGCTCGCCAGACGGATCCAGGAATGCCAACGGCTATGGTGGAATGGGAATCACCCTCCGCTCAGGATAACAGCGAGGACGTTACCGTCACATGCAATCCTATATCCGGGTCCAACTTTATTATTGGACAGACAGAAGTCAAATGCGTGGCCATAGATAACAGTGAGAATACAGCCATCTGCGGTTTTCATGTTTACGTCACAGGTACCATTTTCTATGGATTCGTTGCTAATATTCTTTCAAGTAGAGTGAGTGTCAGCGATCATATTTCGTTAGCAACCAATTAACAAGCCATGGCCTTTTACCATGTTATTCTTTGTTTAAATACAGATCACGAAGATCCTAAGTTTCACCTCTGTCCTACAAGTCTTGCCCGCCAGACGAATCCAGGAATGCCAACGGCTATGGTGGAATGGGAATCACTCTCCGCTCAGGATAACAGCGAGGACGTTACCGTTACATGCAATCCTATATCCGGGTCCAACTTTATTATTGGACAGACAGAAGTCAAATGCGTAGCCATAGATAACAGTGAGAATACAGCCATCTGCGGTTTCCATGTTAACGTCACAGGTACGATATTTCTATGGATTCGTTGCTAATATCCTTTCAAGTAGAGAGAGTGTCAGCGATCATGTTTCGCTAACCAATTAAACAAACAATGGCCTTTACCATGTTATTCATTGCTTAATACAGATCACGAAGATCCCAAGTTTCACCTTTGTCCTACAAGTCTTGCTCGCCAGACGGATCCAGGAATGCCAACGGCTATGGTGGAATGGGAATCACTCTCCGCTCAGGATAACAGCGAGGACGTGACCGTCACATGCAATCCTATATCCGGGTCCAACTTTATTATTGGACAGACAGAAGTCAAATGCGTGGCGATAGATAACAGTGAGAATGAAGCCATCTGTGGTTTCTATGTTTACGTCACAGGTACGATATTTCTATGGATTTGTTGCTAATATTCTTTCAAGAAGAGAGAGTGTCAGCGATCATGTTTCGCTAGCAACCAATTAACAAGCCATGGCCTTTTACCATGTTATTCTTTGTTTAAATACAGATCACGAAGTTCCTAGGTTTCACCTTTGTCCTACAAGTCTTGCTCGCCTGACGGATCCAGGAATGCCAACGGCTATGGTGGAATGGGAATCACTCTCCGCTCAGGATAACAGCGAGGACGTGACCGTCACATGCAATCCTATATCCGGGTCCAACTTTATTATTGGACAGACAGAAGTCAAATGCGTGGCGATAGATAACAGTGAGAATAAAGCCATCTGTGGTTTCTATGTTTACGTCACAGGTACGATATTTCTATGGATTTGTTGCTAATATTCTTTCAAGAAGAGTGTCAGCGATCATGTTCAATAACAACCAATAAAGGTTTAAATACACTTTAAAATAATCCCTTTTCACGTTTACCATGTTTTGAAGATCTTGAGCATGCTGAGGAACCAAAATGCAAATATTACCTACCCAGGGGTATTTATTTTCAATCTCTTACATTTAGGACACTTCGAGATATGTTCATATTAATGGGTAGCTGATGAGTTAATCGTTAAATGATTTGCAGCAATTACGTGTTAAATGGCTTCAAAATGCAACAAAAAAATGTTGGGACACACACCTACGACGATCAGGCCAGCGATTGCACTGCGCTGAGAAAGTATCAAAATATGAATAACACGCAGGAGGAGCACGGGAAACTGTTCGAAATTGTCAATTTTTAAATCAAGGTCACTAAAACCCTTTTACGTTCTGCTGCGATCAGACCCTCGCTTGCATTGCGCTGAAAGATTATAAGCTAAACGCATCAAGGTCTCCAAGAGCGCATTGATGACACAGTGGGCACTGGTCAGGACGGGAGAGGGTCCCATGGACGCCCCTGAGCGCCAGTGCACTACGCTTTGTTTTGTGGAGGTTCGGCGTTCTGACCAGCACTGTAATGACTCGGTAGTCATGTATGTATCGCCGTGAACGCGATGATCGTACAAAGAGCGCAGTTAAAACGTGATAAGGGAGATGGGAACTACCTTGTTTTAAAGATTTGACCGTAGTTGACATTTTTTCGGGTTCTTCCTACATGTTATTCATATGTTGATACTTTTTTAGCGCAATACCAGTACCAGCGCAATCCTGATCGCCGTAGGTGTGATAGCCCTATTAACTATGAGTGGCCATCAGATACAACTATTGGCATTCAGATACAACAAGTGTAAGATAATACGTCTAAGGTAAAACGTAGTACGCAAAAGGTTATTTGTAGCTTTTAAACGCCTTAACCCTAACTCCTTGGGCGTGATTTTGTGAATTAAACTATCAGTGGGAGAAAAACGGGTCACACTTTGAGGGGGAAATTAATCTCCGCATGCGCCGGTGATCGAACCCGGGCCGCGTGCGTGCAAGTCTGAGGCTCTACCGTCTGAGCTATACGAGTTTTTTTCACAAGTTGAACGCCGCGAGATTTACCGGGCGATCGCGTGGCGGTACAAGATTGTAGCACAGTCGGGTTTTGTAGTGTCCGGAAAGGTTAGGGTAAAAAGACGTTTAGCTTTATTCCGTTAATAACGCCTCATTGATAAAATGAATTGCGCTAGCAGATATTAACAAATTTGACACTTTGGATTTAATATTCGCGAACAATTATAAATCAAACAAATAGATAGCGTACTAGATTATGCTATTTACGGAATATACCAATTTTGTAAACTGTATTTGCTCATCTTAGACATGTAATACGTTCTCTTTGACGTCTAACCAGTGGTGTGCCACTGAGCTTGCCGATCGGGTCCACTTTTAAATTGAAGTTAGTCAGCATACAATTTATGGCGCTATACTGATAAGGCGTGATTGTAGCAGACGATGGTAGACGCGAACGGTCGTTAATTTTGAATTTCCATTACTTTCAATGTAACAATGGATTTTGCCCGGGATTTTGATTATATGACCCCATAAAATTCATCACACGTTGGAACTAAATTATTTCATCCAAAAACCGCTGGAGTTGGATAACCAACTCCAGTGTCAGTATCATTTTTTGACAGCAAGCTGTGTGTAAATCTACCGCGTGCACAGCGCCCCCAATTCTATGCTGACTAAATAATGACGTAAAACGCGTCATACGCCGGTCACCGACGCATTCCAGACGATTACCATAATTTATTCAAATATGCAAAAGGGTCCGTTTTCGCTACGTACGTTAGTATTGGAATTTCCTATCCCAAAATTAATAGTATCCCTGGTCTAACCTTGCACATACTGCATATTACCTTAGACGTATTATCTTACGCGTTTTTGTATCTGATGGGCACTCATAGTTAATCGGTCCTGGGTAGGTGAATAATTGGCTGGATTGGCCTATATTGGAGATAATTCGATCCCATTTTATGGGTTTTTTTAATATGGAAGGGAGGACATCTTATTATGGAGCGTGCGATTCTAATGTGATGACGAAATTAATCACGCGATCAAATACGTCACATGTGTACTTTAGATTGGATGATGTATAGACTTTCGTTCTCCATAATCAAATTTGTGAATTTATATTATGAATTAGGCCTATCCGGATAATCTGAAGGGAAAAAAAGAAACGGTATCGCACACTATAACTAGTCAATATACTATCAGTAAAAAAATCTACTAGGCTCATACACCAATATTCATTACTTTACAATTTAAATACAACAAAACAATGTTCATTACTTGTACAAGCATAAAGCAAAAAAATTATCATTTATGGGCATATTTAATTCACAAGAATAAACAATATAAAGTCATCACAATTATTAAAATATTAAAATAAATGTTGTTATAATTTTAAAAATAGTGAACAGAAGGTCAACCAATCTTGACCTCACAGCAGCGGTGAAGTCAAATCAATTTTACGACCATGCTCTTAATCCCTCCATCAATAGGTGCTAATTGGGTTGTGAATAGACACTTGAGTGGATCAATACTAACTGCCATGGTGGGGAGTATAGTGAGGGTTCATTTTCAACATTTAAAACACACAATTTTGAGCTTAAAGTCGACTGAATCTAAAAAAAGTCGACCTATATGAGTAGCATAATCATAAAGAGGAGATATTAAACTTAATTTTGACTGACTCAGTTTTAAAATCGTACGACCAGTTAGCTCACAATAATTGGTTGAAAATTGGGTCAATTGAGGTCATGAACATTTAGACAAAGCAGTCAGTAGAGGTGTGTCATTTTATTGCAAGTTGATTGGACAAACCTTTGCCTGTACAAAATGATTTTTTTATTGACTAGTTACACTGTGTATCGCCGATATGTACATCATCTTGCATCCTCTGTAAATGATAACATGCATTACGTTTGTGGCTGGGAATATAAAACATGCAGATTAGTGTAGGCGTTGATAATTCTATGATATTCAATTTCATTACTCAATTACAGATTGTATATTGGACCACACTGTTAGTTTCGGCAGTAGCAACGACCCTGAATCATATCAGCATGAATACATCTGGCCTCAAATTCCAACAGGTGTCACACATTTCATCTTTAGTGTACGTGCCACGAACGATGTACATATCGGACTGTCATCCGTGAAAGCAGACGTGAAGAATATGTACCAGATTGGTAAGATGATTGATATGTATCATTAAAAGTGTTGTAAAGTTCCGGACTCGCATTCCTTCAAACATTGTCAAATAACTCATACGACAAAAAACTGTATACTTATTTCTTGAGAAGACTTTCGCGTCCTTAAAATGCCAATAGCAAATGAATTAGATCATGGCACATTTCACCGCTTTTAGATTTATAAATAAACATACTGAGGCAAAGGTCGCACCAGGGATAATAAGAAGTTAGTTAATCAGGGATTAAGAAGGGATCGTTCCATGTATAGGTAGGTTGTCAATATTGTGCACGAATTCAGTGCTCAAATTTCAAATGGTTTACTTGCATGCTGTAACGAGAAAAAAAGGCCAATCGTGATTGACGGGTCACTAAGGTTCATTTGTAAAACAGGACCAATCTTATTTCAATTTTAAACAGATTCACATCTTATTTATTTTGAAATTGATGAGTCTAGAGATAAACGAATGACTTGTTCGGTAAAGAGTACTTTGGGTTCAATATACCATAATGTACTTAGTATCGACCAATACTAAATTTACATGTATGTTTGATCAGTTCCAAGTTGGCGAAGCCTCCTTACAACAGCGAATGAATACAGAAAGACGCGGGTACGCTTGAAGGCAACAAGCGCACTGTGCAATTTAGGGCGGGGCGTAAATAGGGAAGGTATTTTGTTCAAATCGGCCATGGTCAAAATGTATTCCACTTGACGCCACATGATTAAATATGCACTTTAAAAAAAATCGGAGGGGGTCTTCAGACCCCACCACTACCCTTAATCCCCCTATAGGGGAATACATGGTAAAATTGCCAAATTGGTGTAGCTAAATTATGTTTCGACCTAAAACAAATTGAAACATAATTTTTTCAGCACAATGCATTTCTCTAAGGTCCCCATAATGACATACTAAAAGTCCGAAAATATCAGAGTGGTAGAAATATGCCTAATTTGCATAATCTTAAAATGGCCGCTAATTTGAGAATTTTGGCTGCCATTTTTTATTTATGCAATTTAAGATACACATATTAGGGTAGATATGTCTCTGTATGTCCTTTGAGACGTTATACATTCATAAAATATATGCTGAAGCTATTTAAAGTGCCATAACAACTATCTAAGATAAGAAATAAGTCTAAAACAATGAAAATTCTCAAATTGGCGGCCATTTTAAGTTTATGCAAATTATCATATTTCTAACATTCTGATATTTTCAGACTTTTAGTATGTCATTATGGGTACCTTATAGAAATGCATTAAGCTGAAGAAAATATGTATCAATTTGTTCTAGGTCGAAACCTAATTTTGCTACACCAATTTGGCAACTTTACCATGTATTCCCCTATAGGGGGATAAAGGGTAGTGGTGGGGTCTGAAGACCCCCTCCGAATTTTTTTAAAAGTAAATATTTGATCATGTTGGGTCAAGTGGAATACATTTTTACCATGGCCGATTTAAACAAAATACCTTCCCTAGTTACGCCCCGCCCTACTGTGCATCATGCATGCGTGCAACCAAAACCGAGTGCGTGTGATCATAATCGCGTACGTACGCTTGGATTACTTCTGCGCGCGGAGAGATAAAACCGAATATTTCTTCGCCAATTTGGAACTGGTACAAAGTTAGTGTTCATTGTTCTCGATACTGGCACGTATAAGCTAAAATGTTCCAGTATTGCCCAAATTTGGAACAAAATAATGTACCAGTTTCGATAGATACTTGTACATTTTGTACCAATATCGCCCGATACTTGACCATCAAATTGTGCCAGTATCGACCAATACTGGAACGCAAAAGCGTATCGCTCACTATTAGTATTAGAACAGAAAACATCTCATCCCGGTATCTTCCGATACTGGAACGTTTTGTGTAATTTTTCAAGGGTCTATCCAGCGGTTGACAGAATTTGCCAATCCTTGAGAAACACATGTAGGAAAAAATGGTGGTTTAAATTGATTGACCCCGGTACCCTGAATTACAATGTTATGTAAATATGGCCTCTCGCATCCTCTATTCCATCTGCTACCTGAAGAGAAATTTGTCGTGCGGCATTGCACACCAATTTGAGCTCAGATCACCTGCGTGGCAGTCCCGCTCTTTCATAATCAATCCAAAGAGTCAGCTTCGGAAATGTTAAGACCAATTGTTAAAAAGTTCAATTCCTAACGATGATGAAGACAAATGCGATGCAACTTCACTGTTCACACTCTAAAAAAGTATCACGAACGTTTATATGTAAATAGCTATCCTCTACCATTTAGGGTTTCCTAATTATTTCTCTAGGCTTATTATAAATATATAGTTATTAAAACGATGTAGTTACACAGCATGGTTTTCTATAGATCACCTTTAATTTGAACCATGCCCCTCGCAGTCGATATTGTATAATATTGATACTTATATGTACGTTTGCAGTGATTGGTGGTTGGAGCAATTCAGGATCAATTATTCGGCTGTGTAAAGAATGTAGAGGACCTGCTGAATCTCTATACAGGTCTACTCCTGATATATTGAGTGCAACAGAATATCGACAATTCAAAATATCCTTTGAAAACGACTTAGTGCAAGTATGGAGAGCCGGGGAAAACGAAGCATTTATGACATATCAAAATCAACAGAGTTTCATTGTTTCCTACATCGGAATCGGTACTGGTCATGGTAGCGATGGAGATTGGATATTCTGTGGCTTTGGTAAGTATTATATCACATTTTGACGCGACAAGAGCACTTCGAACAAATATTGCTATACTTAGAGGTTTAAGTATGTTAGCTAAATGGAAATGAATTAAATACAAAGCACCATAACGCTCTAATGCCTAGCCATAAAAGACGTCTGTAAACTACAACCTGTATCTTTACTGGAGCAACAATACAAAATATAAAACGAAATTAGCAACCTGTAATTAAGAAGCATATTACGAATCATTGAAATCATCAGAATAGTAAGCCTTGAAATGCTCCTGTCTAAGTCAATATAGTATTTCGTATTAACCATGTTAACCTATACCGTCTCTTATTTGCCTTTCCACTCGGGGTTTTGGTGTAAGCAGGGCTCGCGTTCTTGCGCGTCCTCGCGTCCTAGGACCCCTTATTTTCTTGTTGGACGATAATGGACGCGTAAGTTTACATATTGAACTTCACTAACGGGTCCCAATCGAAAATAAAGGGACCCCTTAAATCTGACGATGTATGGACGTGGAAACCTTAAGACATTCTGAAAATTGTCAATCTCCATCCTGTGCCTACATTTTAAATTTATTAATGTCCGTAAAAGATAAATACAATGCAAATCTTGTATTTTTAAAAGTTGTTAAACGCACTAAATTGCTTCCGAATTGCTTCCGCAAAAGTTTCAAGCGATTTCCAAAACATTCTATATATAAGTATCTTCTACTGATTAACATGGACACGACATAGGTATATGAGTTACATGATCTTACGCTAGTGTGCGTATCTGTGTTAGCGACTGTTTCTCTCTAAAAAAAAATTTGACCATTTTCAAAGGCTCAAACTTCAGGACCCCTTATATTTCTGGGGGACCCCTTAAATTTAGTTTTTGCAGTCCTTAAAGGGTCCTGAAAAATGCAAATGGGACTCCTCACATTTTTTAGCCATTGCTACCCCTGGGTGTAAGGCATTCATAAGGTCGACTAGTATAAAGACTCCATTACGAAATAAAGCTCCATGCTCCTGTCTCAGAAATAAAGTATTTCGTATTAACAGAATAACATCCATCGTCTCTTTTATTCCGTCAATAGAGGATTTAGGTCTATAATGCCATACTGTCTTATCAGCAACCAGGTTGACCGAGATCATGCATTTCCACGAGTCTGTACATATTCCAGTTCGACCAAAACTTTCAATCTTGCATATCTTTATTATTATATATACTACACATGTTCTTTATTTCAGATCGTAATGATTGAGCGTCATGACAAAGATGAACAGATAGCGGAAAAACAAATGAGTTCTTCGTAACGTAATAAGTTAAGACCATGTGACAACAAGGAATGGTATATTTACATACAAGAAGTTTGTAATTTAATAGAAAGAAAATACATTACATTGTTACAATTGGGTTTTATTTTGAAACACTTTGACATTTGATGGGTCGCTCTTTAGCGCTTTATTAATGTGATCATTGGATGTAGATGCATGGCCACAGTCTGATATACGCGGCAGAATTGTAATGTATTTTCATTCTTTGCTTGTTTGTATACAGAATACCCACAAAAGTAACTTAATATATAGGTTCTAACTCTAAAAATATAGTTCCAAATGAAAAATATCAAATAACATAATGGATTCAATTTCTCCTCTCTAAGTTGAGATACAAAAAAATGAGACAACGTGCACTTTTCATTTCTCAATTGGGTTTTTTCAACTGAACACGCTGGCCAGTGTGACAGGTATGTTTATGGGCCGCATTGATTAATTGAAACATGCACTATCCTCAGTTTACTATTATATCGATCAGTGAGTTGTCGCTATCACTCAGTTAATCAACATTCAAAACTTAAACTAGTCAGACACAGGCTGGACTAGCTTAAACTAGTCAAGCAGGTTAGTCAAGCCTGCTGGATAGGTTCTGGTCGACTTTACTAGCTTAAGGTTAGTCCGGCTCAGCCTGGCTAGCTTGATTTGTTCTTCATTGTGTGGCCATATTGTGTACATCATAGTGTTTGCCAACATCTGTAGACTATTTTATGATACATTTTGTTTGGAATGACGACTCGGAGTAGGAAAAAACTAACCGTAAAGAACGACGGTAGCACGGGCATTTTGAACGCTAACGGGTCAGCCATGGCTGACCAGTCCACTACAGCTAACACTGTAGCAGCAGCCCCGCCAACAACATGGTCACTACGAGTGCTATTGAACAGACAGCAGAGCAATCACCCGTGATGAAACCAAGTACTGCTACGCAACGTGAACAATTTGAGTCAGGCGGGATCTACTATACGTTAGTTGAGCAAAGCCGGACTAACCTTACGTTAGTCAAGCTAGAAACAAGATGGACACCATCTGGGCTAACTTAAAGCTAGTCGAGCGACTAGCCTAAACTAGTCCAGCGACTAGCCTAAACTAGTCCAGCGACTAGCCTAAACTAGTCCAGCTTAGGACGGACTAACATCAAGCTAGTCGAGCGACTAGCGTAAAGTTAGTCAAGATGAGCACCATCTGGACTAGCTTTAAGTTAGTCAGGCTGACCAGTTTAGGTTTTCAGTGAATGATTTGCCTATTTCTTCACCGAGGCTGCATATAAAAGAACGAAATGCTAAAATGACAAACGAGCTTTGTTTTGGGTTTTTGACACATATCACTCACTCCACTCCGGCGACTTCTGTCGGGCAATAACGATGGCTCTCCAGGCACGCCTATCTTCCATGCAGGTCTTTATCTCAGCAGGTGTTTGTCCAGTGTCCTGACATAGGATATCCACATAGCTTAAATCGGTCGTCCAGCATTTCTTTTGCCACCATGAACCGGTTTCCAAAGAACTAGATCTGATATCACATCCTTAGAACGTCTGACACAGTGTCCAGCAAACTGTAGTCGCCTTTTCCTGATTCCTTCACCTACTCTAGGAAGATCACCATAGAGTTCTCCGTTGGTGATGTGCAACCTCCAACTTACATCAAGGGCTGATCTAAGAAGCCTGGTGTAACATCCATCCAATAACTTTCTAACTTTAGCCGTTACCGTCCATGTTTCCGAACCATAGAGAATAACGCTTTCCACTGTAGCTTGGAATAGCTTAATTTTTGCCGATCTTGGCAGGCTGGATCGCCACACCCTGCTGAGCTTATTACACGCCTTCCATGCTAATGCCTTCCTTGTTTTGATATCTTGCATGCTGCTCGATGTCCAGGATCCCAGATATTTAAAGTCTTTGACTAATTGCAGACTGGCATGTATTTTTTTCTTGGCGTTCATGTGGAGGCCAACACTTAGAGCTGCCATTTCTACTCTTTCCAGGAGTTTTTGCGCCTGGCCAGCAGTGTCAGACACTAGTGCTATGTCATCAGCGAAATCCAAATTTGTTACCATCAGTGGTCTAACTCTGCGGCTGCGCCTGGTGTTGACTGTAAAACCTAGGACTTCCTCTCTGCCTTCTATGGCAGTTAGCATGCTATTATGAAAAGATACGGAGCAAGAGTATCACCTTGAAGAACGCCTGCCAATATATCAAATTCATCAAATTCATTGACGCATATATTTGGTAACATTTAGTCAATCTTCACATGCTATGTCTGAAATTAAAGAAAAGAAATATCTTTGGATATCATGATTTTTGGTATTTTCACATAGGAGCTATATTATTTGGGTTACGAGCATTAGTTATTACCTGATCAGGTATTTTGAATTATACTACTTACAGGGTGTCCCAAAAAAATGTTATCACTCCGGGCACATAAGATATCTTAAAAGGACTGGAACACACGGGTCTAATCTCGATGTATTATGAAAGCTGAGTAACTAAGCTTTCATTTGCATTTCATTGCGTTCCAATTGGTTATTTAGAACGGGAGATATGCTTCAGCAAACATGATGAAGCAAAATCGGCTTGGTCCAATCCTCTCAGTATGAAAGTAAAGCTTTTAAAATGCACGAAGCAAGAAGCAACATGATTAAGTCACACACACACACATCAGTTAATCTCTTCTTTGTTCTTTTCAACGCATTCTTTCGATTCTTTTCAAGCTTAAAGACATAAATAAATATATTCCACATAAATAAGTATTTGTCATGAGTTCAAGTTCTATACTCTTTTTCCATGTGCAATGGGTAGCTGTCAGTAAAGCCGTCTTTAAAATTGAAATTGAAACATTTCATGTTCTTTGTTGAAATGGTCCATCCAATTAAATAAATTAACTAATAGTGCACTGAAATAAAACTAGTATTGCTCTGAAATTAACCATAAATCAATTTAAGCTTGAAAATAATCGAAAGAATTCGTTGAAAAGAACAAAGAAGAGATTAACTGATGTGCGTGTGTGACTTAATCATGTTGCTTCTTGCTTAGTGCATTTAAAAAGCTTTACCTTCATACTGAGAGGATTGGACCAAGCCGATTTTGCTTCCTCATGTTTGCTGAAGCATATCTCCCGTTCTAAATAACCAATTGGAACGCAATAAAATGCAAATGAAAGTTTATTTACTCAGCTCTCACAATACATCAAGATTAGACCCGTGTGTTCGGGTCCTTTTAAGATATCTTATGTGCCCGGAGTGTTAACATTTTTTGGGACACCCTGTATATTATGCACAAATGGTTCTCGGACGTAGCGTGATTCTGATAGCCCATGTTGTCTCTAAGTCTCTAAATCTGTAAGGAAACTAAAATAACACTTTACATATTCTACTGATCATTAATCTAATATGTCACGATGTCCAAACATCTAGTGTATAGATGAGGTGACCGTTGTTTACATTTAGAACGCCCTCTGTTGATTTGAGACAAAACACACCGGGCAAGAGTTCCTATAGTTTACATAGGCCAGATCAGGTTTTCTAACTAGATTGTGGTGTCACAGCAAATTGTTATCAAAACTGTCTTTAAACTTGCTTAGGAATGCTATAAGCTATCGCATTTCACAAAAAAAAATTAAAATAAATGAGTTTTACAATTCATTAGAAAGAAATTTCATGTTGTCTTCATTAACTTTACTGTATATTCTGCCTGGCGGGAATCAACAGAGGGTGTCCCATTTGTAAATACTTGACGTCACCGGTCACACCATCTATAATTATGATTACTCATTACCAATTATTGTTCACATTTACTGAAACCAGAATGTAATATATTTTCTTTGAGTACTGGTTATGTACTGAGCTATAATGTGTTTTTACTGAAAGGACTCATACGCAAATACGTCATTTCTTTCATTAATGCCCCGAATAGAAACATTATACTATAATATCATTATTGATTTAGGGGTTCAGCGGATACTGGGGTCTCAGCATATTTAAAATGATAAAGCCAAAGTTGCATTATTTGGTCTATAATAGTTTATATCAATTAACAAGTGTTCTTACATTTTTAGGCAAATTTGGACATTCATTGACAGGTCAGAAACCGTTTGTGCATAGCTTGTCAACATTTTTTAAAGATTTTGTTTGAAATCGGTGTTTATATATGTATATATATATTGCAATGATGTTATAATTTATTCTTACATATTGGGCGTGGTTTAAAATGTCAACCCATAATATCCATCAATTTCATTGGTTCTGTGGTTAGTTTTGTTGGATACGCCCTATAGATTACCAGACCGGTAATCTATGGATCTGGGCGGGGCTTAATTCACACCTTTGATGATGCCGGAACTACATTTAAAAAAAACCAGCCGTGTCAATAAATGTAAACATAGCCTCGTCAATAAATGTAAACAAAGTCGAGAGTAAGCTTATTTTACAAACTGATACGTATTTATTTCTTCAATACAAAAATAAGGTTACATTCATGTAATTAAATGTAAAGATAGAGATCCCTTTAATGAATTAACGTTAATTAGACATGTAAAAGAAAGAAGGAAAAATAAAATATTCGAGGGACCCTAAGCCTATTTTTCGTCTGATTTACTTGAGTCTCGTATCGTAGTCGTAGCCATTGGTTATTTAAATATGGAAGAAGCAAATTTTGATATTGGAGAGGTGGACGAGTTGTTGAAACACGTAGACATGGTAGAAGAACCAGAACCGGTAGAGTGGGATAATGAATTACCAGATGAAGTGATTTGGAATTTCTTATCGGAAATTGAAGGGAAGGTGGATGCTAGCATTGCTGATAGTGCTAGCGTGACGATCGAGCCACCGCCGACACCCGCCCCCGACAAGAAATCACCATTCGTGAAGCTGAGTGATGCGGAATTGAGGAAGATAGAGGAGGGGAAGGACGAAAAAACAACCAAAAGCGCCACGAGCTGGGGCGTCAATTGCCTTAAAAGTAAGGAAACATTTTAAAGTGTATTTATCAAATTAAAATATTCAAAAGCCCCCCTCTTTTGGCGTACGCAAACAGACCAGAAATAGGAACTACTTTTCTTGCGCATTTTTGTAACGTAAACATTGAACAGCTGATCGTAACATTTCAAAACAAACAAGAAACATTTTAAAATACGACATCATGGCTTTATTATTAGTAGTAATCTATGCTGTGACGGGACCACTTTTTTTTTAAAACTTCAAAACTGTCATTTAAAGGGTTATTTTTTAATGATTGTAGGGCCTAAAAATATAATATAGGCAATGATGAAAAAACGAACCTTGTTCTGCAGGCCTGATTGATCAGTCTCTTTAGAAGCAATTTGTACATATTATTTTCCCTCTTCTCCTAAGGTTTATCGTAAATATAGGTAAAAATCAATTTGTTATCCTTTTCTGGTGCATTTTGGGATCGCAAAGTACCAAATGTGTACACTTTGCGATCCCACAATGCCTCGGAAAAGTATAATCGATTGATTTTTACCTATATTTGCGATAAACTTTATTGCATTGCATGTATTTATCCATTTACTGGTTTAGGGTGAAAAATTGTTCTCAGTCTCTTTCTTAGTCTTTTATACACGGTGTTCATTTTTTTATTAAATCTTGCAGGCTGGTTGAAAGCACGCGATATGAGTGAAGACTTTGAACATCTAGCTGCTCAAGACTTAGCAGATGTGCTTCGCAAGTTCTACGCAGAAGTGAGAAAATTGGATGGGAAAGAGTATTCTAAGAACGCTCTCTGTGGACTTCGATCTGCCATACATAGACGTATCACATCTGCACCATTCAATCGACCCATCAATATTATGCGAGGTCAAGAGTTTAAGGCGGCCAATAATATGTTGATTGGCGTTCTTAAGTCTCTAAAACGCGAGGGAAAAGACTTCACAAGGTCTTATACGCCAATCAGTGAAGGTGATATTGGACGTCTGATGGCATCGGGTGTATTTGGCATGGACACACCAGACAAACTGTTAAAGTTAGTTTGGTTTAGTACACAATTCTACTTGTGTCGCAGAGGTGGCGAGGGTTTATCAAATTTACGCACCGATTCGTTTGAATTCAAGGTTGATTCTACTGGAAGAGAGTTTGTGCAGATGACCTACAATGAGGCAAGCAAAAATCATCCAGGTGGGTTCAAAAACACCAATGACCCCAGTAAGAAGATGTACGCAACAGGTGGCATTCTTTGCCCTGTGATGGCGCTGAAGAAATATCTGCAGAAGGTCAATCCTGTAAGTACCGCATTGTACCAGAGGCCAATAAATCCTCTCGTAAAGGTTGAAATCCTGGATGATGGATATTGGTACACCGGAGAGCAGCTGGGTATTAACAAGCTCAGAGGTATGATGGCAACGCTCTCAAACGAGGCTAAACTGAGCATACGTTACACGAATCACTGTATCCGCGCAACTGTGATCACAAACTTGATCAATTGTGGATTCGATCCTGTCACAATCAGTAGATTAAGTGGCCACCGCAATCCAGCTAGTGTGTTGTCCTACTGCAATGACACCAGTGAAAATGTGAAGCGTAACATGGCAGATGCCCTCAACTCTACGCTAGTGAGAAATCCATCGCAAGCAATTGAACCGCCATCCAGACAGCAACAGCCGCCGTCCAGACAGCAACAGCGTCATCCATGTCTACAAATTCAAGCACCGCAGCATCAAGGTCGTCTACCAGTACCAGTGATTCAACCACAACCAAGGCAGCAACAGCAGCATTTGTCTGTATCCGCAGTGACAATTCCACAGCATCTGGCACGGGATCTGGCACAGCAAGAGTCGCTCTTCTCCAACATGTCAAACTGCAGCCTGTCAATAGGAACAATAAATATACAAAAATGAATGACTGATGATAAGACTGAAAAACTGATAGAGAATCTACTTCTATAAACCCCCATTCATGGTCTAATAAAACAATCCTGACCTTGTTATCATAAAACATGTTGACAAATGCTTGTCATATGGATTGATTCAGTATTTGAATTTTATAAATACCGAAAACTGCTATCATTTGGAACAGGCCAGGCCTGGACTAAACACGCTGCCAATTTAAATTAAGTGCTAAGAATCCTATCTCTCTCCGTGTGAGATTTAAACACGCTAGGCATTTTATTTTACTGGATACTACACAAAACAATATTATGAAAGAGGTTTTTCATCTTGTCAAATAATTTAAATCGTAATTTTAATAGTAATACTTACATGATATGGTGATAATTGTTTGACGACTGCTTCAAGTTCATTTTATGTGCAAACAATGCGGGAAACAATGTCACATGTTTTTCTCCACATCAGAGCGAGTTGAACTTCTTATAATTCACCCCGGAATCGTCATAAATTTGTGTATGGAATAACAGTGGCTACCGTTTGTTCATTCTCTGACAGTTGTGCAATAAACAGATAATTTAAATACCAAGAAAATATCATAATTGGTTGTCTTTCTCTGACAAACGTGTCATCCAACATGGCGCGACAATGTGTAAAGTTGAATTTGCAACGGCAGAATTAATTACTAGACCAAATCACAGTAAACAAAATTAATACGCCAATAACAATAATTCGTGCGATCGAATTAAAATAATTACCCTTTTCTATACTTGAATGAATGAAAACCGCCCGTGTAAACCATAGTATTTATTCAAGGAATGGTGCAAATATGAGACTGACGATTAAATAATTATTTGCAGTGATTTCGAGTAAAAATTCCATCGTATACCGCGAATAAATCTGATCAATAAGGGCTGATCACTACCTGATCACTAAGGCCACCAAATCACATATTCTTGAGATTCTTGCGCCAAAGTAAAATTTCTATGGGTTGTTCGATTTTGTTTGTGGGGATGTTTAGAACAGTAATCAGTTGATTTGCCACTGTGTACTAATTCAAAACGATCTTAAATGATCCCCCAATGAATAAAATGTTGAAAAAAAACGTTGATAAATATAAGAATGAGAATAAAATATGGTTCGTCGATGTTTTGGTATAGAAGGCTGCCATATAATGCATAGGCTGTACCATATTTTTATCGTCGTGAATGGCCGCCTGCGGCGACCATTCACGACTCAAAATATGGTACAGCCTATGCATTATATGGCAGCCTTCTATACCAAAACATCGACGAACCATATTTTATTCTCTAAGTAATCATGTGGACTAAGTTAGAACTGGATAACCGATGTGTACAAAATGTGGTTTGCCTACTTCATGCATAACAATAGTTAAAGACCATTTGATGCAAAGTCCTCTTATCTAGGCAGATATCCAGTATGCAAAGCCTATCTATATTTGTGTAGCAATATGAATGCCAACTCAAGGTAAGTAAACCTGTAATCAGTAAAAAGACTCATGAAGAGGTACAATGTCTCTATGACTATAATCAAAGATGCAAACTGCGCAAATATAAAAAAACGGGTAAATTTGAGGTTTACTTAACTTGAGTTGGCATTTTTATAACTACACAAATATGATTGACTTTGAATACAGGATATCTGCGCTACCAAAATATTTATTCATTTTACAAATTCTACACTATAAAAAGTATGTGATAATTTTCATACAAATAAGCCGTATAAGTCAATGCTTTTGATTATTTTTCACTGAAATTGGTCAAAATAATGTTTTTATACTAATTTCGTATTAACTTTCTTACATGGTATAGCATCTACTAGGCGCGTAACAAGATTTCTGGTCAGGAGTTCTAAAATAAACATTTCTTACAGGCTTTTGATAATATGTGAATAAGATAGCGAACAGCCATTCCAAAAGCTACATCACCATCAGCTATGAGGAAATGTAATAATAATTATCATTTATTTATTAACGTGTATTGTAAAATACTTA
>CM069446.1:14549492-14690702 GCA_035610835.1 Ophiura sarsii
GGACATAAAAAAAAAAATAGGGACGATATGATGCTTGCCCCCCCCCCCCCCCCCCCCCCCCCCCCCCGGAATGACAATGCTGGCTACGCGCCTGGTGTCGTGTGTTCACTGCTGCCTAAAATGTTGATGATGCTCTATTGTATTAAATAATAAATATTAGAGAGTTTAATGAATGGCAAAAGACACGGGCAAATTAAGCAGGATTTATCAAAAGAAATCGTGTTTCACATGATATCTAGTTTTCTATTGCTTGCAATAATTGCGACAATGAAGCTAATCAATATGTGTGATGGTAAAAGCTAAAACGATGCAATTATCTGGTCCACGTCTTTTTTACGGCAAAATCAGATTGTCTGTTTTTTATGCTACTCACAGGTGGAATAGAAGGCTAGGTTCGATGTCGACTCGTAGTATAAGTAATGAAGTAAAAAAAGTACCGGGATGTTGTTTTTTCTATTTTTTCTTGACCCTTAATTTTGTTGACTTTTTGTTATTGCCCAATATCTACAGTTCTCCATTTATTTTTTTGCAGTGGATAGGGTTATATAAAGGCGACCATTAACCCTGTTCGGGCGAACGGAACTCTCATGTAGGGCGGTCGGACGGTTGGTCGTCTTTTTTTTAAAAATTTATTTTCTTCCTTTTTTTGGGGGGGGGGGGGTGGGGGGGGGGGGGGGTGGGGGGATGTCAAAGTAATCGTGAAAATTGTGTGTGGCTTTAAAAAAAAAAAATCGAAATGTTTTTTTAGATACCAGAATCAAATTTGTTTATAAAATTTCAAACAAGGCAACACATTTACATTAAAATCAAATTCGGTCGGACCCGTAGAACATGTGTTTTTTCCCCTTTTTTTTCTCGTCGCCTATAAGGGATAGTTATTGCGACATACATGATTGGTTGTAATAAAAGTTAGTATTATGCAATGTTCTTGTAAATATAATTCATACTTGTGTTGTATTTATAAGTAAAAACAGATTGGCTCTGCCTAGATAAGCTCCATGGAAACACTCGTGTCGTGTGTTGCTGTCATAGTATTCAAAACAACCGCTACCTATTGATGATATTCTTTTGTATTTACAATACATATTTGAGATGTTTAATAAATGGCAAAAGACACGGCAAATTAAGCAGGATTCATCAACTTATACTATATGTAAAGAAATCGTGTTTCACATGACATGCATGATATCTATATTTATCAGTGAAGATACTCGATACATGTGATGGTAATAAAAGCTACCGATACATTAATAATCTAGAACACGCTTTTTCGGCAAAATCAGATTTTTTGGTTTTGTTGCTTTTACTCTCAGAATTATAAGGCTCAAGCTGATGCCGTATCGTAGGCCTATTGCAGTTAAAGAAGAAAAACGTTAAAAAAAACCACACACACACACAAAAAACACACACCAATATCTTTACTGCGTAACATAGTCTTATACAAATACAATAAACCCCTATTAGATTTGATTAGACCAACAGGATCCGTGTACATTTTCAATAATCTATACACAATACAACATCGTAAACAACGCTATCAAATAGTATTCTAATACCAAAACAATCATTAAGAGAGACCATTGAGGACGATATTCTCAACCCCCAGTCTCAATCAGGCTTTAAGTAGTCCAGAGTAGTCTAAGATCTAGAGAGCAATCATACCATCGTTAAGCATCATTCACTAGGCCTAATGTAATTATAACTACAGGAATTCTCTATGACACTCCTTTAGATCTGCCCTACACCAGCATGAAATAGAAGACTATGCAACCTTCGGGCAATTGCATTTGATTTTGTGTTTTACCGACTCTATATCTGGTATGGTATGGATGCTTTCGTCATTGGTTTTGGATAGAAGCTCGTTAAAAGCCGAAATGTGCCTCAAACATGGCAAAAAGATAGTGTAAAATAGCACATTTTCGAGCGCTATCACGTGCGCATTTTTTGCTTCGGAAAAATCATGTCGGTTCAGTTTTATTTCTTGCTCCCCCCCCCCCCACGGGCCATGTGAGCTGGGCGGCCCCTTACCGTCTAATAGGAAAAACAACAGAGTCCAACACGTTGAACAATAGTGTAGGGGAGAGCGGGGCGAGTCCGCCCTCTAATTTTCAGGCTTGCCTAGTGGACTCATTTTACAAGTTAGAAAGCTATCCTACTTCCAAATGAAAGCTACGTTTCTTAGCTATACCCCCATAGTTTCAGCACTCTAGAACTTTAAGTGAGTGCAGGAGTAAGGAAAAACTCCAACAGATATTTTTTGTAACGCGCCTTGAGCGCCATTGTGGTGGATTTGTATAAATCCACATTATTATTATTATTATTGTTCACTGGCGATGAACAAGTCATCGCCAGTGGACTTGGATGCACCCAGCTGGTTCAAAACATCAACTTGACCACATACTGATCAACAGCAAGTGGGTTAACTCTATTCGAAACTGCCGGGCCTACAACTCAGTTGAATTAGACTCAGACCATCGCATCGTTAGCATTCTCTTAGCTACCAGTTTGAGAACAAGCAAGGGAAAGCCTTGTAAGAGACCCAGGTTTAATTGGCAGAAGCGGCAGGACCCGGGGACAAGAGAACAATTCCAACTGGAGCTATCTAACCGCTTCCAAGCACTCAGCATGACAGATGACTCCTTAAATATCACACAGAGATACGAGTCCTTTGAAACAGCTGTCAGAGAAGTTGCAGAGGAGGTAGTTGGCAAGAAAGAGCCCAATGGACTACCAAGCTGGGTATCCGACAAGACTATCAACCTCAAAACCGAGAGGGATAAGGCCAAGAAGAAATTTTCTCTATCGAAATCTCCACAATCAAGAAAAAGATGGAGGAAATTGAATGCCAGTCTCAATGATTCCTATAAAGCTGATGAAGCTGCTGCACTCAATAAGCAGATGGAAGAGCTAAGATCAGCTGATGCTAAAGGAAACTATACAACCACCTGGAAGATCATTCACACACTCTCAGGAAAGAACACTAGGCGAAACATGAAGGTCAAGAAGAGAGATGGTACAGCGCCTTCAAGTGATGAAGAACTTCTAACAGAATGGAAAAGCTTCTTCAGTTCTATACTAAACAATGACAGCGGGGTGATTCCATCCGAACTACCGCCTCCAGCAGAAGAAGATCTTCCCATTTGTGCTGACCCCCCTACTCGTGAGGAGACCACCAAAGCAATTGCAGCTATGAAAGTCAACAAAGCCGCAGGTCTGGATTGTGCCATTACAGCAGAGGCTCTTCAGGGAGGTGGTGATCAAATGATTGACGTCATCCATAAACTGTGCTCTGAAGTTTATACCACTCTATCTCCTTCGCGTCAGTGGCTCACCAATGTTATCATCCCATTGCCTAAGAAAGGTGACCTTTCTCTGATGACAAATTATAGAGGTATATCACTCATGTCCATAGCTGCAAAAGTCTACAATAAGATCCTCCTTAACCGAATCCGACCACATGTAGATCCCTTGTTGAGAAAGAACCAGGCTGGCTTTAGACCAGGTCGCAGTTGTGCACAGCAAATACACATCCTGAGAAGAATTATGGAAGGTTTTAGGGATTACCAACTTCCCTTAACAGTCACCTTTGTGGACTTCAAGAAGGCCTTCGATTCCATCAATAGACCAGTAATGTTCTCGGTATTGCGTCATTATGGCATTCCAAAGGCCTTAGTTAGCGCCGTATAAGTACTCTACAGTGGTTCAAGCAGTGCTGTGATGGTTGATGGAGGCATCTCTGAACCCTTTGATGTAACAACTGGAGTTCTTCAAGGTGATGTTTTGGCCCCCTTTCTCTTTATCATCCTTGTCGACTACCTTTTGGGAAAGGCAACTGGAGCTGATTCGGGAGTTGTGACGTGCCCTCGCCAATCACGAAGGTATCCAGCCAAATTTCTAAACGACCTGGATTTTGCTGATGATATCGCACTTCTTGAGTCATCAATACCACGGGCCAGTCTCAGCTCTCCAGAACTGCTGATGCTGCTGCAGATCTTGGTCTTATAATCAGTGCACCCAAAACAGAGTATATGACTTTCAACTGTCAGCCACAGCCTTCTCTTCAAGTGTACGGAAACCCCATTAATCATGTGACGAACTTCAGATACCTAGGCTCCATGATGGGATCAAGTGCTAGTGACTTGAAGAGACGGAAAGCTCTCGCTTGGACAGCCTTCTGGAAATTAGAACACCTGTGGAAAAGTGCTACCATTCCAATCTCCACCAAAGTTAGGCTGTTTGACACAACCTGTGTCACTATCTTGCTATATGGCTGTGAGTCATGGGTTATATCTAAAGACATGGAAAACAAAATCAACTCATTTGGCACATCCTGCTATCGCATTATGTTGAACATCAAGAGGATAGACAGAGTACAAAATGCTACGATCTACAATCTGACAGAGACAGCGCCCCTTGTGGAGAGAGCCTGGATTCGTCAACTGAAATTCATAGGCCATGTACTCCGCTTGCCTGATGATGAGCCTGTCAGAGAGTATGCATTGTATGTCCCAACTCATGGTAAAAGGAAACCTGGAAGGCAACGAACCTCGTTCACTAAATACATCCAGTGTCTTCTGGGAGATATGGACAGCATGCTGAATCGCAGTCAGTTGTCAGCAATGGCTCAAGATCGCCAAAGCTGGAGGAAACTTGTAGTCGCCTGCTCCGCAGCCGAATGATGATGATGATGATTGTTCATTGTGAAATATCATTTACACATGCCGATATAACCGACTATTAATTACAATTCTCTAAGCCAGAAATTAGTGATCATGGGAGTACAGGCATTTATCAAAGAAGCCACAATCAAGGAAAATAATAGTTGGCACACTTGACGCAACTTATTACAACTATCCCTGTGCTCGCAATTGAGATCAGACTTGGGACATAGCACTGTTTAATAGAAAGCAAAAGTTTTCCCTTTCTTATATCCTTCCCCCCGACCCCCCATCAATCAATGTTGGGGGAACTACCAATGCTTCTGATAATATGACTCGGATCAACATTGCCTCCGGGGAGAGGGGCGGTTTTTTTCCGTAATTAGGACAAAGTGTGCCAACCTTTTTTTCCTTGATTGTCCGAGTCATTTGCTAAAAAAATCATCTGTGTTAAGTCTTTTGGCTATAACATGAGATTAAACAAAGATTTCTTCACCATATTTGGAGGACAGATAGGTTATAACATTGGTCACGTGTTCAAACAATATGCATCAACGTACTTTTAGGGACCGGTCACTTTTAAATACGGAGGTATATTTTTCACTTAAAATGGCGGTGAAACTATAGACATGACCAGTTATTTAAATTCAGATGGATGCTCGACCTCATATATCATCAGCTAAACGTTGAGAAAACATCTTTCTGTCGTTTATATATATATCTCAAGACCAGTATCTATATCTATATGTCTTAATACCAGTGTCTATATAACTTAAAAATATAGACCCAACATGAAATATGCCTGTTTTGTTTTGACAATAAATCAAAGTTGTCAAGCCATTACGCCCATATATAAGAATGATTACATCTGCACTCTTTCGGTACCAAAATCAAGAACATTATGATTATTCAAGAAATAGAAGACACAATGATAGTGCTAATTAAAACAAATAATGCAAATCATGATTGTTAGAAAAAAGAAGAAACAAATAAATAATTATCGAATAGAAGCTTAGACAAGGATTTGAACCCGGGGCAGTGGGGTGCAAGTCTCATATGTTAACCACTACCCCAACCGGGCGTGTGTGCATATTATAACTGAATTATACGATATCAATGCTCGTGTATTGTCATCGCAATGGTGAATCAATATCATCGGTTTACCATGAGAAATCATCAAATGTGTCATTGTTACGAAATACAGAACTGATTTTTCAATGGATAAGGGATTAGAGGACAAATACCGTTTGTATAGACCCTTTTTAAGCAAAGATTAAGCACCGCATACCTACCTTTCAACGGTTCACCGTTGCTGAAATAAAATCTATAGTCCTATATGTTTTATTTCAGCAGGGGTGAACCGTTTAAACATACTGAAGATGCGACTCATTTCTTCTAAAAGATAGCCTATTAGTTCCACATTGTCCACTAAAAACTAATCCATTGAGAAAAAAAGTTTTGCATTTCATAATAATGAGAAATTTGATGATATGTAATGGTGTACTGTTGCAATGATTCTCCACTGCAATAACAATGCACGTGTATTGATAGCGTATAATTCAATTACAAAATGCACACACGCCCGGTTGGTGTAGTGGTTAACATATGAGACTTCCACGCCGCGGCCCAGGCTCGAATCCTTGCCCAAGCTTCTATTGTTCTTCTTCTTGTGTGTGCTTCTAAGCTTATTTCTAAAAGATCATCAAGTCCATTTTTTAAATAATCGGCACGTTATCTTAGAGTTTTGTCTTCACGGCGCATTATTTGATATGTGACTTTATTCATTTTCAATAATTTCATATTCAAATGCTAAGAACATAACGTGTCATCTTCTGAAGATAGTAATGTTTGCATGAACTATAACAATGGCAAGGCCTATTATACACCTATAGTCGCACACAATTAACATACAGAGACAGCGTTAGTAAATAATGACCAGTCCCTAATACACAAAGTGACTTTTCGTTCTTCTATCTTTGTTTGTATTAGCCATTCTGTTTATGTGGCTTTATTTATTTTGTAAATAAATGTTATTATGATTATTTTCCATGATTATATATTTTAATGCTAGGAACATAACATGGCATTGTGTCATTAATTGCTATCTTCTGAAGATAGTAATGTTTGCATGAACTATAAAAATTGCAAGGCCTATTATAGACCTATAATAGTCGCACACATTTAATACACAGCGACAGCCTTAGTAATTAATGGCCAGTCCCTAATACACTTTTGTCTGACTTTATATGCCGTCTATCAAATGTTGATTAGAAATCAATTAATACATAATTATACGAACTCTAATTGTTCTTCAACATTTTGTTTCACATCCATGAAAATAAATTATAAAAATAGCATGTTTTGACGTATATGTTGCCTAAGTACTGACTGACCAATCCCTAAATGACGTAATTGATACTTGTAACTTTTAGGGAATGTTGACAATATACCCTACAATAATCGTGCAAAACCTCATTAGCATTAGGCATTTGGTTCTAAAGTTATAGCCAAAAAACCAATCCCAGATGGTGAAGTTAGGATTTCGCTCAGACAATCAAGGAAAATAATAGTTGGCACACTTGACGCAACTTATTACAACTATCCCTGTGCTCGCAATTGAGATCAGACTTGGGACATAGCACTGTTTAATAGAAAGCAAAAGTTTTCCCTTTCTTATATCCTTCCCCACCCCCCATCAATCAATGTTGGGGGAACTACCAATGCTTCTGATAATATGACTCGGATCAACATTGCCTCCGGGGAGAGGGGCGGTTTTTTTCCGTAATTAGGACAAAGTGTGCCAACCTTTTTTTCCTTGATTGTCCGAGTCATTTGCTAAAAAAATCATCTGTGTTAAGTCTTTTGGCTATAACATGAGATTAAACAAAGATTTCTTCACCATATTTGGAGGACAGATAGGTTATAACATTGGTCACGTGTTCAAACAATATGCATCAACGTACTTTTAGGGACCGGTCACTTTTAAATACGGAGGTATATTTTTCACTTAAAATGGCGGTGAAACTATAGACATGACCAGTTATTTAAATTCAGATGGATGCTCGACCTCATATATCATCAGCTAAACGTTGAGAAAACATCTTTCTGTCGTTTATATATATATCTCAAGACCAGTATCTATATCTATATGTCTTAATACCAGTGTCTATATAACTTAAAAATATAGACCCAACATGAAATATGCCTGTTTTGTTTTGACAATAAATCAAAGTTGTCAAGCCATTACGCCCATATATAAGAATGATTACATCTGCACTCTTTCGGTACCAAAATCAAGAACATTATGATTATTCAAGAAATAGAAGACACAATGATAGTGCTAATTAAAACAAATAATGCAAATCATGATTGTTAGAAAAAAGAAGAAACAAATAAATAATTATCGAATAGAAGCTTAGACAAGGATTTGAACCCGGGGCAGTGGGGTGCAAGTCTCATATGTTAACCACTACCCCAACCGGGCGTGTGTGCATATTATAACTGAATTATACGATATCAATGCTCGTGTATTGTCATCGCAATGGTGAATCAATATCATCGGTTTACCATGAGAAATCATCAAATGTGTCATTGTTACGAAATACAGAACTGATTTTTCAATGGATAAGGGATTAGAGGACAAATACCGTTTGTATAGACCCTTTTTAAGCAAAGATTAAGCACCGCATACCTACCTTTCAACGGTTCACCGTTGCTGAAATAAAATCTATAGTCCTATATGTTTTATTTCAGCAGGGGTGAACCGTTTAAACATACTGAAGATGCGACTCATTTCTTCTAAAAGATAGCCTATTAGTTCCACATTGTCCACTAAAAACTAATCCATTGAGAAAAAAAGTTTTGCATTTCATAATAATGAGAAATTTGATGATATGTAATGGTGTACTGTTGCAATGATTCTCCACTGCAATAACAATGCACGTGTATTGATAGCGTATAATTCAATTACAAAATGCACACACGCCCGGTTGGTGTAGTGGTTAACATATGAGACTTCCACGCCGCGGCCCAGGCTCGAATCCTTGCCCAAGCTTCTATTGTTCTTCTTCTTGTGTGTGCTTCTAAGCTTATTTCTAAAAGATCATCAAGTCCATTTTTTAAATAATCGGCACGTTATCTTAGAGTTTTGTCTTCACGGCGCATTATTTGATATGTGACTTTATTCATTTTCAATAATTTCATATTCAAATGCTAAGAACATAACGTGTCATCTTCTGAAGATAGTAATGTTTGCATGAACTATAACAATGGCAAGGCCTATTATACACCTATAGTCGCACACAATTAACATACAGAGACAGCGTTAGTAAATAATGACCAGTCCCTAATACACAAAGTGACTTTTCGTTCTTCTATCTTTGTTTGTATTAGCCATTCTGTTTATGTGGCTTTATTTATTTTGTAAATAAATGTTATTATGATTATTTTCCATGATTATATATTTTAATGCTAGGAACATAACATGGCATTGTGTCATTAATTGCTATCTTCTGAAGATAGTAATGTTTGCATGAACTATAAAAATTGCAAGGCCTATTATAGACCTATAGTCGCACACATTTAATACACAGCGACAGCCTTAGTAATTAATGGCCAGTCCCTAATACACTTTTGTCTGACTTTATATGCCGTCTATCAAATGTTGATTAGAAATCAATTAATACATAATTATACGAACTCTAATTGTTCTTCAACATTTTGTTTCACATCCATGAAAATAAATTATAAAAATAGCATGTTTTGACGTATATGTTGCCTAAGTACTGACTGACCAATCCCTAAATGACGTAATTGATACTTGTAACTTTTAGGGAATGTTGACAATATACCCTACAATAATCGTGCAAAACCTCATTAGCATTAGGCATTTGGTTCTAAAGTTATAGCCAAAAAACCAATCCCAGATGGTGAAGTTAGGATTTCGCTCAGACAATCAAGGAAAATAATAGTTGGCACACTTGACGCAACTTATTACAACTATCCCTGTGCTCGCAATTGAGATCAGACTTGGGACATAGCACTGTTTAATAGAAAGCAAAAGTTTTCCCTTTCTTATATCCTTCCCCACCCCCCATCAATCAATGTTGGGGGAACTACCAATGCTTCTGATAATATGACTCGGATCAACATTGCCTCCGGGGAGAGGGGCGGGTTTTTTCCGTAATTAGGACAAAGTGTGCCAACCTTTTTTTCCTTGATTGTCCGAGTCATTTGCTAAAAAAATCATCTGTGTTAAGTCTTTTGGCTATAACATGAGATTAAACAAAGATTTCTTCACCATATTTGGAGGACAGATAGGTTATAACATTGGTCACGTGTTCAAACAATATGCATCAACGTACTTTTAGGGACCGGTCACTTTTAAATACGGAGGTATATTTTTCACTTAAAATGGCGGTGAAACTATAGACATGACCAGTTATTTAAATTCAGATGGATGCTCGACCTCATATATCATCAGCTAAACGTTGAGAAAACATCTTTCTGTCGTTTATATATATATCTCAAGACCAGTATCTATATCTATATGTCTTAATACCAGTGTCTATATAACTTAAAAATATAGACCCAACATGAAATATGCCTGTTTTGTTTTGACAATAAATCAAAGTTGTCAAGCCATTACGCCCATATATAAGAATGATTACATCTGCACTCTTTCGGTACCAAAATCAAGAACATTATGATTATTCAAGAAATAGAAGACACAATGATAGTGCTAATTAAAACAAATAATGCAAATCATGATTGTTAGAAAAAAGAAGAAACAAATAAATAATTATCGAATAGAAGCTTAGACAAGGATTTGAACCCGGGGCAGTGGGGTGCAAGTCTCATATGTTAACCACTACCCCAACCGGGCGTGTGTGCATATTATAACTGAATTATACGATATCAATGCTCGTGTATTGTCATCGCAATGGTGAATCAATATCATCGGTTTACCATGAGAAATCATCAAATGTGTCATTGTTACGAAATACAGAACTGATTTTTCAATGGATAAGGGATTAGATGACAAATACCGTTTGTATAGACCCTTTTTAAGCAAAGATTAAGCACCGCATACCTACCTTTCAACGGTTCACCGTTGCTGAAATAAAATCTATAGTCCTATATGTTTTATTTCAGCAGGGGTGAACCGTTTAAACATACTGAAGATGCGACTCATTTCTTCTAAAAGATAGCCTATTAGTTCCACATTGTCCACTAAAAACTAATCCATTGAGAAAAAAAGTTTTGCATTTCATAATAATGAGAAATTTGATGATATGTAATGGTGTACTGTTGCAATGATTCTCCACTGCAATAACAATGCACGTGTATTGATAGCGTATAATTCAATTACAAAATGCACACACGCCCGGTTGGTGTAGTGGTTAACATATGAGACTTCCACGCCGCGGCCCAGGCTCGAATCCTTGCCCAAGCTTCTATTGTTCTTCTTCTTGTGTGTGCTTCTAAGCTTATTTCTAAAAGATCATCAAGTCCATTTTTTAAATAATCGGCACGTTATCTTTGAGTTTTGTCTTCACGGCGCATTATTTGATATGTGACTTTATTCATTTTCAATAATTTCATATTCAAATGCTAAGAACATAACGTGTCATCTTCTGAAGATAGTAATGTTTGCATGAACTATAACAATGGCAAGGCCTATTATACACCTATAGTCGCACACAATTAACATACAGAGACAGCGTTAGTAAATAATGACCAGTCCCTAATACACAAAGTGACTTTTCGTTCTTCTATCTTTGTTTGTATTAGCCATTCTGTTTATGTGGCTTTATTTATTTTGTAAATAAATGTTATTATGATTATTTTCCATGATTATATATTTTAATGCTAGGAACATAACATGGCATTGTGTCATTAATTGCTATCTTCTGAAGATAGTAATGTTTGCATGAACTATAAAAATTGCAAGGCCTATTATAGACCTATAGTCGCACACATTTAATACACAGCGACAGCCTTAGTAATTAATGGCCAGTCCCTAATACACTTTTGTCTGACTTTATATGCCGTCTATCAAATGTTGATTAGAAATCAATTAATACATAATTATACGAACTCTAATTGTTCTTCAACATTTTGTTTCACATCCATGAAAATAAATTATAAAAATAGCATGTTTTGACGTATATGTTGCCTAAGTACTGACTGACCAATCCCTAAATGACGTAATTGATACTTGTAACTTTTAGGGAATGTTGACAATATACCCTACAATAATCGTGCAAAACCTCATTAGCATTAGGCATTTGGTTCTAAAGTTATAGCCAAAAAACCAATCCCAGATGGTGAAGTTAGGATTTCGCTCAGACATGTCCGAGTCATTTGCTAAAAAAATCATCTGTGTTAAGTCTTTTGGCTATAACATGAGATTAAACAAAGATTTCTTCACCATATTTGGAGGACAGATAGGTTATAACATTGGTCACGTGTTCAAACAATATGCATCAACGTACTTTTAGGGACCGGTCACTTTTAAATACGGAGGTATATTTTTCACTTAAAATGGCGGTGAAACTATAGACATGACCAGTTATTTAAATTCAGATGGATGCTCGACCTCATATATCATCAGCTAAACGTTGAGAAAACATCTTTCTGTCGTTTATATATATATCTCAAGACCAGTATCTATATCTATATGTCTTAATACCAGTGTCTATATAACTTAAAAATATAGACCCAACATGAAATATGCCTGTTTTGTTTTGACAATAAATCAAAGTTGTCAAGCCATTACGCCCATATATAAGAATGATTACATCTGCACTCTTTCGGTACCAAAATCAAGAACATTATGATTATTCAAGAAATAGAAGACACAATGATAGTGCTAATTAAAACAAATAATGCAAATCATGATTGTTAGAAAAAAGAAGAAACAAATAAATAATTATCGAATAGAAGCTTAGACAAGGATTTGAACCCGGGGCAGTGGGGTGCAAGTCTCATATGTTAACCACAACCCCAACCGGGCGTGTGTGCATATTATAACTGAATTATACGATATCAATGCTCGTGTATTGTCATCGCAATGGTGAATCAATATCATCGGTTTACCATGAGAAATCATCAAATGTGTCATTGTTACGAAATACAGAACTGATTTTTCAATGGATAAGGGATTAGAGGACAAATACCGTTTGTATAGACCCTTTTTAAGCAAAGATTAAGCACCGCATACCTACCTTTCAACGGTTCACCGTTGCTGAAATAAAATCTATAGTCCTATATGTTTTATTTCAGCAGGGGTGAACCGTTTAAACATACTGAAGATGCGACTCATTTCTTCTAAAAGATAGCCTATTAGTTCCACATTGTCCACTAAAAACTAATCCATTGAGAAAAAAAGTTTTGCATTTCATAATAATGAGAAATTTGATGATATGTAATGGTGTACTGTTGCAATGATTCTCCACTGCAATAACAATGCACGTGTATTGATAGCGTATAATTCAATTACAAAATGCACACACGCCCGGTTGGTGTAGTGGTTAACATATGAGACTTCCACGCCGCGGCCCAGGCTCGAATCCTTGCCCAAGCTTCTATTGTTCTTCTTCTTGTGTGTGCTTCTAAGCTTATTTCTAAAAGATCATCAAGTCCATTTTTTAAATAATCGGCACGTTATCTTTGAGTTTTGTCTTCACGGCGCATTATTTGATATGTGACTTTATTCATTTTCAATAATTTCATATTCAAATGCTAAGAACATAACGTGTCATCTTCTGAAGATAGTAATGTTTGCATGAACTATAACAATGGCAAGGCCTATTATACACCTATAGTCGCACACAATTAACATACAGAGACAGCGTTAGTAAATAATGACCAGTCCCTAATACACAAAGTGACTTTTCGTTCTTCTATCTTTGTTTGTATTAGCCATTCTGTTTATGTGGCTTTATTTATTTTGTAAATAAATGTTATTATGATTATTTTCCATGATTATATATTTTAATGCTAGGAACATAACATGGCATTGTGTCATTAATTGCTATCTTCTGAAGATAGTAATGTTTGCATGAACTATAAAAATTGCAAGGCCTATTATAGACCTATAGTCGCACACATTTAATACACAGCGACAGCCTTAGTAATTAATGGCCAGTCCCTAATACACTTTTGTCTGACTTTATATGCCGTCTATCAAATGTTGATTAGAAATCAATTAATACATAATTATACGAACTCTAATTGTTCTTCAACATTTTGTTTCACATCCATGAAAATAAATTATAAAAATAGCATGTTTTGACGTATATGTTGCCTAAGTACTGACTGACCAATCCCTAAATGACGTAATTGATACTTGTAACTTTTAGGGAATGTTGACAATATACCCTACAATAATCGTGCAAAACCTCATTAGCATTAGGCATTTGGTTCTAAAGTTATAGCCAAAAAACCAATCCCAGATGGTGAAGTTAGGATTTCGCTCAGACATGTCCGAGTCATTTGCTAAAAAAATCATCTGTGTTAAGTCTTTTGGCTATAACATGAGATTAAACAAAGATTTCTTCACCATATTTGGAGGACAGATAGGTTATAACATTGGTCACGTGTTCAAACAATATGCATCAACGTACTTTTAGGGACCGGTCACTTTTAAATACGGAGGTATATTTTTCACTTAAAATGGCGGTGAAACTATAGACATGACCAGTTATTTAAATTCAGATGGATGCTCGACCTCATATATCATCAGCTAAACGTTGAGAAAACATCTTTCTGTCGTTTATATATATATCTCAAGACCAGTATCTATATCTATATGTCTTAATACCAGTGTCTATATAACTTAAAAATATAGACCCAACATGAAATATGCCTGTTTTGTTTTGACAATAAATCAAAGTTGTCAAGCCATTACGCCCATATATAAGAATGATTACATCTGCACTCTTTCGGTACCAAAATCAAGAACATTATGATTATTCAAGAAATAGAAGACACAATGATAGTGCTAATTAAAACAAATAATGCAAATCATGATTGTTAGAAAAAAGAAGAAACAAATAAATAATTATCGAATAGAAGCTTAGACAAGGATTTGAACCCGGGGCAGTGGGGTGCAAGTCTCATATGTTAACCACAACCCCAACCGGGCGTGTGTGCATATTATAACTGAATTATACGATATCAATGCTCGTGTATTGTCATCGCAATGGTGAATCAATATCATCGGTTTACCATGAGAAATCATCAAATGTGTCATTGTTACGAAATACAGAACTGATTTTTCAATGGATAAGGGATTAGAGGACAAATACCGTTTGTATAGACCCTTTTTAAGCAAAGATTAAGCACCGCATACCTACCTTTCAACGGTTCACCGTTGCTGAAATAAAATCTATAGTCCTATATGTTTTATTTCAGCAGGGGTGAACCGTTTAAACATACTGAAGATGCGACTCATTTCTTCTAAAAGATAGCCTATTAGTTCCACATTGTCCACTAAAAACTAATCCATTGAGAAAAAAAGTTTTGCATTTCATAATAATGAGAAATTTGATGATATGTAATGGTGTACTGTTGCAATGATTCTCCACTGCAATAACAATGCACGTGTATTGATAGCGTATAATTCAATTACAAAATGCACACACGCCCGGTTGGTGTAGTGGTTAACATATGAGACTTCCACGCCGCGGCCCAGGCTCGAATCCTTGCCCAAGCTTCTATTGTTCTTCTTCTTGTGTGTGCTTCTAAGCTTATTTCTAAAAGATCATCAAGTCCATTTTTTAAATAATCGGCACGTTATCTTTGAGTTTTGTCTTCACGGCGCATTATTTGATATGTGACTTTATTCATTTTCAATAATTTCATATTCAAATGCTAAGAACATAACGTGTCATCTTCTGAAGATAGTAATGTTTGCATGAACTATAACAATGGCAAGGCCTATTATACACCTATAGTCGCACACAATTAACATACAGAGACAGCGTTAGTAAATAATGACCAGTCCCTAATACACAAAGTGACTTTTCGTTCTTCTATCTTTGTTTGTATTAGCCATTCTGTTTATGTGGCTTTATTTATTTTGTAAATAAATGTTATTATGATTATTTTCCATGATTATATATTTTAATGCTAGGAACATAACATGGCATTGTGTCATTAATTGCTATCTTCTGAAGATAGTAATGTTTGCATGAACTATAAAAATTGCAAGGCCTATTATAGACCTATAGTCGCACACATTTAATACACAGCGACAGCCTTAGTAATTAATGGCCAGTCCCTAATACACTTTTGTCTGACTTTATATGCCGTCTATCAAATGTTGATTAGAAATCAATTAATACATAATTATACGAACTCTAATTGTTCTTCAACATTTTGTTTCACATCCATGAAAATAAATTATAAAAATAGCATGTTTTGACGTATATGTTGCCTAAGTACTGACTGACCAATCCCTAAATGACGTAATTGATACTTGTAACTTTTAGGGAATGTTGACAATATACCCTACAATAATCGTGCAAAACCTCATTAGCATTAGGCATTTGGTTCTAAAGTTATAGCCAAAAAACCAATCCCAGATGGTGAAGTTAGGATTTCGCTCAGACAATCAAGGAAAATAATAGTTGGCACACTTGACGCAACTTATTACAACTATCCCTGTGCTCGCAATTGAGATCAGACTTGGGACATAGCACTGTTTAATAGAAAGCAAAAGTTTTCCCTTTCTTATATCCTTCCCCACCCCCCATCAATCAATGTTGGGGGAACTACCAATGCTTCTGATAATATGACTCGGATCAACATTGCCTCCGGGGAGAGGGGCGGGTTTTTTCCGTAATTAGGACAAAGTGTGCCAACCTTTTTTTCCTTGATTGTCCGAGTCATTTGCTAAAAAAATCATCTGTGTTAAGTCTTTTGGCTATAACATGAGATTAAACAAAGATTTCTTCACCATATTTGGAGGACAGATAGGTTATAACATTGGTCACGTGTTCAAACAATATGCATCAACGTACTTTTAGGGACCGGTCACTTTTAAATACGGAGGTATATTTTTCACTTAAAATGGCGGTGAAACTATAGACATGACCAGTTATTTAAATTCAGATGGATGCTCGACCTCATATATCATCAGCTAAACGTTGAGAAAACATCTTTCTGTCGTTTATATATATATCTCAAGACCAGTATCTATATCTATATGTCTTAATACCAGTGTCTATATAACTTAAAAATATAGACCCAACATGAAATATGCCTGTTTTGTTTTGACAATAAATCAAAGTTGTCAAGCCATTACGCCCATATATAAGAATGAGTACATCTGCACTCTTTCGGTACCAAAATCAAGAACATTATGATTATTCAAGAAATAGAAGACACAATGATAGTGCTAATTAAAACAAATAATGCAAATCATGATTGTTAGAAAAAAGAAGAAACAAATAAATAATTATCGAATAGAAGCTTAGACAAGGATTTGAACCCGGGGCAGTGGGGTGCAAGTCTCATATGTTAACCACTACCCCAACCGGGCGTGTGTGCATATTATAACTGAATTATACGATATCAATGCTCGTGTATTGTCATCGCAATGGTGAATCAATATCATCGGTTTACCATGAGAAATCATCAAATGTGTCATTGTTACGAAATACAGAACTGATTTTTCAATGGATAAGGGATTAGAGGACAAATACCGTTTGTATAGACCCTTTTTAAGCAAAGATTAAGCACCGCATACCTACCTTTCAACGGTTCACCGTTGCTGAAATAAAATCTATAGTCCTATATGTTTTATTTCAGCAGGGGTGAACCGTTTAAACATACTGAAGATGCGACTCATTTCTTCTAAAAGATAGCCTATTAGTTCCACATTGTCCACTAAAAACTAATCCATTGAGAAAAAAAGTTTTGCATTTCATAATAATGAGAAATTTGATGATATGTAATGGTGTACTGTTGCAATGATTCTCCACTGCAATAACAATGCACGTGTATTGATAGCGTATAATTCAATTACAAAATGCACACACGCCCGGTTGGTGTAGTGGTTAACATATGAGACTTCCACGCCGCGGCCCAGGCTCGAATCCTTGCCCAAGCTTCTATTGTTCTTCTTCTTGTGTGTGCTTCTAAGCTTATTTCTAAAAGATCATCAAGTCCATTTTTTAAATAATCGGCACGTTATCTTAGAGTTTTGTCTTCACGGCGCATTATTTGATATGTGACTTTATTCATTTTCAATAATTTCATATTCAAATGCTAAGAACATAACGTGTCATCTTCTGAAGATAGTAATGTTTGCATGAACTATAACAATGGCAAGGCCTATTATACACCTATAGTCGCACACAATTAACATACAGAGACAGCGTTAGTAAATAATGACCAGTCCCTAATACACAAAGTGACTTTTCGTTCTTCTATCTTTGTTTGTATTAGCCATTCTGTTTATGTGGCTTTATTTATTTTGTAAATAAATGTTATTATGATTATTTTCCATGATTATATATTTTAATGCTAGGAACATAACATGGCATTGTGTCATTAATTGCTATCTTCTGAAGATAGTAATGTTTGCATGAACTATAAAAATTGCAAGGCCTATTATAGACCTATAATAGTCGCACACATTTAATACACAGCGACAGCCTTAGTAATTAATGGCCAGTCCCTAATACACTTTTGTCTGACTTTATATGCCGTCTATCAAATGTTGATTAGAAATCAATTAATACATAATTATACGAACTCTAATTGTTCTTCAACATTTTGTTTCACATCCATGAAAATAAATTATAAAAATAGCATGTTTTGACGTATATGTTGCCTAAGTACTGACTGACCAATCCCTAAATGACGTAATTGATACTTGTAACTTTTAGGGAATGTTGACAATATACCCTACAATAATCGTGCAAAACCTCATTAGCATTAGGCATTTGGTTCTAAAGTTATAGCCAAAAAACCAATCCCAGATGGTGAAGTTAGGATTTCGCTCAGACAATCAAGGAAAATAATAGTTGGCACACTTGACGCAACTTATTACAACTATCCCTGTGCTCGCAATTGAGATCAGACTTGGGACATAGCACTGTTTAATAGAAAGCAAAAGTTTTCCCTTTCTTATATCCTTCCCCACCCCCCATCAATCAATGTTGGGGGAACTACCAATGCTTCTGATAATATGACTCGGATCAACATTGCCTCCGGGGAGAGGGGCGGGTTTTTTCCGTAATTAGGACAAAGTGTGCCAACCTTTTTTTCCTTGATTGTCCGAGTCATTTGCTAAAAAAATCATCTGTGTTAAGTCTTTTGGCTATAACATGAGATTAAACAAAGATTTCTTCACCATATTTGGAGGACAGATAGGTTATAACATTGGTCACGTGTTCAAACAATATGCATCAACGTACTTTTAGGGACCGGTCACTTTTAAATACGGAGGTATATTTTTCACTTAAAATGGCGGTGAAACTATAGACATGACCAGTTATTTAAATTCAGATGGATGCTCGACCTCATATATCATCAGCTAAACGTTGAGAAAACATCTTTCTGTCGTTTATATATATATCTCAAGACCAGTATCTATATCTATATGTCTTAATACCAGTGTCTATATAACTTAAAAATATAGACCCAACATGAAATATGCCTGTTTTGTTTTGACAATAAATCAAAGTTGTCAAGCCATTACGCCCATATATAAGAATGAGTACATCTGCACTCTTTCGGTACCAAAATCAAGAACATTATGATTATTCAAGAAATAGAAGACACAATGATAGTGCTAATTGAAACAAATAATGCAAATCATGATTGTTAGAAAAAAGAAGAAACAAATAAATAATTATCGAATAGAAGCTTAGACAAGGATTTGAACCCGGGGCAGTGGGGTGCAAGTCTCATATGTTAACCACTACCCCAACCGGGCGTGTGTGCATATTATAACTGAATTATACGATATCAATGCTCGTGTATTGTCATCGCAATGGTGAATCAATATCATCGGTTTACCATGAGAAATCATCAAATGTGTCATTGTTACGAAATACAGAACTGATTTTTCAATGGATAAGGGATTAGAGGACAAATACCGTTTGTATAGACCCTTTTTAAGCAAAGATTAAGCACCGCATACCTACCTTTCAACGGTTCACCGTTGCTGAAATAAAATCTATAGTCCTATATGTTTTATTTCAGCAGGGGTGAACCGTTTAAACATACTGAAGATGCGACTCATTTCTTCTAACAGATAGCCTATTAGTTCCACATTGTCCACTAAAAACTAATCCATTGAGAAAAAAAGTTTTGCATTTCATAATAATGAGAAATTTGATGATATGTAATGGTGTACTGTTGCAATGATTCTCCACTGCAATAACAATGCACGTGTATTGATAGCGTATAATTCAATTACAAAATGCACACACGCCCGGTTGGTGTAGTGGTTAACATATGAGACTTCCACGCCGCGGCCCAGGCTCGAATCCTTGCCCAAGCTTCTATTGTTCTTCTTCTTGTGTGTGCTTCTAAGCTTATTTCTAAAAGATCATCAAGTCCATTTTTTAAATAATCGGCACGTTATCTTAGAGTTTTGTCTTCACGGCGCATTATTTGATATGTGACTTTATTCATTTTCAATAATTTCATATTCAAATGCTAAGAACATAACGTGTCATCTTCTGAAGATAGTAATGTTTGCATGAACTATAACAATGGCAAGGCCTATTATACACCTATAGTCGCACACAATTAACATACAGAGACAGCGTTAGTAAATAATGACCAGTCCCTAATACACAAAGTGACTTTTCGTTCTTCTATCTTTGTTTGTATTAGCCATTCTGTTTATGTGGCTTTATTTATTTTGTAAATAAATGTTATTATGATTATTTTCCATGATTATATATTTTAATGCTAGGAACATAACATGGCATTGTGTCATTAATTGCTATCTTCTGAAGATAGTAATGTTTGCATGAACTATAAAAATTGCAAGGCCTATTATAGACCTATAGTCGCACACATTTAATACACAGCGACAGCCTTAGTAATTAATGGCCAGTCCCTAATACACTTTTGTCTGACTTTATATGCCGTCTATCAAATGTTGATTAGAAATCAATTAATACATAATTATACGAACTCTAATTGTTCTTCAACATTTTGTTTCACATCCATGAAAATAAATTATAAAAATAGCATGTTTTGACGTATATGTTGCCTAAGTACTGACTGACCAATCCCTAAATGACGTAATTGATACTTGTAACTTTTAGGGAATGTTGACAATATACCCTACAATAATCGTGCAAAACCTCATTAGCATTAGGCATTTGGTTCTAAAGTTATAGCCAAAAAACCAATCCCAGATGGTGAAGTTAGGATTTCGCTCAGACAATCAAGGAAAATAATAGTTGGCACACTTGACGCAACTTATTACAACTATCCCTGTGCTCGCAATTGAGATCAGACTTGGGACATAGCACTGTTTAATAGAAAGCAAAAGTTTTCCCTTTCTTATATCCTTCCCCACCCCCCCATCAATCAATGTTGGGGGAACTACCAATGCTTCTGATAATATGACTCGGATCAACATTGCCTCCGGGGAGAGGGGCGGGTTTTTTCCGTAATTAGGACAAAGTGTGCCAACCTTTTTTTCCTTGATTGCAGGTCGATGTTTTGAAATAGCACTTTATTAAACAAATCGCTTAAGTGTAATCGAGAAGTTACGTTGATCAACATGCATTTGTTTTCCTCAGTTTGTGAAGATGTTTATACTAGATCGACGTAAAGCTGTCTTACTTTTGCAGCTACTCTGTATTCAACCTGGTGAGTATGTGAAATCTAGAGGACCATTACGATTGCTATGGCAATCATTTGTTTGCGTGATGGTGGAGGGGCAGCCTCTTCATTAGTTTATTATTGTGCATTATTATTGATATCTAAAACAGAATGATGAGAATCGGGTGATTGATGTTTTTAGCAATTGTTTTTGTCAATTTTGGCACAAGAGGTGCTTTGGGTGATGAGGAGTTATGGAGGCGTCATCTTGGGAATGTTGGTTCTTTGTTAGATATTAATAGCTATATACAGTGGTAACAAATATAATGGGATAAAGTAATAGTAATAAAGTGTTACAGAAAAAACTTTAACGTGTTTCTCCCCTAGCATTAGCTTTGGAACATCCAACATTTGAAATGACGTGCTCTGTCGGATTATTAAACTTGACAAATAAAAAGTGAAAGGAGGGCGAAATATTTTTCTTTTTAAAATTAAAGTTCTCTTTTATTAATGTGTTATGTCTCGAAACTATCGACGAAATCCGACAATCAGCAACTGCTAGTTGATGACAACGACAGTTGTATAAATAACGAGAAATTAATTCACAGGCGATTGAGCACGCGTTGTAGAACTATGTTGTCCTTTTGTCGAATCTTAAGGCTTTTTATTTTATAAAAAAAGACCATTTTAGTAGTAATGAGTATCAAGTTTGGATTTGTTTTTAGTCATATTTTTTTAGCACGGAACAATTTTTGTTTTGGATTTTGTTCAGCGCAAGTTTGTTACATCATATTTTTTCTGTGATTTCCACTGTACTGTATTGTTTTTCTTGTTTGTTCATTGCGCCTTGGATTAGAACTTGTTTCTAGATAAATGGCGCATTATAAATGCTTATTTATTATTATTATTATTATTATTATTATTACAGGGAATATGTTTTAAACTCCAATTAGACATTGGTTATAATGTATTCCAAATGAATAATTACATACTCAAAAAAATGACAGAGTGTCGCTAAAATCTTCATTTAATTTCAAAGCAGATGCATAGAAATTGAGGTAAACGTTAACAAAGTTATATCCATGTATATTTTAAAGGGGAAGTTACAGCCTTAAAATGCACTAAATTTGGCTCAAAAGTTATACGTCACTATGTTATACCAACATTTTTAATTATGATTTTTTTTTTTTGTAATGGAAAAGTAGCGTACTAATAGTGGCGCATGCACTTTACGTTGCTATGGAAAAACAAATAAGTTCATTTCCGATATTGGATTGTTATGGTTAGTAGTGTATTAAAGTGGCGAAAATTTATTTATTACTAACAACTAATTTAGTAATTATAGGCTTTGGGACTTAGTAAAATTATAGAAAACGACATTTAGATCCAATTAGCCAACTATCACAAAACCTTTCACTTTCACATACATTGGTTCCGACTTACACGCCGCGCCATTAAATATTAGGGTTTTTAAAATTGAAGCTTGGGATCCATGCTGTAGAGGTAAAATTAGGGCTGAGTTTCTTGGAGACTATCTTCACATCACGTTTGAAATGGAAAGAAATATATTGTTTGTGGTTGCTTTTTACCCATTCTTTTTTAGGAAAGTCGTTTCAAAATTCACGCGTATTTCATAGGGTGTTAAGGAAAACAGACACACGATATGAAATTGAGTTTTGTTGATACTCAATTTAGTTATATTAGATACAATATTATAAATTAGGGCTGAGTTTCTTGGAGACTATCTTCACATCACGTTTGAAATGGAAAGAAATATATTGTTTGTGGTTGCTTTTTACCCATTCTTTTTTAGGAAAGTCGTTTCAAAATTCACGCGTATTTCATAGGGTGTTAAGGAAAACAGACACAAGATATGAAATTGAGTTTTGTTGATACTCAATTTAGTTATATTAGATACAATATTAGAAATTAGGGCTGAGTTTCTTGGAGACTATCTTCACATCACGTTTGAAATGGAAAGAAATGTATTGTTTGTGGTTGCTTTTTACCCATTCCTTTTTAGGAAAGTCGTTTCAAAATTCACGCGTAGGCCTATTTCATAGGGTGTTAAGGAAAACAGACACACGATATGAAATTGAGTTTTGTTGATACTCAATTTAGTTATTGGAGATACAATATTAGAAATTAGGGCTGAGTTTCTTGGAGACTATCTTCACATCACGTTTGAAATGGAAAGAAATGTATTGTTTGTGGTTGCTTTTTACCCATTCCTTTTTAGGAAAGAATTCACGCGTTTTTCATAGGGTGTTAAGGAAAACAGACACACAATATGAAATTGAGTTTTGTTGATACTCAATTTAGTTATATTAGATTCAACAATGACAAAACTTTTGCACCATTTAATTCAGGTCGTCATAATCACGTACGAGCTTACTATTGTGATGTAGGAAGAGAAAAAGATGGCAATAACATTTGGCGTTGGGTTCTACCATACGATGATCCATGCAAGTGTACTAGTGTTGTGCTCGGTGGTATGAATACAGATACTCCTAAACGATCATTTCATCCGGTGTATGTTGACAACCCATTGATATCTAATGATATTCAAGAGATCAGACGTCATTTTGGATTGCAATGCAAAGGTATAGTGTCATTCCAATCCAACCATTTAGGCCTACGCTTTTTGGACGGGAAATACATTGTTCACATCTTAAAGGTGGATGTTCTGATTGCTGTCCCGATTTTCAACTTCATGTTTTCTATTTTACATGAAAGGTCATCCTTAAAATTGTCACATTCCAAAGTTTGAGTTGCGTAACTTGAATGGTTCTTATTTTAGAAGCACAAGGTCACAATAACTTTTCCCATTGGGTATTCAAAATGGCTGGTGGTTAACCACCTTTGGCAGTTATTCACCACATTCACCCTATGATCTCTAAATGAAAAATGTGTGGCCCCTAAGATTTTACAGAAATACTGAGAAAAATATGGGGATTCTTCTGATATCAAAATATCGTGATGTGAAAAAAATCATAGCCAAAAAAAGTTCCATGCAGAGGATATACTGTGTGTTCTTTATTTTGATGTGTTCTCTCTATATTTAATAATCATACCCTTTCGAGAACCAAAATGTCTACAACCACTACCGCAGGCCTAAATTCCGTATTATAATTATATTAGCTGGAGCTAGATCTAAATATAGATCCTGCTAGATCTAAATATAGATCCTGCTATATCTAAGTATAGATCCTCTGTTTACCCCCAATCTCTGACTGTTCATGATGCAATAACACAGTGGTGTACTAGTACAGTCAGGCTACAGTAAAATGCAATGTCTTGGATGTAAGCCATTTCTTAGGCTGGTCAGGAGGAAGAGTATTTGAAGAGCTCTATTCCAAAAGGAATCAACTCCACTTTTTGTCGAAATTGAGTTAGGTGCAAAACATGAAAGAGGGTTACGAAATACATCTTTTAAACTTTGTTCTACATCTTTAGCATGTTCGGGTCAAAAGTTATGGCCCTCTGTAATTTCCGGAAATGTCCGGTAATGTCCGGAAGTTTCCGGAAATTTGAATATAATTCTCTATTTTCTAAGCCAAAATGGTAGACATATTGTTCTTTTATCATGTTAAAACATTGATAGGAATGTCCTTAATGAAATGCAATGAAGAAAACGTAAACTGTATGGGATAGTAGTTTTTAAAATTGCACACAAACAGAAGTGTTGCTATTTCAAAAAATGTGCCAAATTGTCCAAATTGTCAGTTTTTTCAAGAAAAAACAAAATTTCATAATTCTAAAAGTTGAAGAGGTATTTGAATGCAGTTGTCTGTTTTCAATGTGATTTAATGATGTCTTTCATGAGTACCTTAATTGAAAATAACGATTGTTTGGTAAAGTGGTTTTTGAAAATTGGTCGAAACATTTATGTTCCAAAAGGGATCAACTCCACTAGTTTCCAAAAATAAAGAATGAAATAGGAAATACAGTGAAAATCAACTTAAAATGGAATCAAACATGTTTTTAAGCTTACACGTATGGTATCTTTCCTATGGCAGAAAATTAGCATAATCAAAGAAGTGCAACATCCTCAATTTAAAAAACGTTGCTTTTCTCCCATTTCACTTATATGGAGTTGATTCCTTTTGGAACATAGCTCTTCATACATGTAGCCTTTTAGATGTACGCTAACACTTACGACTATAAAATGACACTTGTTTAATTCCCAATAAAGCAGGTACAGATGCATTATATTCCACAACAACATAGGCTTTAAAACACTCCATTCTCGTCAAACACTTTTGGTATGGACACAACTTGCAATGTACAATTGATTAATTTTTGTACTCCATTCGTTCTGTTCTCTGGTTCTGTTTTATCACGCACAAATTTGTTCTTTTAATCATGATGAAGCACCAAGGATAATCTGCCCGGCCGATCATACCCAAAATACGGACTTGGGACAATCTACCGCGACGGTAGTGTGGGCCGAACCGTTGCCAAGTGACGCTACAGAGGTTTCCTTTGATATGTGCTATCCTGTGTCTGGATCTGAATTTAGGATTGCTAAAACGAGGGTTTTGTGTGAAGCCCAGGATGACAATTACGACATAGACCCATGCTATTTTCACGTCAACATAATCGGTATGTATCATATTTGACATTTAAAGGCATATTACGTGATCTTTTCCAGAGAGCGCCCTCTATTCATGATTTTTTTTGAAAGGAGATCTTCTGGCAGATATACATTTTTGATCATGAATCGTGCATATACATTCCAAGTTACAGAGCAATGCGATTCCTAATTACCTCAAAATCATTGTTTTCATTGAATTTAGAGTGAAAATATAAACTGTCGTGTTAACCCGACAGTTTATTGACAGTTTATTTTCACTCTGAAACCATGATTTTGAAGTAGGCCTAATTAAGAATCGTATCGCCCTGTAACTTGGAATGTATGTACGATTTATGATCAGAAATGTAAATCTGCCAGAAAATCTGCTTTCAAATTTTGTTTCGATGTTGAGGGCGTTCTCTGGAAAGATCACATAATATACCTTTAAGTAATTATTATAATGGCTTTCGAGACCATGTATTTGTCCTAGTCTTTTATAATTAGTCTAAATATTATTCAAATACATGATTAATATTACATTTTTGTTAACACTAAAACAAAATAAATGCAAATTCATGCCTACATAACTTTAGTTCTGCAATCAAATTAAATGATTACCATCCGATCATGCCATAGCTCTCCATACAAGTATTGGACTGGCTTTAACATTCCTTATTACTTTCCGCATTGTTGGGCACACGTAAAAGCTATTTCTTTTAAATAATCTATAATTGTGTGTGCCCCTTCATTCAATGGGTCTCAATTTGTATTTTTCGGGGCCCTTACAAATTTCCCAATTCCTATTTATATTAAATAAATTTAGCATTAACCAGTAACGATGTTGTGTTCTGAAGTTTTGCATTACTCAACAACAAGCCATTCATCTTTGCATAATTACAGATCAAGAAAGCCCGAAATTTGATCTCTGTCCGATAAGTCTTGTTCGCGAAACAGACCCTGGGCTGTCATCGGCTATGGTGGTGTATGATGCCCCCATTGCCAGGGATAACAGCGGTGATGTGACGGTCACATGTTATCCAACATCTGCGTCCCACTTTATCATAGGAGATACAGAAGTTGTATGCGAGGCCATAGACAGTAGCGGGAATAAAGCATTCTTCAGTTTCTATGTCAACGTAACAGGTGAGCAGCAATAATAGAAATCATTAGCTATAAGGGATTGAAGAGGATATGGAACTCGAAGCTCTCGTGTGCCATGTATTTTACGAGTGAAACCGTAAACGAATTATTCCATTAATTCTTCTATTGAAATTTTTAGCCATTACATTTAGGAAGTAAATATTTATCGATATTGTTACATCTATCCATATGGCTCTTTGCTATCCTTACATATATATTTACTTACACCAATGATGTGATGCGCCATTCCCTGGAGGATCTAGTGCTTACAATGATGGTATAGGCCTTACAATGATAAAATATAAACATACAATATTGAAGATTATATTTTGTCTATTTCAAAAGGCGATAGAGTGCATCAAAAGCGCGCGTGAAACGCACTTTCATGCCAGCTTTTTCTACCAAGAGTTAAGAACTTTTGTTTTATTTGGCAACTCGACTTTCGTATTTTATAATACATATATATTTGATAAGCAATTTATATGTTTATTGACAAGCATTATTTTTTTACAGATCATGAAGATCCTAGGTTTCACCTTTGTCCTACAAGTCTTGCTCGCCAGACGGATCCAGGAATGCCAACGGCTATGGTGGAATGGGAATCACTCTCCGCTCAGGATAACAGCGAGGACGTGACCGTCACATGCAATCCTATATCCGGGTCCAAGTTTATTATTGGACAGACAGAAGTCAAATGCGTGGCCATAGATAATAGTGAGAATACAGCCATCTGCGGTTTTCATGTTTACGTCACAGGTACGATATTTCTATGGATTCGTTGCTAATATTCTTTCAAGAAGAGTAAGTGCCAGCGATCATATTCGATAGCAACCAATTAACAAGCAATGGCCTTTTACCATGTTATTCTTTGTTTAAATACAGATCACGAATATCCTAAGTTTGACCTTTGTCCAACAAGTCTTGCTCGCCAGACGGATCCAGGAATGCCAACGGCTATCGTGGAATGGGAATCACTCTCCGCTCAGGATAACAGCGAAGACGTGACCGTCACATGCAGTCCTATATCCGGATCCAACTTTAGTATTGGACAGACCGAAGTCGAATGTGTGGCCATAGATAACAGTGAGAATAAAGCCATCTGCGGTTTGCATGTTAATGTCACAGGTACGATATTTCTATGGATTCGTTGCTAATATTCTTTTAAGTAGACTGAGTGTCAGCGATCATATTCGATAGCAACCAATTAACAAGCAATGGCCTTTTACCATGTTATTCTTTGTTTAAATACAGATCATGAAGATCCTAAGTTTGACCTTTGTCCTACAAGTCTTGCTCGCCAAACGGATCCAGGAATGCCAACGGCTATGGTGGAATGGGAATCACTCTCCGCTCAGGATAACAGCGAGGACGTGACCGTCACATGCAATCCTATATCCGGGTCCAACTTTATTATAGGAAAGACAGAAGTCAAATGCGTAGCCATAGATAACAGTGAGAATACGGACATCTGCGGTTTCCATGTTAACGTCACAGGTACGATATTTCAATGGATTCGTTGCTATTTTTCGTTCAAGTAGAGTGTCAGCGATCATGTTCAATAACAACCAATAAAACTAAATACACTTTAAAATAATCCCTTTTCACGTTTACCATGTTTTGAAGATCTTGAGCATTTTGAGGAACTAAAATGCCAACATTACCTACCAAGGGTATTTATTTTCAATCTCTGATATTTAGGATACTTCGAGATATGTTCATATTAATGGGAAGCTGATGAGTGACTCTTTCAATCGTTTGCAGCAATTACCTGTTAAATGGCTTCCAAATGCAACATACTTTTTAGGGGATACTAATGTTATGGCCCTGTCACAGCTACGACGATCAGGCCAACGATTGCACTGCGCTGACAAAGTATCAAAATATGAATAACACGCAGGAGGAGCACGGAAAACTGTCCGAAATGTTCAATTTTTAAATCAAGGTCACTAATACCCTTTCACGTTCTGCTGCGATCATGCTGCGATGAGACCCGCGCTCATTGCGCTGAATGATTATCAAGCTAAACGCATCAAGGTCTCCAAGAACGCATTGATGACACAGTTGGCACTGGCTAGGACGGGAGAGGATCCCCATGGTCGCCCCTGAGCGCCAGGTACACCACGCTTGTTTTGTGGAGGTTCGGCGTTCTGACCAGCGCTGTAATGACTCGGTAATCATGTAGTATCACCGTGGCAGCGCAAGGCGAGCGACGTGACCGTCCCGATGACGTAGCAAGGATGCATACACGCTACTTGAGGTTGCAGCAGTTACGTGAGATCGCAGCAAGAACTCAATATTGTTTTCTGCGTAGAACAGGTGCCCTGTGGGGTGTGGAGCAGACTGCCTTCCTCTGCCCTTGGGTGCTGAATCCTTTCATTTGGCTTTTGCCATGTTTTTCTATGTCGTTCAATTGTTCACTAGTCAAGCCCTGAAAACAAGACTGGGCACGCAGGAGGCTCTGTTTATTATACGCTCTTTGGAGGGACAATGGATGGATCCGCCCGGTGCGAGGAGAGCCTCATAAATGGAATCAGATAGAATCATTGCGCAATGTTTCACTGCATGACCAGTCATAGTGTGTAGAGAGAGTCGAACTACATGTTCATGTACGTATAATACCAGTTCGAGGGTCTCCTCATAAATAGCGGATCGTGCAAAGGGCGAAAAGTTCGATTGCATGGTGATTAGTTCATGCTAGGATGAAGTACAATACCATGCAGACTTGAAAGTAGGAACGCAATGGGTCGTACTAAGAGCGCAATGAAAACGTGACTAGCGGGATAGGAGCTACCTTGCTTTAAAGATTTGACAATTGTGGAAATTTATTTCGGGCTCTTCCTGCATGTTATTCATATGTTGATACTTTTCTTAGCATAATACGAACGCAATGCCTGATCACCGTAGGTGTGACAGCCCTATTAAATATGAGTAGCCACAGATACAACTATGAGTGGCCTTCAGATACAAAACAAGGGTAAAATAACACGTCTAAGGTAAAAGTTAGTGCGTAAAAGGTTATTTGTAGCTTTTAAACGCCTTAACCATAACTCCTTGGGCGTGATATGAATTCAACTATCAGTGGGACAAAAACGGGTGATATTTGAGGGGGAAATTGGTCTCCGCATGCGCCGGTGATCGAACCCGGGCCGCGTAGGGGAAGGTATTTGGCTCTTCCGACTGAGCTATGCGGGTTTTTTTCACAAGTAGAACGAGATTGACTGGTTGATCGCGCGGCGGTACAAGATTGTAGCACTGTCGGGTTTTGTAGTGTCCAGGAAGGTCAGGGTAAAAATGCGTTTAGCTTTATTCCATGAATAGCGCCTCATTTATAAAATGAATTGCGCTAGCAGATATTAACAAATTTGACACTTTGGATTTAGTTTTTGCGAAAAAAAATGTAACAAATAGATATCGTATACGCGTACTAGATTATGCTATTTTACATTATTATGAATTAGGCCTATGCGGATAATCTGACAAAAAAAATCTCGCCGATATGTTCATCATCTTCCATCTTCTGTAAATGATGCATGACATACAATACGTTTGTTGTTGGGAATATAAATCATGCAGAATAGTGTAGGCGTAGGCGTTACTAATTCTATGTATATGGTATTCAATTTCATTACTCTATGACAGATTGTATATCGCATCACACTGATGATTTCATCAATAGCAACGACCCTACATCATATCAGCATCAATACATATGGCCTCAAATTCCAGCAGGTGTCACACATTTCATCTTTAGTGTACGTGCAGCACACGATGTACACATCGGAATGTCATCCATGAATGCAGACGTGAAGGATATGTACCAGATTGGTAAGATGATATGTATGATTAGAAATGTTGTCAACATCTCGCCGGACTCGCATCGGGGAATGAATAAATGAACAAGGATCATTAACAACGTATTATTGTTTATTCAAATAACTCATACGACAAAAAACTACTGTATACTTATTTCTTGAGAAGACTTTCGCGTCCTTAAAATGCCAATAGTAAATGAATTAGATCATAGGATATTTCACCACTTTTAGATAAATAAACACGCTGAGGCAAAGGTCGCACCAGGGGTCATAAGAAGTTAGTTAATCAGGGATTAAGAAGGGATCGTTGCATGTATAGGTAGGTTGTCAATATTGTGCACGAATGCAGTGCTCAAATTTCAAATGGTTTACTTGCATATGCTGTAACCAGAAAAAAGGCCAATCATGATTGACGGGTCACTAAGGTTCATTTGTAAAACAGGACCAATGTTATTTCAATTTTAAACGATTCATATCTTATCTATTTTGAAATTGATGAGTCTAGAAATAAACGAATGACTTGTTCGGTAAAGAGTACTTTGGGTTCAAGATACTATAATGTACTTAGTGTATGATCAGTTCCAAGTTGGGGAAGTCTCCTTACAACAGCGAATGAATACAGAAATACGCGGTTACGCGTGAAGGCAACAAACGCACTGTGCACCATGCCGTGCGACCAAAACCGGGTGCGTTTGATCATAATCGCGTACGTACGCTTGGATAACTTCTGAGCGCCGAGAGATAAAACCGAATATTTCTTCGCCAATTTGGAACTGGTACAAAGTTAGTGTTCACTGATTGTTCTCGATACTGGCACGTATAAGCTAAAATGTTCCAGTATTGCCCGACTTTGGAACAAAATAATGTACCAGTTTCGATCGATACTTGTACATTTTGTACCAATATCGCCCGATACTTGAACATCAAATTGTGTCAGTATCGACCAATACTGGAACGCAAAAGCGTATCGTTCACTATTAGTATTAGTATTAGAACAGAAAACATCTCATCTCGGTATCTTTCGATACTGGAACGTTTTGAAGGGTCTATCCAGCGGTTGACAGAATTTGCCCATCCTTCAGAAACACATGTAGGACAAAATGGTGGTTCAAATTGATTGACCCCTGAATTACAATGTTATGTAAATATGGTCTCTCGCATCTTCCATTCCATCTGCTGCCTGAAGAGAAATTTTATCGTGCGGCATTGCACACCAATTTGAACTCGGATCACCTGCGTGGCAGTCCCTCTCTTTCATAAGCAATCCAAAGAGTCAGCTTCGGAAATGTTAAGACCAATTGTTAAAAGTGCAATTCCTAACGATGATGAAGACAAATGCGATGCAACTTCACTATTCACACTCTAAAAAGTCTCACGAACGTTATGTAAAAAGCTATCCTCTACCATATAGGGTTTTCCTAATTATTTATCTAGGCTTATTATAAATAGTTATTAGAACGATGTAGTTGCATAGCATGGTTTCTATAGATCACATTTAATTTGAACCATGCCCCTCATCGCAGTCGATATTGTATAATATTGATACTTGTATGTACGTTTGCAGTGATTGGTGGTTGGGGCAATTCATTATCACTTATTCGGCTATGTAAAGAATGTAGAGGACCTGATGAATCTCCAATAAGGTCTACTACTGATATATTGAGTGCAACAGAATATCGACAATTCAACATATCCTTTGAGAACGACTTAGTGCAAGTATGGAAAGTCGGGGAAACCGAAGCATTTATGACATATCAAAACCAACAGAGTTACAATGTGTCTTACATCGGGATCGGTACTGGTTTTGGTAGCGATGGAGATTGGATATTCTGTGGCTTTGGTAAGTATTGTATCACATTTTGACGCGACAAGAGCATTTCGAACAAATATTGCTATAGGCTACATCTGTAGGCCTACTTAGCTAAATGGAAATGAATAAATACACAGCACCATTAAACGCTCGAATGCCTAGCTATATAATTAAACAGTAGTAAACTACAACCTGTTTCTTTACAGGAGCAACAATACCAAAAAAATAAATCAAACGAAATTAGCAACCTGTATTTAAGAAACGTATTACGAATCATTGACATCATCAGAATAGTAAGCTTTGAAATGCTCCTGTCTAAGACAATAAAGTATTTCGTATTGACCTATACCGTCTCTCATTTGCCTCTTCACTCGGGGTTTTGGTGTAAGCTCGACTAGTATATATAAAGACCCCAGTAGTACGAAATAAAGCTTCATGCTCCTGTCTAAGAAATAAAGTTTTTCGTATTAACAGATTAACTCCCACCGTCTCCTTTATTCCGTCAATAGAGGATTTATGTTTATAATGCCATACTGTCTTATCAGCAACCAGGTTGACCGAAATCATGCATTTCCACGAGTCTGTACATATTTGAGTTCGACCAAAACTTTAAATCCAGCTGTATAAACTTGCATCTCTTTATTATTCATACTAAACATGTTCTTTATTTCAGATCGTAATGATTGAGAGTCATGACAAAGATGAACAGATAGCTGAAAAATAACAAATAAGTTCTTCGTCGTGACGTAATAAGTTAAGACCATGTCACTACAAGGAATGGTTTATTTTTTCGAAATTATTATTTACATACAAATAGTTTGTAATTTAATAGAAAGAATATACATTATTATATTATTATAATTGTGTTTATATATATGTATATAATTATATATGTGTGATAAAGAATAGCCAAAATATATGCATGCAAAGTAATAATATGTAGTGCAAATGTAACAGATCCACCTTTTTTGGGTACCCAGTATAAAAAACATGACCTTATGTATTTTCATTCTTTGCTTGTTTGTATACAGAATACCCACAAAAGTAACTTCCTAGGTTCTAACTCTTAAAATATAGTTCCAAATTAAAAATATCAGATAACATAATGGATTCAATTTCTCCTCTCTCAGTTGAGATATTTGTATGCGAAGATCGGTTAACAATCAAAAAAAGAATGAGAAAACGTGCACTTTTCATTTTTCTCAATTGGGTTCTGAACACGCAGGCCAGTGTGACAGGTATGTTTAGTATGACTTATAGCACGAGACAGCGTAGCTGCCGAGTGCTATAAGGAATTAATAGCACTCATCGACAGTGACTATTTTAGTGATGATTTATGTGGCAGAGTTCTACCCTACACATCATCTACACACCACTTGCACAGTAGGACACCTCTCACTCACCCAGACTTAGACAATCATTTACTAAACACACACACACACGAAGTTGGGTAATATGGCAGAAGTCTGTTTACAATGCCATGCACAGTAGGACACCTCAATCAACTAATCTGACAGTACTATAATTAGTGGTGATTTATGTGGCATAACTCTGTTTTACAATTCTATGCACAGTAGGACACCCCAATATATAATGCACACCATTTTCACAGTAGGACACCTCTTACAGTTGGAGTGTTTTTGCTGTTTCATCCATGCATGGCTTTTGCTGAGCTGTTGTGTTTACATTGGCTAAAAACCTACCACTCATGTTGATTAAATTCACATGTGAATCACAATTGATCACACATAATACTTTTATTTTACACTCATCTTTATTTAATGTATTATAAAAACAAGACAATAAAATCACAAGACAATTACTTTTCTGTTAATACATATAATTTGGGTTGTGACTCGCAACACTTTCCTCATTTTAAAATGATATAATTTGACAAAAATATTTAGATGATAATGATGGTATAATTCTATAAAGCAAGATAATAATGATGGTATAAAATTAATGCTATAAATCAAGACAATTACGTTTCTTTTTATACATTATTTTGGTTGTGACACGCAACGCTTTCCTCATTTTAAAACTATATGATTTGACAGAAATATTTAGATGATAATGATGGTATAATTCTATAAATCAAGACAATTACTTTTCTTTATATACATTATTTTGGTTGTGACAAACAACACGTTCCTCATTTTAATTAACGAGTCTGATATTTAAAAGTCTGCCTGTGCTTGATGATCTTTTGTGTAAGATACTAATAGAAGTTTTAAGTTTGGATTCAAGCAACACTGATAAAGATAAATCATCATCTACACACCACTTTCACAGTAGGACACCTCTCACTCAGCAGGACTTAAACAATAATCCCAGACCATGAAAGTAACAGACCCCAGACTTAGACAATCATCTACTAAACACACACACACCAAGTTGGCTAATAATTGCAGCGCTGTAATTAATCAGGTTATTTACGATGTAAAATTATCAGCAGTCTGTCAAATTATCAGCACTCTGAAGCTGTACGATAAGTGAAATTTGTGGAATTCTGGATTGGCTGTGTATGTGCTATTATGGGCGCATTGATTAGTTGAAACATGCACTATACTATCTCATTTTACTATTATGTCGATCAGTGAGTTGTGGCTATCAGTTAATCAATCATCTGCCTATAGGGCCTATATTACTACACCGAGGCTGCATATAAAAGAAACAAATGCTAAAATGACAAACGAACTTGTTTTGGTTTTTGACACATATATTTGTTTACATATTTAATAGTCAATCTTCACATGCTATGTCTGAAATTAAAGAAAAGATATATCTTTTAATGTCATGATTTTTAGTATTTTCACATAGGAGCTATATCATTTGGGTTAAGAGCATATTTATTACCTGATCAGGTTTTTTGAATTATATTACTTACATTATGCACAAATGGTTCTTGGACGTAGTGTGATTCTGAAAGCCCATTTTGTCTCTAACTCTCTAAATCTGTAAGGAAACTTAATAAAACATGACATATTCTACTGATTAATAATTTAATATGTCACGATGTCCAAACAGGGGCCGTATTCTCGTACTAAACACGGGTTTAGCTTAAAATCGTGTTTAACTAAACGCGTGTCTAACTGAAACGTGAGTTTATCCTTTAAACAATGTGTTTAACAAAACACGATTTTAAACTCTGCAAATCTCGTTCCCAGAGTGGTCCTGCGTTGATTGTATACAGGTATTTAATTCATTGTGTCCCTAATGGGTTACAATAGATATCGACCGAATGCCTTAAATACACGGTACTTTTAAAGACTACACGATCCGAACGTCAGCTTGCACCGGACACGGTTGAGTGATCATTCAGGGCATACAGTTGATGCGCGATTTAGTTAAACACGCACTAAACTACCCCCGTACCCATGTTTGAAGTTAGACACATTTCGGCGAGTTAGACGCGTGTTTAAGTAAAACAAATGTACGAGAATCGCGTTTAGTTAAACGCTGTGTCTAAAGTCAAAGTTAGCCGCGTGTTTAGCTTAAAACCGTGTTTAACTACGTACGAGAATACGGCCCCTGGTGTCTAGTAACGTAGTGTATAATTATGATTACTCATTACCAATTATTGTTCACGTTTACTGAAACCAGAATGTAATATATTTTCTTTAAGCACTGGTAGTGTACTGAGCTATGAGGTGTTTTTACTAAAAAGACTCATCCACAGATACGTAATTTCTTTCAATAAGCCCTGAATAGAAACATTATAATATAACTAGGCGGTCACCCGGGTTTGGCGGTTCTCGGGTTTGTAGCTACTTCCCTGGATGGATGGGGATTGTGGATAATTAATGACTGCACTTTTGCTGTTCCACCACACTTACAATCGACAGAACTTAAACATTCGACCCCTAGATGACCTTTGACCCCGGACGACCCAAGAAAAGCAAAGGCGTTTTATTTTTTCCACGCTCGACTCGCATTCGGGCTTCCCGTCCCCGAGTTTAAGCCCGATCGGACAAACTTTGAAAATTCGACCCTTAGACGACCTTGGACCCCGGACGACCCAAGAAAAGCAAAGCCGGTCTATTTTTTCCACGCTCGACTTGTATCCGGGCTTCCCGTCACCGAGTTTAAGCCCGATCGGACAAACTTTGAAAATTCGACCCTTAGACGACCTTTGACCCCGGACGACCGAAGAAAAGCAAAGCCGTTCTATTTTTTCCACGCTCGACTCGTATCCGGGCTTCCTGTCACCGAGTTTAAGCCCGATCGGACAAACTTTGAAAATTCGACCCCTAGACGACCTTTGACCCCGGAAGACCCGACAAACGCTAACCCGTTTTATTTTTTCCACGCTCGCTTCGCATCGAGCATTGTGATCACCAAGTTTAAGCGCGATCCGACCAACTTCAAAAAGTTGACCCCTAGATGACCTTTGACCTCGTACGCTCTAGCTAATGCGAACTTGGTCTTGCGGGGCTGCACCCACCCACCGAGTTTGAACGCCGCCCGACCCCGGGAAGGCGACGAAAAAGCGCGCACAGACAGACAAACAGACAGAGAGTAGCGTATTATTATATAGATATCATGATTGATTTATAGGGGTTCAGCGGATACTGGGGTCTCAGCATATTTAAAACGATAAAGCCAAAGTTGCATTATTTGGTCTACAATAGTTTATACCAATTTACAAGTGTTTTTACATTTTTTAGACAAATTTGGACATTCATTTGACAGGTCAGAAACCATTTGTGCATAGCTTTTTAACATTGTTCAAATATTTTGTTTGCAGTCGGTGTTTTATTTATAGCTATAGCTATTGCAATGATGTTATAATTAAGTAATCATTAGGTGTGGACTAAGTTAGAACTGGATAACCGATGTCATGCATAATAAAAGTTTGAAAAATTGATGCAAAGTCCTCTTAACCAGGCAGATATCCAGTATGCAAAGCGTATCTATATTGTTGTAGCAATATGAATGCCAACTCAAGGTTAGTAAACCTGTAATCAGTAAAAAGATTCATGAAGAGGTACAATGTCTATATGACTATAATCAAAGATGCAAACTGCTCAAATACATTTGAGGTTTGCTTACCTTGACAACCACTCCAAAGTCTGCATCACCACCAGCTTTGTAATAAAGACTTAGAGTGATGTGAACCGTATAAGTGAAGGGGAAATGTTATGATAATTAGTACTTATTTAATAACATGTATTCCAAAAGACTTAGGATGAGGTCATTTTCTTTGGTAGTATAGGGGCTGGGGTCCCAAAAATGACATTTATCGTAGTCATTTTTATGACCCCCTAAACGAATGCATTTATTTTTATGACCCCCTATTCAGAAAATACATATATACCTGTAAGGCCTATCTATGTTTATTCAGAATATTTGGAAAACAGTTGACGCGGAAGGGAAAAATGGTGGTAGAAAAATGTAGAAAAAATGCAAGCGAAGTGCAAAAAACATTTCAGTTTATTAACTGACATTTTGTTTTGACCACCCTATTACAATGGTATTAATTTCATGACTGCCCCATATTTTCCGTGTAAAAAACACCTATGACCCCCAGGATATATGGGCCCCTATCCCCCTGCCGAAGAAAATGACAGTACCCTTACATTAAAAAATTGGCACATTATTTATGGTCAAATTTTCTTTTTTAGAAAATGTATTATATAGTATTGTATTAATTTCAACACTCTTCATTTTCTTAATGAAAATCCACTGAGTCCCTGTTTTCCGTTACTTTTCAAAAGATCTAGCGGTGTCAAAAATGAAAAATTGGGAGCACATTTCTTGATTGTTTGCCTTTGAGCTCAGCAATTGCCTACCATAACCCACCTCTGATTTGCCTGATGGATTGGAATGCATTCAAAACGCCTTTTAGCCGTATAATAATCCTAATAATAATAATAATAATAATAATAATAATAATAATAATAATAATAATAACACTAATAACACTAATGATAATAATAATAATAATACTAATAATAATAATAATCCTAATAATAATCCTAATAATAATAATAATCCTAATCCTAATAATAATAATAATAATAATAATAAAAAATAATAATAAGTAATAATAAATAATAATAATAATAATAATAATAATAATTAGTATTTATATAGCGCCTTTCCAAAGTGATCAAAGCGCTGTAATTTCGCTGCTGGTGAATCATCACAATCAGGTCGCATCAACTAGGGTGCTGCCAATTTCTAGCGCAAACCTATCCGCACTTAGATTGTAACATCCACCATTTTTCAATGCAGCTCCCCAAATACCATTGGGTCAAGGAAGTTTTTGATAACCGAATCAACTAATCACAGATTTTGAAAGCAGGAGGAAACCGGAGGTCCCGGAGAAAACCTGCGAGAGCGTGTATGGATCGTGATAAACCAAATGCACATAAAGCCCGACCGAGCACAGATTTTGAACCCGGGATTCATTGGTGCAAAGCGAGGGTATCTACCGTTCATCTCGTAAATTGCCGACTAACCTGTCAGCATTATCAACTATATAGATTGGCAGAATCAGAAAATACGACATGGGTTGGCAAATGCCGACCTGTAAGACGACAAACTGTACTAGATGCCATCAACAGTAATATTGCTCGGCAATTGCCGATTTGTCTTTCATTGTTTTGCGTTCAAATGTCAACTAATTAAATATATATGAAGTTATGGTAGCCAATTGCCGAGCTCAAAGGCAAATATTCAAGAAATGTGCTCCCAATGTTTCATTTTTTATACCACTAAATCATTTAAAAAGTAATAAAAAACAGGGAGTCAGTGGATTTTTCCTTAACAAAATGTCGAGCGTTATTCATAATTCACACATTATCGAAAAATATGGTTGTAATTTTAAACTGGCTTGTTTACCTTTTAATTGGCATTCGAAATGCCATGCAAATATTGGCACAATATGTACCATTCAATGATTCAAGCATGATCCAAACATGACGGGTTATAGATTCGTTGTATGCAAGTTGAAGCCCAGCGGCATGTGATGTATGTAATCAAATCCTCGGAAGCCTGGCGGCCTTTATTTTAATACACATCCAGAGTGGCCGACCACCAACCACCCCGTCCCGACCACCATTCGTTCCCACGCTCTGGGAATAATTACCCGTTGACCCTAATAGCTTTTTGGATAAAGAGCCAACCACAGGCTATAGGGTTACTAATACTAGCCGTTCATCAAGGCGTTGGGGTTGTGTGTGTGGAATCTGTCCGCTAGTCCGACGGACCGCTAGTCCGACGATCCGCTAGTCTAGTCCGACGGAATCTGTCCACTTTTAAAACAGTGTGAGCGCCCTCTATAAAAATAGCATAATACACCTCCGCCGCTCGGCATCCTGCCTTCGGCGGTCGACAGGTCAGCATACGGATCCCAGTATATACGTGCAATCGCGCGTCAATTTCAAGATTGATCAATTAGGACGCGCGGTCATTTTTTGACAGCGACTGGTACGCACTTCCGGGTTAACGGACACACCCCCCGCACGCACCCCACACCCCACTCCCTGCACGCACGTACGCACGCATTGGTGGAATTATGTCCATAACTTTGTGACGCTGACTGTACATGTTTTGTTATATTTTAGCAAAACGAATTTTTATTCACATATCATTACGCGATTTTCGTATTAACGCGATCGCGAATAAATGTTAGTTTCATTAACCCTAACCCTGCCAAATCCAACAGAATCCAACGAGCCAATCTCTATGTTCCACCCAGCGTTCAAGTTTTTCGAGGATAAAATGGACCCAGGCTATATACGCGGCCGATTATACTCGGCCAAGTAGCTTTGACACCCGTGGTGTAGTGGGGAATCGTGCAAATCCCGGGGGGATCGCGGTGACTTTTGGGGTCAGTTTTCTCCGCGCAGAAAAAAAATCTGAAAAAGTGATCGAATGTGTTAGGGTTAATTCTAACCACCCCAGTGCCACAAATGTCCACGGTAAAGTCTGTCTGTGCCAGCTGGCGTGGCACTTTTTCGATGAAATATTGGAGACTCGTATGTCAAAATTACCTAACCCCCCTACAGCTGAAACTGAAAATTACATGACCCCCCCTACTAACCAATAGATTTTTACACAACCCCCCCCCCCCCTCAAAATCAACTTGTCACATACTTAGGGGATGTATTTTTCTTTTGCCCATGGATTCGTTGGTTGTGCCCTCTGAACGGCCAATAATTTAATGACTAACTACATTGCGAGCGTAGCGAGGCGGAACATTTGTCATATATTTATACATTTTGGGTGTTTTGTGAGTCTTTATAACCCGAAAAAAGTTAGAACATCCAGACAAAAACGTATGAAATATTCTTGTGAGCTTTGGTGCAGAGCTGAGAGTGAGACGAGGTGAAAAGCATGCAAGAAATTACCGTTTTTAATCAAATTGGATTTTGGAACATAGGCCTATGCTATTAACATGTTTTTATACACCTCATGGCTCTAATGTTTTCAACCATTGATGATTATATAGGTGTTTTTCCAACAGATCGTCCGAGCAGGGCGTGCACAAAAAAGATTTGCTGTACGAAAGTAGTCTCATCATAAGTAGCCTACATGTTTTTAAGTTGAAAGGTCGTAAGAAAATGTGCGCGAAGCGCACAAAAAAATTGGCATTTACACTCCAAAATAGCCTCTAAAATCACCCCAATCACCACCATCTTTATAGTTTAAAAAAGTTACACAACCCCCCCTGTTTAAGAATAAAAAGTTACATAACCCCCCCTATTTCAACATATGAAAGTTACATGACCCCCCCTATATTTTACCCAACCACCCCTCCACCATAAATAATGAACGGTCCCTAAGGTTGGCCCCCGTGGCGCACTGGTACATCGTCCGTCTCGCAACCGAGAGGTTGTGGTGGCGGCGCCACTCTTTTTGTCCGCGTTTTTGTCTTTGAAAAAATGCCCTTGGAAAATACAACTAGGAGGTTAGGGTTAATTAAAAATAAGCATTTTTTCTTTACCTTCATTTTTTCAAAAAATCTAGGTACTGTATCTCTGCTGTTTCGTCTTCTTTCTTTCCTCAAACCGGGCCTTACACACAGTCTACAAAATGCATCTCCTCCTACATCTTGCATGCTAGAAGCACCAGACTTGGTCAGTTGAACCCCCCACCTAACCTTCATATAGGGTGTTCACCGTTTGGGGTCAAAGGTCACACAGGGGTCACTAGGGGTCAAAATGTGATTTTCCCTTAAAACGCATTTCCATTTTTTTGCAATGACCTAGGATCATCAAAATTGGTCCACATATTCCTTATGACCGTACGCATATACAAAAGAACGGTTTTTAAAATTAAAAATCATTTGGGGTCACTAGGGGTCAAAATGTAAATTTTCAATTCGATCACTTAAAATGCATCTTGTCTCAGAGGAAATGACTCATGACCTTTACAATTGGTCAAAAGATTCTTTGGGTCCATGCACATATAGGGTGTTCAGCGATTAAAAGTGACATGTCATATGGGGTCACTAGGGGTCATTGAACTTTACAGAGGTAAAAGTTAAGACATGCTCCGATTTGGACCGGGTTTGTTGCATCTTGTTTGGTTTGATGAGCCAAGAATATAAGTCAATCATATTGACCAGGTCAAAGGTCAAGAAAGGGTCACTAGGGGTCAAAATGTAAATTTTCAATTCGATCGCTTAAAATGCATCTTGTCTCAGAGGAAATGACTCATGACCTTCACAATTGGTCAAAAGATTCCGTGGGTCCATGCACATATAGGGTGTTCAGCGATTAAAAGTGACATGTCATACGGGGTCACTAGGGGTCATTGAACTTTACAGGGGTAAAAGTTAAGACATGCTCTGATTTGGACCGGGTTTGTTGCATCTTGTTTGGTTTGATGAGGCAAGAAAATAAGTCAATCATATTAACCAGGTCAAAGGTCAAGAAGGGGTCACTAGGGGTCAAAAGGTGATTTTCACTTAAAACGCATTTCCAATTTAGTGAAATGACCTAGGATCGTCAAAATTGGTCCACATATTCCTTTTGACCGTACGCATGTACAAAAGATTGGTTTTTAAAATTAAAAATCATTTGGGGTCACTAGGGGTCAAAATGTAAATTTTCAATTCGATCACTTAAAATGCATCTTGTCTCAGAGGAAATGACTCATGACCTTCATAATTGGTCAAAAGATTCCGTGGGTCCATGTTCATATAGGGTCTTCAGCGATTAAAAGTGACATGTCATACGGGGTCACTAGGGGTCATTGAACTTTACAGAGGTAAAAGTTAAGACATGCTCTGATTTGAACCAAATTTGTTGCATCTTGTTTGGATTGATGAGCCATGAAAATAAGTTAATCATATTGACCATGTCAAAGGTCAAAAAGGGGTCACTAGGGGTCATTGAACTTTACAGAGGTAAAGTTAATACATGCTCCGATTGGGACCGAGTTTGTTGCATCTTGTTTGAATTGATAAGCCGAGAAAATAAGTTATCATATTGACCAGGTCAAAGGTCAAGAAGGGGTCACTAGGGGTCATTGAATTTTACAGTAGTAAAAGTTAAGACATGCTCCGATTTGGACCGGGTTTGTTGCATCTTGTTTGGATTGATGAGCCAAGAAAAAAAGTTAATCATATTGACCAGGTCAAAGGTCAAGAAGGGTCAATACGGGGTCATTGAACTTTACAAGTGTAAAAGTTAAGACATGCTCCGATTTGGACCGGGTTTGTTGCATCTTGTTTGGTTTGATGAGCAAAGAAAATAAGTCAATCATTTTAATCAGGTCAATGGTCAAGAAGAGGTCACTAGGGATCATTTTCTCATAAAAAAATCAAGGTAGCCTGGTCTTAGACCGGAGCAAGATCTAGTTTCTTTTTTTCTTTCTTCCAAATTTTGTAATTTTTGGTTCTATAACCCTAACCCTGCCAAATCCAACAGAATCCAACGATTAACCAATCTCTATGTTCCACCCGGCGTGCAATTTTTTCTAGGATAAAATTGACCCAGGCTATATACATGATATACGCGGCCGAGTATATTCGGCCAAGTAGCCTTGACACCCGTGGTGTAGTGGGGAATCGTTCGCCGCTGGTGCTGGAGGTCTGTGGTTGAAATCCCGGGGAGATCGTGGTGACTTTTGGGGTCACTTTTCTCCGTGCAAAGTGCCCGAATGGGTTAGGGTTAAGTGAGGGACTCGAAGTTCCCTTCGTTAGAGGATAATCGCATAATAGGGGCTTGATACCCTACTGTCAGGGGTATTTTTCAAAGACAATTTTTCATATATTCATTTGTTACAACATGTTGGAGTTAAGATGTTAAAAGATATCCAAACAATAGGGTCGTAAGATTCGTTACCCTCTATTCACAAGTTTTGTAGTGTATTTCTAAGGTTAATATAAAGCGCATTTGTATTTGAATGCAAAAGGTGGTTATTGTTGGTGATTAGTATACAAATACAACATGGTGTAGAGGGAAGTAGTGGGACTTTGGTCCCGAGGTGTTGGATGAATGCGTCTATTTCCCGATAATTATACACCACTAGCGGCGTACCCTCGCTACGCTCGGGTCCCCGCTAGATGATTATTCCACATTACCTACCTTTGAAAACAACCCCCCACACACACCCCCACCCACCCCGGTTGATTTATAACCATATCCCTCCTAAACCATTTACTGTGGCAACCGCATCATTAACCCTCTGTACCTCTTCTGAAACCACATACAACCGCCCCTCAGCCCCCTCAGCCCCCTCAGCCCCCCTGATCAAAGTGGCGCATAATTTGCATGAAATATCGCGTAAATGTGTTACGGGAAGTGTGTTACAGTTTATTACAGCTACGCTCGGGTCCCCGCTAGATTATTATGCCACATTACCTACCTTTGAAAATAAACCCCCTACAACCCCCACACAAACCAGGTTGATTTATAACCACATCCCTCCTAAACCATTTACTGTGGCTACTTTATTAACTCCTACCTCCAGGGCCGTCAGCAACTTTTGCCCAAGGGGGGTGCGTTTTCACGATTTTTTACCGGAAAGGGGGGTGCGTTTTCACGATTTTTTACCGGAAAGGGGGGTGCGTTTTCACGATTTTTTACCGGAAAGGGGGGTGCGTTTTCACGATTTTTTACCGGAAGTAGTAGTATGACGTCAGAGTGTTAGTGCTGCAGCACGCTGACGATGCGAGCGCCTCTGGCGCGAAGCCAATAACGGGTGGGGTCCAGGGGGCGAAGCCCCCGGAAGCTCTGAGCATTACAGCGAATTTAGGACACAATTTTCATGTATCTTGCCATCGTTGACCCCATTTTCCATTCATAAAACAACATGTTACCCTAAAAAAAGGAAGAAAAAAAAGAAGAGATTTTCAAGGGGGGTGCGTCCGCACCTAACGCACCCCCCTTCTGACGGCCCTGTACCTCTCAAACCGCATCATTAACCCTCTGTACTTCTTCTGAAACCACATACAACCGCCCCTCAGCCCCCCCCCCCCCCTTGATCAAAGTGGCGCATAATTTGCATGAAATATCGGGGAAATAACGGGAAGTGTGTTAAAGTTTATTCCAGCTACGCTCGGGTCCCTTAAGACATAAGCATTAAATCCCTCGTCCTCGTAAGGGAGGGTGGTCGCCGATCGATTGCGCTAAAACGCCAAGAACAGTTACCCAGGGCGTACAGGTGATCGCTTTTACATTCCCTGCGTTCATTTTGACGAAAAAAAAATGAGGGTGCCACCTTACCCAGGGGTAGGGTAAGCCGTCAAAGGCTTTTTAAATCGCCATTTAAAAAAACATTTGAATTGCATGGTCCTGAATATTATAGCATATTTAAAAACACCATTTCCCTCACTTAACCGGGTGAAATTCCGATATTTAGAACTTTTTTAAGAGAATATTTCTATTTTGGCCTATTATTTCACTTTCCAGCGAATACGGTGGGATTTTGAGGTCGGCCATGTTTGGTGACGGGGGTCATTATGACGTCATGCGTGAGATGTTTGTACTTGTTTTGGTATGTATGGATAGAAGGAACCTCTAGTTATACCATGGTACCCAAATAAGCATACTCTGCATTTCGGATTGGATTTTTAGGGGGTGGTAACAACCCACCCCATACACCACCTCCTCTCCGGAGTAACCCTTTCTATTCATTGCAAACTGTAAAGGGGCACAAAGTCGATTTTAGGTAGCTTAAGTTAATTGGTCATATTTCAAGATTGATAAAACCAAATCAGATGAAATGAACGGCATATGAAAGCTAAGCGTTTAGTCTATCAGTATGTATACAATTGTTACACCAAATTCTAGAAGTTCATGGTCAATAAGTTGGGTAACCACATGCACGGTTTTTTTTGAGACACCCTGTATGGTCAATCGCCATGTTAAACATGTATTTTATGACATTTAAAAATGTCATAAAATAAAATGCATTTACAAAATCAAATCATAGTTGGTGGTATCCCAATACAGAGATGCAAAACAAAAACTATTTTAATTACGCTGCAACGCATATCGACTTGTTTGTATCACCATCAGGATTAAAAAGGAAAACATAAAATAACAAATAATCAATCTGTCGTTAGTAAACGTGTTGCTTTTTTTCACACCACGTTAACGGGCTTTAAAACGCGTTTAAAGTGGTCCACGTTGCTGGTCAATGCTCTCCAAAGCGTCGTCATAATTGGTGTTCATCCTATTTCGAGAAAGAAACTGTTCACAAAGTAATAGGACATGGGACGTTCCTCTGTATCTTTCACACTTGTTCTCTCCGTCGCGGGGGGACATGAAATTATTACCAAAAGATGGTAGATACAGCTGGGTGTCCCAACATTTCCGAAACCTTTAACACACTTTATAGTATAAAATTTAAAAAAATGTATATATTAAAATAGAAGACTTGTATAATTATGTTGGTACCAAACTTACAAACTGTTTTGCCAAAATACAGACGAACGTTTCCCGAATTGTAAAACTGCACTTTCATATAAAAGCGTAGTATAAACAGCTGAATAAAGTCAAGGATGCGACAAACGGAAATGAAAGAGGTAGGGAAGAGAACAACGATTCTTAACAATGATTTTGTTTAATATGAGATTGATATACGAATGTCCGATTGAAATAACATTTCCAGTCCCAGAATATTCGGACCAAGGGCTAAAGCATTTTTGATTTTAAAGGTAATCTAAATGTTTGACGCAGCAAATAGAGCCACCTTAACGCGATGACCATACGCACTGAATGTAGTGCGTATAGGCTGAAAATAAGCCAAAAACCAATCTAAATGCCTGTTGACATCCAAAAGCACACCCACTGTATAAGAATTGTAATTGAAAAGAAAGATGATACTTATCCTGGTGAAAGTGTCAATTCTCAAGGTCATTAGGCGTTATTCGTAGATTCCAATAGTAGTATTAGAATTAAAGCAGTCACAAGCTCCTTGCCTTGATTAAGGGGCTGTCTCTCCGCCCCTTATTATGACCCCTCCTGAGGCTCCTTCTATCGTCATACCCAGTTCTGGTAATGATAGGTTATTTTATGCTGAGATGCAGCGAGCCGTATTTTTCTAATAATTTTGACATTTTTTGCCTGATTTTGTGAGCCTTTTTGTCAAGCATTTACAAACTATTGCTTGGCGTTAACTTTACGACTTCCGCTATTTTACAATGATTACAACATTTTAACCCACCCCATTGTATTTGCGACCTACACCTACGGATGGATGAAAATGACAGCCTCCAATCCGTGGTTTTTGACGACATACATGTACAGTACTGTTTAGCTCTAGCTATTTATATATTACCGTTCCATTTCTCATTTCAAACAATTCATTATTGGCTCATTACGCTTCTTTCTATAGTCAGAGAAAGACGCTATTTGTGATCGCGTGTTCCCAGTGAATATTTAGCAGGATTTTGGAACTTTGAATATTGTCGGAGAGAGAATATCGTGATCTGTAGAATTCGAAGATTTCAGTATCGCTGTCCTTGCTGGGTGAGTAGGCTACTTTACTCATATTAGCATTGTTGTAAGCACACATCTGATCTTTCTATTATTACACTAATATCATTTATATTACATTAGCATGTTTAGTGTGCCTCGCAGTAGACGTAAACAAATCTATAATACTAAACAAATAACAAACATTATATATTTACAGAAATTGACAATGCCTATTTTACTCCCTTTTAACCAACGTTATCACACTTGTAATTAAGCCCATAAGTAACTGCGTAAATACATTTCAAATTTTCAAAAACACTCTTACACAATCCTAACTCAAATATCTTACTATAATTAACGCAGTGTTGTAGGCGTTCGCACCACAGTCAACACGAGGAGGAGATCGCTCACGCACACCAAACAAAATTTGAGGAGATTTTTTCAAAAACAGGCAATTCGTCCGAGAAGCTCATTAATTTGCCTGACCATCGCCAGCCTGCTTCGATAATTGCCTAACTCATTTTTTCTAGTTTTTAGAAAACAACAAAAATATGAAAAGTGGGTTAGGCAATTATCGAAGCAGGCTGACGATATGTTGAATAGCACCTGTCCATGCATAGTGCAGGTGAATTCCAACAGGAGCAGTAACTGTTGGATATAATTAGGTTTGGAATATACCTTTAAGTGAAATGTGGCTTGTTATTAAAGGCCTAATACTAATTAATATTACCCATTTTAAACATTTTACATCATTATTACAATCTGCCTAACTCACAATGCTGACTTATAGGCAAAATTAAAATAGTGCATTTATCAACACTTTTAATTGGTCAATGACTTAGGTATTATTTACAGCATGCACATAATGTAATGAAGTCATGATTTATGCAAAAGCTCGATTTCACTAAAAAATAAGTTAGACAATTATCAAAGCAGGCTGACGAATGGGGGGGGGGGGGGGGGGGGGGGGTAATACTTCGTTTTCTGTGCATTTGTGGGTAAAATTCGAGGAGTTTTCGAAATGTATGTGTATGTTTGTGTATTTTCACACAAACTCCTCGTTTTCCTGTAGAAACTCCTCGTTTTGTAGGCATAGAAGGTACAATTCACATATGCGCACACACCAAGTTACACAACTCTTCGATTGGCGGGGTGGGTCGTGGTGTGGGTGCGGGGGTTGGGGGTTGGGGTGTCCGTGTAGATGTAGGGATGTAGGGGTGTATGTATCCATAAAAGGCTCTCTAATTTTTCATATAAACGCCGTGAACGTTGTACTGATAATGATGTTCACGGGAGTCTTATAAGCCATAAATGGTTGATAACCGTACAGAATTGACCAAGATATGAGCAAAAAATCTGAAAAATCCAGGGCTTTTTCAGACTATTGCTTCGGGACGTGTTTGTCGAAGTTGATACTCGATCACATTTCAACATAATTCCGATAAACGGCTAGTTATCAGATTAAAATGATAAATAAAAAGATACAAAAAACCTATTATGACGTCATAGTGACATTATATAGGGAATCATGGTATCAATAAAGGGAAAGACTACTATATGTTACAAAATATAGTATAGCCTTGATAGACGAGGGCTGACATGACATAAATAGTTTTACATGATAATGAAAAAGGAGCTCTCCATTGATCTGGAATAGGGTGAACTGCGTTCTCATTTACAGGCTTACATTTCAACAGCCAATTGTTTTTTGAATAAGAATAAATTAATATCGTGATTAATATTTAGGCGTGCTTTGAATTTATGAACCGACCTACAAATGACAATGATAGCGGTTCATCACGTTCTAACTGTTCAGGCAACTACGTCGTTATATTGTACATCTTATTTATTGTATATCTTATTTAGCGTTTCTACGGAAACCGTTGCCATGTTTGTATGGACACAAACCGACACTAAGTTTATGTCATTTTGAACTAAATTCATTGGATTGATTCTGCTTACTGTTTTTATACGAGACTCACATCGATTACAGACTTATTCCAATACCAAACATAAACAGATGATTTACCAAGTGTTTCGAAGCAAAAGTAATGTCAAACGCCAACAACATGTTCACAAAAGTACACTATAATATACACCTAACACAAAAAGTGGCTGCTCAGATATTCATTAAGTGGGGAAAATGTCTTCCCCCGTAATTTAGTTGAAGGGACCACACCTAAACAAAATTATTTAGTAAATTATTTTACTATGGGTTATCATTGATTTGTATGGTACAAATTGAACTCAGTCGGCGATAGATGAATGATTAGCAGTGATTATTTACAGGTACCCCCTACTGCCGTTCGCACACTCGAGCAATGATTATATTTTTGGTACCGCTTGATTTTGAATTAGATACCATAAGCACGTGGTCAGAATTTTTGTTGTGTCAAGGGTAGACTACAACTTCACACTATGGGTGGGACAAATGAATAATAGAAAAGGTATAGCACTCTAACGTGACTATATACTCTATTTGTCTTCCTCTGGACAGTGACGTTACTTTGCAGGCGCAGCATTTACGCATGTGTATGTATCTTCCGTCTTTCTACGCTCGTGTGTATACGCCACCGCCTCCAGCAGGCGCGCACGTTATGTAGTGCAATTAGTAGATTACGCAGTTACATCACTGTCTCGAGATGGATAATTACACTATAGGTGAATGGCTCCTCTTGGATCGGATAGGCATATCTTAAATCGATGTTGCCGAATTAGGGCGGATAGTATTCAAACGGATATGGTACTGCGTAAATAGTGGGGTCTCGTTCAATTTCACCAATTCATAATATTCTCCGGTTGCAATAAGCATTTGAAATATAATTCAATGGTTGTTGAATAATCAGACTTGCCATGTGATACGCGTTTTGCTTTTTAAGTAATGCAATAGATCCTTTTATCCGGTAACTTAGTACGTTGACACACTTTGAACAAAAACATACTGGCTACGTGCCTAATCTCAACAAAATTGAAAATGTATCAGAGCAAACAAAATTAAGAACTCATCATTTTCCTTGAGCTATTTCCCAAAGAAATTGTAGCATTTCTTCAACGAGATTAAGAGACATAATGAACAGCAGAGAAAACAACTACAGACAAGACTAAACATGCCCAGTCAGAACACATCGGCATAATGGACATTGTCGTAAATATCCAAGGACATTTGAATACACTTTTTTCTCAACAACCCTTACATATACATGATAAAGGCAATATCTCTCTGTCGGAATATGCGTATTATTCATGTTTGAAAACATCTAGAAATGTCATTGACGCGCTAGATGATAGACGTACCTATAGCAACAACAAAAAACTAAACGGGGTCATCCAGTTGTTCATTGTGAAATCTCATTTACATACCAATATAACCGACTACTAATTATATGCCGATTATAATTAAGTCTGTAAGCCAGAATTCAGTGAACATGGGAGTATATGCGTTTCTATGGAAACAAGCAAACATACCTTGGATGGCCTTTTCGTAACAGGCATTTATTAAAGAAGCCAAGTCGATATTTTGAAATAGCACTTTTTGGACATATCCCTCAATTGTAATCGAAAAGTTACGTTGATAAAAATATGCATTTGTTTTCCTCAGTTTGTGAAGATGTTTATACTAGATCGTCGTAAAGCTGTCTTACTTTTGCAACTACTCTGTATTCAACCTGGTGAGTATGGAACAAATAGGAAATGTTAATTTTCAATCATAGCTTAATATCATAATTGTTATGATAATATTAAGCACATATCAACTTTGCATACACTAACTTACGCCAATTGGGTTTTGTCCCGACGAAAACGATTTTCAACTCAAACAAAACTATGGTATTTACTTCATATAACCTGACTTAAAATATCGATTTAGAGGAATATTTTATGAGGTTGTATTAAATAATTGAAAAATGATTTGTATTTGTATATGTATCTGTATCTGCATCTGCATGTAATGTAGTATCTGTATCTATATCTGTATAGTATAAAAATACATTTGACAGATTACCATCGATATTTTCATTCAGAGAGAAATTTATATGCAAAACAACTAACCATTGTACGCTTTTCTTGTGGGTATGGGCAATTACATTAACAGCATTGAATATCGCACACAACCCAAGTTTCTTAGATCAGGCGCTTTTGTACGCAAAATGACTAGACTGAGTGTGTCTTGAATCATGATGAGTATGACGGAAAACTTGTTGTAGGCCTATAGGTTTATTCATTTCGACAAATACAAATAGATCCTAAAAATATATCCACAACGATGATTCGAAATTCAAATTACGATTCAATACCAGAACAAATGATAGAATCTAATAATGGATGGACAATAGGCTACAACACATAATCAGAATGAGGTTAGCCCCCATATTTGTTTTAGCCCCATATCTGTTTATTATTGTTTTAAATGCTATAAACTTCAATTTTGATATTTATGTTGTTAATATATTTTAATTCATGTTTAGCAAAAAGATTGATGAAAATCGGGTGTTTGGATGTTTATTTAGCAATTCCGTTTTTTGTTGTTGCTAATTTTGGTACGAGATGGTGCTTTGGATGATGGGGAGTCATAGAAACGTCATATTGAGAATGTTGGTTCATGTTTAGATATCAATAGATAGGCCTATACAGTGGTACCAAATACAATGGAATAAAGTAATACAGTGTTACCGGAAATACGTTAGTTAGACTAGTGTTCTTCTTTTTCTTCTTCTTCTTCTTCTTCCTTTTTCTTTTGGGGGGGGGGGGGGGTGTTTGATTGTCTGTTTGTTGGTTAGTTTGGTTGGGTGGTTGTTTTGTTTGTTTTATGTGTGTTTATGATGTCGTGTCTTTCAACTTTGTTTTATAATTAATATTAAATTCAACATGCCTTATTAGCGTGTTTCTTCTCTCGGAGTATAACATTGTGCGTTGACATGGTTGAGGACCTCACATTATGAAACACAACTGAAGCTTGGAATCCATGTTGTTGAAGTAAAATAAGGGCTAGGATTTCTCGAACATCTTCATATCACGCTCGTGATGAAAACAAATGTTTGTTAAAGATTTTTGACCCATTCCATTCTTGGAAAGTCGTATTACGTCCCCGCGTATTTCGTAGCGTGTTATTTAAAACCATAACCTTCATCAGCACTATACATTACTGCAGGTGCTGGTAGCGCGCGTTTCACCAGTATATCTCGTGGTGTGATTAGGCGGGCTACCAAATGACGAGGACAAGCTTAATAAGACTTTCCACCGACTCCATGACGCAATCAGTTATGTGCCGAACACACTCGGGAGTTAGGGTTAAGGAATGGAAAAATAAAACAGACATACCACAATCTTTCCTGTGTTGATATTCAATTAAGTTATGTTAGATAATAACTTTTCACCGTTTATTTCAGGTCGTCACATTCACGTACGAGCTTACTATTGTGATGTAGGAAGAGAAAAAGATGGCAATAACGTTTGGCGTTGGGTTCTACCTTACGATGATCCATGCAAGTGTACTAGTGTTGTGCTCGGTGGTATGAATACAGATACTCCTAAACGATTATTTCACCCGGTGTATGTTGACAAACCATTGATATCTAAAGACATTCAAGAGATCAGACGTCATTTTGGATTGCAATGCAAAGGTATAGTGTCATTCCAATCCAACTATTTAATATACTTAAAATATTTGAATGTAAATAAATGTCCAGGACCTTTTGTCCGCAGTGTTGATGTAAAAGTAATACCCCTTTCGAGAACCAAAATTTCTACAGTACAACCACCACCGCAGGCCTAATTTCTATGTTGTACTTCTATTGAGCTTGCCTTTTAGATTGTACACTAGCTCTTTAAAATGACATTTGCTTAAAATTAACACAAGTGTTGCGCTATTTGTTACAACAGTTATCATTCCATTCTTCATTATAATTTCTCAAGTACGACAAGGTTAATTTCCCTCGATTTGGCCCTATATGCTGTAAGCACGTAGTTTAACGGATTGTCTGTGATACACCTAAAGTATATGTTTTGGCAGTTGAAATCCCAAAGTAATCGAAGGCTATCCATAAGGCAAGCTCCGATTGATCCGAGAAATGACATCTCAATAAAGCTCTAAAACACTCCATTCTCGCCAAACACTTAGTGGCATTGACACAATGTGCAATTGTACTCATTCGTTCTGATTTTTTGACGTGCAAATTTGTCGTTTTAAAGGTGCATGCAGTCACAGATGGTGGACATTTCCACCATCTGTGATTCAGTGATGTCTTGGCGGCTGCGCCCTTAATTTTGATACTCACTGGGATTTGTAAATTTTTACAATTGTATTACATGTATGAACTTACACTTGTAAGGATTCAGACAAATCAACCCTCCTTGTACAACAAAACGTCAATTCAAATATTCTGATCTACGGTTTAGACAAGAATCTTTTTTACACTAGTAGGTGGGAAGCATTTTAATGCTTCCCACCTACTAGTGTAAAAAAGGGTTATATACCAACATGTTCTTTGAAGTTGGTAGAATTAAAATTTAAGTGGACATCCTTGCTAAATTGGGTGGTTGATTAACCTTTGACCTTGATTTAGGGTAGAATGCGTTTTAATGTGTTTCACAACCATGTGTGCTCGCCAGCTATAAAGCTCTATAAATAGTCACAATATAAATATGCAGAGATGGAAATGCTCATACACCTTTCGACCTCAGGTTACCTAACCTCAGGTAACCTAACCTCAGGTAACCTAACCTCAGGTTACCTAACCTCAGGTTACCTAACCTTAGGTTACCTAACCTCAGGTTACCTAACCTCAGGTTACCTAACCTCAGGTTACCTTACCTCAGGTTACCTAACCTCAGGTTACCTAACCTCAGGTTACCTAACCTCAGGTTACCTAACCTCAGGTTACCTAACCTCAGGTTACCTAACCTCAGGTTACCTCACCTCAGGTTACCTAACCTCAGATCGAATTCATTTTCGGACTTAGCATTTTTTTCACAAAGTTTGCAGGCCTGCATTGCGTGCACACGTTCAATCATTATACGACCTGGGGTTGTTTGTCTGATTGGATTTATTTTCAACCTAAGGTTGTTTTATTGAAAATGTTCTCAACTTCAGGTTTACTTATTGCAGTATTCTAATTTAGTATCATTATTTTCCTGTGTTCTTGACCTTTTTAGACAGACCTTTAATTTGTTTATATTGAATACACATTTTTGATTGTAGCCGTGTCTGATTTTTGATTTATTACCTTGGGTTACTACTGTGATTTTTTTAGGCCTATAATTTACCAAGTTTGAGTCAAAATCAATCTCAGGTTTTCACAGTTAAAATCTTATCAACCTGAGGTTGCCAAATTGGATTTATTTTCAACCTGAGGTTGTTTTATTGAATTTTTTTCTCCTTAGCCTTTTTTGACAGACCTTTACTCGGATTATATTGAATACACATTTTTGATTTTTGACGTGTTTGATTTTTGAATTATTACCGTGGGTCACTACTGATTTCTTTGGGGCTATAATTTACCACGTTTCAATCAAAATAAACCTGAGGTTTTAACAGTGAATGAATATCTTGACAACCTGAGGTTGTTTAATTGGATTTATTTTCAACCTGGGGTTGTTGTATTGAATATTTTCTTTATTGCAGTATATTAATTTATTTACATTTTTCCAATATCCTTGGCTACCAAAATGTTTAAGTCCAAAAGTGAATATACAACCTGAGGTTAGGTAACCTGAAGTTAGGTTACCTGATGTCGAAAAATATAAGGGAATTTCCATCTCTGCATATAAATATATTGGGCATAAAGGATGCTTTCGTTATTTTGCGAGTGGGCAACAGTAAAAATGACAATTATTAATGTTCATCTTGAATTCTGAAGTAAATTATATACAAAATAATTCTTCAACACTTACTCTATATCCCTTTAATCATGAAGCACCAATGATACTCTGTCCGGCTGATCATACCCAACATACGGACTTGGGACAATCTACCGCGACGGTAGTGTGGATAAAACCCTTGCCAAGTGACGCTACAGAAGTTTCTTTTGATATGTGCTATCCTGCGTCCGGATCTGAATTTAGAATAGCTAAAACGAAGGTTGTGTGTGAAGCCCAGGATGACAATTACGACATACACCCATGCTATTTTTACGTCAACATAATCGGTATGTATCATATTTTAATTCATGAAATTAACTATTATGATGGCTTTCGAGACTATGTATTGTTAAAAGTCTTTGACTGTTAATTCAGTTTGTCCTAGTCTCTATGTTATTTAGCCTATATTCTAATTCAAATACATGTTGATATTTACATTTAAAAAAAATTCAAAACAAAATAATTGCAAATTCATGCATACATCACTTTAGTTCTATAATAAAATGCATTAATGTGATTACCATCTGAGCATGCCATAGCAGGCTCTCCATACAATTATTAGACTGGCTTTAACATTTTCCGCATGGTGCACAAAAGTATGCTATTTTTTTAATATAACAATGCATCTTAAATATTCTGTAATTGCTTTTGCCCCTTCGATGGGTTTCAAGTTGTATATTTCGGCTCCCCGGGCGGGGCCCTTGCTCATCGGATATGCAGGCTTCCAAACTGCATGCTGATATATATCCTCATTCCTATTTATATTAAATAAATTTAGCATTGAAGTTTTGCATTACTCAACAACAAGCCATTCATCTTTGCATAATTACAGATCAAGAAAGCCCGAAATTTGATCTCTGTCCGACAAGTCTTGTTCGCGAAACAGACCCTGGGCTGTCAACGGCTATGGTGGTGTATGATACCCCCTGTGCCAGGGATAACAGCGGTGATGTGACTGTCACTTGTTATCCAACATCTATGTCCAACTTTATCATAGGAGATACAGAAGTTGTATGCGAGGCCATAGACAGTAGCGGGAATAAAGCATTCTTCAGTGTCTATGTCAACGTAACAGGTGAGCAGCAATAATAGTACACCTAGCACATAAAGTCCCTGACCAGGTGCGTGGGGGTTAGCTAATTCAAAATATATAATCGGTACCAAAAATCTGAGATATACATTAAATGAGCAAATTTCTTCTCCGCAGTTTGATACCTCATTCAACAAAATCGAATGGATACTCTTAAAGTTATGACGATTTCAATGACCGCGCATAGCAACAGAAAAGCTGCATTAGGTATAGGAATCATTGATTTGTGTGTGATTACTGTCATAACTGTGTGTTATCTGAACGAGACAGATGAATGGGTCTGGAGTGATAACCGCAATGTGCGGGACAAAGGGTGTATCTGGCTGTGAAGAATACAAGTCATAGCTGATCAGCTGTGAGTTTTTTCAGTGCGTAATCACACACAAATCAATGATTTCCTATACCTAGTGCAACTTTTCTGTTGCTATCCGCGGTCATTGAAATCGCTATAACTTTAAAAGTATCCATTCGATTTTGTTGAATGAGGTATCAAACTGCGGAGAAGAAATTTGCAAATTTAATTTATATCTCAGATTTTTGGTACCGATTATATATTTTGAATTAGCCAACCTCAAAGCACCTGGTCAGGGACTTAATGTGCTAGGTGTATATCATTAGCTATATGGCATTGAAGAGGATATGAACTGGAAGCTCTCGTGTGCCATGTATTTTACCGGGTGAAACCGTAAAGGAATTATTCCATTTATTCTTCTATTGAAATTTTTAGCCATTACATTTAGGAAGTAAATATTTATCGATATTGCTACATCTATTCATATATGGCTGTTTGCTATCCTTACAGATATACTTACATACACCAATGATGTGATGCGCCATTCCCTGGAGGATCTAGTGCTTACAATGATGGCACAGGCCTTCTTCAGTCAGCTGTAGAACGGGCCCCCGTTTCAATTGAGGGCGCTCTATTTAGTGACGCACTGCCGTCATTTTTTACACGGCGATTCATCAAGTGACGGCAGTCCGTCGCCCGCCGGAATACGAACAAAAAAGACTTTTCAATAGAGGGCGGGCTTGGGAACGGGACTGCGTTTCCAAGGGAACGGCCTCACGTCACAGTAATTTTCAAAATTCATACAAAGCTAATTTCGCCGATTTAAAACAACGAAATAACTCACTTATCACAGAGATAACCGTTACAAAGGCATCACTTCCGAATACTATAGGGCTTATATTTAATGTAAAAATTATCACACTTAACCTAAAAATTCTATAAAATGGTGTAATCTCGTCTAGAAAATGGTGGTCTCATGGCAGCAAACTGGTCAAAAAAGACATAATTTTAGCTTGTGTTGTGTGATGTTGGGGTCAAGGGTTAAATTAAATCATTGCACTGGATGTTGCAAGGAGTTCTGGTACCTAAGGCTGCCCTCAACTCGATGGATAGGTACTTTGTATGCAGATAATTGGGAGTAAAAGGATAAAATTCAATCATTGCGCAAATTGACGGGTATGCGTTACCTTGGTTACGTACACCCGTCGTTTTAGAGCGCCCTCAATTGAAACGGGGCCCCGTTCTACAGCTGACTGTTCTTACAATGATAAAATGTAAACATATACGTATATTGAAGATTATATTAGTCCATTTTAAAAGGCGATACAGTGCATCAAAAGCGCGCGTGACACGCACTTTCATGCCAGCTTTTTCGATACCAAGAGTTAAGGACTTTTGTTTTATTTGGCAACTCGACTTTCGTATTTTATAATACATATATATTTTATAAACAGTTTATATGCGGGGAGAGAGTGAACATGTTTATTTACAAGCGTTAGTCTTTTACAGATCATGAAGACCCTAGGTTTCACCTTTGTCCTACAAGTCTTGCTCGCCAGACGGACCCAGGAATGCCAACGGCTATGGTGGAATGGGAATCACTCTCCGCTCAGGATAACAGCAAGGACGTTACCGTCACATGCGATCCTATATCCGAGTCCAACTTTATTATTGGACAGACAGAAGTTGAATGCGTGGCCATAGATAGCAGTGAGAATACAGCCATTTGCGATTTCCATGTTAAAGTCACAGGTACGATATTTCTATGGATTCGTTTTTAATAATATTCTTTCAAGTAGAGTGAGTGTCGGCGATCATGTTCGATAGCAACCAATAAACAAACAATGGCCTTTACCATGTTATTCATTGCTTAAATAAATACAGATCACGAAGACCCTAGGTTTCACCTTTGTCCAAAACATCTTGATCGCCAGACGGATCCAGGACTATCTACGGCTATCGTGGAATGGGAATCACCCTCCGCTCAGGATAACAGTGAGGACGTGACCGTCACATGCAATCCTATATCTGGGTCCAACTTAAGTATTGGACAGACAGAAGTCAAATGCGTTGCCATGGATAAAAGTGAGAATACAGCCATCTGCGGTTTCCATGTTAACGTCACAGGTACGATTTTTCTATGGATTCGTTGCTAATATTCTTTCAAGTAGAGTGAGTCACAAGTGCTACCGCAAGCATATAACGGACATCAAATGCAGCGCCCACTAGCGACCAGCTGAACAATAGGAATCGAACCACAGCTAAACATCAATGGTCGCTTGCTCTGATGTCAATTGTTTAAAGCTAACTATTGGGTGTCAATATATTAGAAAATTGACATATCAAAGTTGTTGTTTAATGGTATGGATGTAATGAATATTAGTCAAACTCCTATTATGGATGAGATGAGAGCCAAATGCCATTCCCCTGCAACATAACAGATCGATACAGATGAGTGAAAATTAATGTGTCGCAAAAAATTCAAAAATTCAACAAAAATTAAAAAATGTTTGCAACTTTCATTTCAAGATTTCTCTGTAATTTGTGCATTCCAGAGAATGATTTCCGTTCATAATAATGATTTATATATCAAGGAATATTTTGATAGCTTACTTATTGAAATTGATTCTATAAATCGTCTAATATCAATGCTCCCGTAAGTCCCAAAATATAAATAATTTAGTTGTCCACGGTCAGTCCTTATATTTGGTCATATCTAAAACAGTTTTAGTGAGTTCACACGCTCACCATAGGCCGGTGAACAATGATGTCAATAACGAAACACACTAATACAACAACAAATGAATTTCAACACATTTCCCAATCGACACTCTGCTTTATCAACGGCTAATAGTTGGCGTTTGAACTCACGTCAACTTAGCATAATCACACGCTAAACTACACATGAATGCTTTCATTGCACACTGCTCAATCGGTATGTCCAATCCGGCGCCCTGCACAATACAGGTATCGTCTCAGGGTATGTGCATTAGCGGGTAATTTGACTATGAATAATGCCAGCGAGGTTTTAGAACTGACGGAAAATAAGATAGGAATGTCGAGGACAACCAATCAATATTTTATTATTGGCCTAACTGCTGGTTGGAAAATTCAGTCATGGATGATTAGAAAGCTGTCACTTGGAGGCGCTGTATTTCATGTCCATAGTCTACCACTTGTGGAGTGTCAGCAATCATGTTCGATAGCAACTAATTAACAAGCAATGGCATTTTACCATGTTATTCTTTGTTTAAATACAGATCACGAAGTTCCTAGGTTTCAACTTTGTCCTGCAAGTCTTGCTCGCCAGACGGATCACGGAATGCCAACGGCTATGGTGGAATGGGAATCACCCTCCGCTCAGGATAACAGCAATGACGTTACCGTCACATGCAATCCTATATCCGGGTCCAACTTTATTATAGGACAGACAGAAGTCAAATGCGTGGCCATAGATAACAGTGAGAATACAGCCATCTGCGGTTTCCATGTTAACGTCACAGGTACGATATTTCTATGGATTTGTTGCTAATATTCTTTGAAGTAGAGTGTCAGCGATCATGTTCAATAACAACCAATAAAGCTTTAAATACACTTTAAAATAATCCCATTTCACGTTTACAATGTTTTGAATATCTTGAGCATGTTGAGGAACCAAAATGCCAATATTTCCTACCCAGGGGTATTTATTTTCAATCTCTTACATTTAGGATATACTTCGAGTTATGTTCATATTAATGGGAAGCTGATGAGTGAATCTTTCCATGATTTGCAGCAATTAACTGTTAAATGGCTTCAAAATGCAACATATATTTTTAGGGGACACACACCTACGACGATCAGGCCAGCAATTGCCACTGCGCTGACAAAGTATCCAAATATGAATAACAAGCAGGAGGAGCATGGGAAACTAACCGAAATTTCAATTTTTAAATCAAGGTCTCTAAAACCCTTTCATGTTCTGCTGCGATCATGGCTGCAATCAGACCCGCGCTTGCATTGCGCTGAAAGATTATCAAGATAAACGCAGCAAGGTCTCCAATAGCGTATTGATGACGCAACGGGCACTGGTCAGGACGGGAGAGGGTCCCCATAGACGCCCCTGAGCGCCAGGTGCACCACGCTTGTTTTGTGGAGGTTCGGCGTTCTGACTAACGCTGTAATGACTCGGTAATCATGTAGTATCACCGTGGCAGCGCAAAGCGAGCGACGTGACCGTCCTGATGACGTAGCAAGGATGCATACACGCTACTTGAGGTCGCAGCAGTTTCGTGAGATCGCATCAAGAACTCAATATCGTTTTCTGCGTAGGACAGGTGGCCAGTGGGGTGTGGAGCAGACTGTCTTCCTCTTCCTCTGCCCTTGGGTGCTGAATCCTTTCATTAGGCTTTTGCCATGTTTTTCTATGTTGTTCAATTGTTCACTAGTCATGCCCTGAAACAAGACTGGGCACACAGCAGGCTCTGTTTATTATACGCTCTTTGGAGGGACAATGGACGGATCCGCCCGGTGCGAGGAGAGCCTCATAAATGGAATCAGATAGAATCATTGCACAATGTTTCACTGCATGACCAGTCATAGTGTGTAGAGAGAGTCGAACTACATGTACATGTATAATACCAGTTCGAGGGTCTCCTCACAAATAGCGGATCGTGCAAAGGGCGAAAAGGTCGATTGCAGGGTGATTAGTTCATGCAAGGATGAAGTACAATACCTTGCACCTGATAAATAATATTTATCTGAGACTTGAAAGTAGGAACGCAATGGGTCGTACTAAGAGCGCAATGAAAACGTGATAAGCGGGATAGGAGCTACCTTGTTTTAAAGATTTGACAATTGTGGACATTTTTTTCGGGCTCTTCCTGCATGATATTCATATGCTGATACTTTTCTTAGCGCAATGCCAGCGCAATGCCAGCGCAATGCCTGATCGCCGTAGGTGTGACAGCCCTATTAACTATGAGTAGCCACAGATACAACTATGAGTGGCCTTCAGATACAACTATGAATGGCCTTCAGATACAACAAGGGTAAGATAACACGTCTAAGGTAAAACGTAGTACGTAAAAGGTTATTTGTAGCTTTTAAACGCCTTAACCCTAACTCCTTGGGCGTGACGTGAATTCAACTATCAGTGGGAGAAAAACGGGTCACATTTGAGGGGAAAATTGGTCTCCGTGTGCGCCGGTGATCGAACCCGGGCCGCATAGGGGCAAGTCTTTGGCTCTACCGACTGAGCTATACGGGTTTTATCACAAGTTAAACGGGCGAACGCGCGGCGGTACAAGATTAGAGCACTGTCGGGTTTTGTAGTGTCCAGGGAGAGCTAGGAAGGTTAGGGTAAAATATGCGTTTAGCTTTATTCCGTAAATAGCGCCTGATTTATAAAATGAATTGCACTAGCAGATATTAACAAATTTGACACTTTGGATTTCATTTTGGCGAAAAATCATAAATTAAACAAATAGATATCGTACTAGATTATGCTATTTACGGAATTTTGTAAACTGTATGCTCATCTTAGACGTGTAAGACGTTATCTTGGACGTCTAACCTTGCACATACTGCGTATTACCTTAGACGTATTATCTTACGCGTTTTTTGTATCTGATGGCCACTCATAGTTAATCGGTACTTCAGATTGGATGATGTATAGATTTTTTTCTCCATAATCCAAAATGTGAATTTACATTATTATGAACCTTCTGAAGGAATTAGGCCTATGCGGATAATACCAAAAAAAAGTCTCGCCGATATGTTCATCATCTTGCATCTTCTGTAAATGATGACATGCAATACGTTTGTTGTTGGGAATATAAATCATGCAGATTAGTGTAGGCGTTACTAATTCTATGTATATGGTATTCAATTTCATTCCTCTATGACAGGTTGTATATCGCATCACACTGATAATTTCATTAATAGCAACGACCCTGCATCATATCAGCATCAATACATCTGGCCTAAAATTCCAACAGGTGTCACACATTTCATCTTTAGTGTACGTGCCACGAACGATGTACATATCGGACTATCATCCGTGAATGCAGACGTGAAGGATATGTATCAGATTGGTAAGATGATATGTATCATTAAAAATGTTGTCAACATCTCGCCGCCTCGCATCTTGGAATGAATAAATGAATAACTAGGATCTTGAACAACAGTACTGTATTATTGTTTCATAAAATAACTCGTACGACAAAAACTGTACACTTATTTCTAGCGAAGACTTTCGCGTCCTTAAAATGCCAATAGTAAATGAATTAGATCATGGGACATTTCACTACTTAGATTAATAAACATGCTGAAGCAAAAGTCACGCAGGGGTCATAGAAGCTAATTAATCAGAGGTTAAGAAGGGATAGTTACAGGTATTATAGGTGGTCAATATTGTGTACGAATTAAGTGCTCAAATTTCAAATGGACTACTTTCATATGATGTTACCAGAAAAAATGCCAATCATGATTGACGGGTCACTAAGGTTCACTTGTAAAATAGGACCAATTTTATTTCAATTTCAACCAGATTCACTTCTTATGTATTTTGATGAGTCTAGACATCAAAATATGACTTGTTTGGAAAGCGTACTTTGGGTTCCAGAAACAATAATGTACTATATTCGGATTTATAATTCAACGAACATATTGAAGCAGCGTATTGCGTACATTGCGTGAAGCGCGCACAACGATAAACGTGATCATTTCGGGCGCGATCATCCTTGTGCTGCGTTCGTGTTGTTCGTTCAATTATTAGTTAGACTATAGTATCGACCAATACTATAGTTTGATCAGTTCCAAATTGGCGAAGCCCTCTTACAGCAGCGAATGAATACAAAAGAACACGGGTCAGGACACGGCAGGCGCGTGAAGACATAACGCCCACTGTGCATAATGCGTGATGCGTGCGTTCAGTTAAATCGCGTGCGTGTGACCATAATTGCGCACGTAAGCTTGGACTACTTCTGCCCGCAGAGAGATTTGCGTCTCCGAGCCACCTGCTAATAATAGGTTTTAATCTTTAATTGTCTTATTTATGCATTTAAAAAAACCAAAAAAACTTTTAGTGTATTTTGAATACTGGTCTTTCGTAGTTTTATAGTTGCACAGCGTATTGGTACCACTTGTTTTATGCGCTTTATAAATGCTTATTATTAGTATGAGTTTAATAGTGGAATAAGGCGAAATTATTTTCAAAATAATTTCGCCTTAACGTCATTTTAAACAATAGATTTCACCCTAACGAACAAAAAACGGAATAAATCGCATTGTTTTCTTCGCCTTATCGTATCACTTAACAAAGTTATTATTATTATTATTATTACTTTTTTATTATCTTTTGTGTTTATTATCTCTTCACATACATAATTATTATTTTCATACATACAATATTTGCACAATATTTTCATATAATATTCATACATGATTTTTAATATCTTCACATTATTACATGTTTTCAATATTTTCATATAACATGTTTTCAATATTTTCATATCACATGTTTTCATTATTATCACATATTACTCATATAACATATTATTACAAATATTTCATATTTGTTTTTTAGATAAATATCAAATCAAACAATCCAAAAACAACATCGAAGACCTGAGTCTGCGCTCTACATTTCTTAACTCATACATACATAACATATAATTATTGGTTTCATACATAATTGTTCTAATATTATATGATATATCACGTCATGTATCCTTTTACACAGTTATTTGTATATCATCTAATTTTGTAAATTCATATTAATATAAGTTTTACATCAAATCATCAACCCTTCTTAAAATATTGAATTTGTATCAATATACATGTGCATCATACAAATATCTTCGATATGCAGGTACACATTTTAAATAGTTACATTTTTAACGTTTTATAAATCTCTGATTTGCAGCTCGAACAATAATAATCTGATTAAATGTGGTGTTTCCCGTAACGGAACTTGCTGATAACTAATTTACCAACACTTATTATTTTATTTATAGAATTGTTTGTTTGAATTATTATTATTACTATTATTATTTAGTATCAATAGTCGATACTGGTACAAAGTTAGTCTTCATCGCTCTCGATACAGGCACGGGAAAGTGTACTTTAGGTCCCATATTCTGGACTGTACTAGAATCGTACGATACTGGAACACCCAGTATCATTCAATACTGGTACAAAGTCAGTGTTCCAGTATCGGGCGATACTGGCACACAATTATGTACCAGTATCGTTCAATACTGGGACAAATTACTACTGGTACCATTATCCAACGATACTGGAAAATAATGATCTAGTATCGACCGATAATGGAACACAATTTGATGTTCCAGTATTGACCGATATTGGTATGCCAGTATCTGGGACCTAAAGTACACTTTTTCCAACGTTCCAGTATCGGCAGTATTACCCGATACTGGAACGAAATAGTGTATCAGTTTCGACCTTAGTACATTATTGTACCAATATCGTCCGACACGTGGACATCAAAGTGTGCCAGTACCGACCGATATTGGAACTTAAAAGCGTATCGCTCGCTCACTATTAGAACAGACAACTTCTCATCTCGGTATCGCCCGATACTGGAACGTTTGCCCATCCGCAAGAAAAACATGCAGGAAAAAAATGATAGTTTAAATTGATTGACCCCGGTACACTGAATTACAATGTGTTATGTAAACATCGCCTTCCCTATACTCTATTCCATATGTTACCTGAACAGGAATGTGTCGTGCGGCACTGCCCACTGATAATACTTATTCAAATGCATATATAAAATTGCTGTCTACCGTAGATAGCAGACCAGGAATTCCGGTGTACCGGTTGAAATGAACGCCGTATGGTATAGGTGCTCTTCCATATACTTCCATATAGGCCTTTCACGGGAACGCATGTGAGGCTGATAACCCTAACCCCAGACGTAATTTTAGGAATACATATATCAGGGTGAGTTGGGGGGGGGGGGGGGGGGGGGGGAGGGGGGGGAGAGGGGTTGGACCACATGCGTGGCTGTCCCGCTCTTTTATAAGCAATCCACAGAGTCAGCTTCGAAATGTTAAGACCAATATTGTTAGTAAGTGCAATTCCTAATGATGATGAAGACAAATGCGTTCCACTTCACTATTCACACTCTAGAAAAGTCTCACGAACATTATGTAAATAACTATTCTCTACCATTTAAGGTTTTCCTATTTCTTACTCTAGGCTTACAAGTATTTATTGGAACAATGTTATTGCATAGCATGGTTTTTTCTGTAGATCACATTTAATTTGAACCATGCCCCTCATTGCAGTCGATATTGTATGTATATTATTTATTGATACGTATGTTCGTTTGCAGTTCTTGGTGGTTGGAAAAACAGTGAATCAATTATTCGCCCGTGTAAAGAATGTGGAGGTCATCGGGACTCACCACCTGAATATCCCTCCATAACAGCTACTCCTCAGATATTGAGTGCAACAGAATATCGACAATTCAACATATCCTTTGAAAACGACTTAGTGCAAGTACGGAAAGTCGGGGAAACCGAAGCATTTATGACATATCAAAATCAACAGAGTTTCAATGTGTCTTACATCGGGATTGGTACTGGTCATGGTAGCGATGGAGATTGGATATTCTGTGGCTTTGGTAAGTGTTGTATCACATTTTGACGCGACAAGTGCATTTCGAACAAATATTACTATACATCTGTAGGCCTACATAGAGGTTTAAGTATGTTTAGCTAAATGGAAATGAATAAATACACAGACCCAATACACGCTCGAATGTCTAGCTATATAATTAAACTGTAGTAAACTGCAACCTGTTTCTTTACTGGAGCAACAATACAAAAACAAATCAAACGAAATAAGCAACCTGTATTTAAGAAGCGTATCACGAATCTTTAAAATCATCAGAATAGTAAGCCTTGAAATGGTCCTGTCTAGAGACAATAAAGTATTTCGTATTAACCTATACCGTCTCTTATTTGTCTTTCCACTCGGGGTTTTGGTGTAAGGCATTCATAAGTTTGACTAGTATAAAGACCTCAGTACGAAATAAAGCTTCATGCTCCTGTCTAAGAAATAAAGTTTTTCGTATTAACAGATTAACTCCCACCGTCTTCTTTATTCCGTCAATAGAGGATTTATGTTTATAATGGCCATACTGTCTTATCAGCAACCAGGTTGACCGAGATCATGCATTTCCACGAGTCTGTACATATTCGTGTTCGACCAAAACTTTAAATCCCGCTGTATAAACTTGCATCTCTTTATTATTCATACTACATTTCAGATCGTAATGATTGAGAGTCATGACAAAGATGAACAGATAGCTGAAAAATAACAAATGAGTTCTTCGTGACGTAATAAGATAAGACCATGTCACTATACAAGGAATGGTATACTTTTTCTTCAAAATTATTATTTACATACAAGTAGTTTGTAATTTAATAGAAAGAAAATACATTACAATATTACAATTTGGTTTTATTTTGAAACACTTTGACATTTGATGGGTCGCTCTTTAGCGTTCTACAAAGTGTGATTGTTTTCAAGGCTATATGAATGTGATCATTGGATGTAGACGCATGGCCCATATCCTCCTGGCCACAGTCAGATATACGCGGTATATTTGTTATGTATTTTCATTCTTTTCTTGTTTGTATACGTTACTCAAAATGACATAAACAAAGTGGTATACTTTCTTTTGTTGAACCCTTTATATATAAATACGTGAGAGATTGGTGCAGCCAAAAACTAACCAAGTGAATGATCTGTTATCAATAATAATATAATTATTATTGTACATTATAGTGCGTGAGAGGTTGAACAGATCGTAGACGTAGCAGATTTAAACACGAAAAATAACTAACTGTAATGGGGACTCGAACCCACAGCCTAGGGTCCCAAAAATGTCATTTATCGTAGTCATTTTTGTGACCCCTCAAAACGAAAGCATTTATTTTTATCACCCCCTACTCAGAAAGCGCTCATATCTTTTACTTATAAGGCCTATATCTAGATATGGTAATTCGGAATATTTGGGAAACAGTTGAAACGAAAGAGAAAAATGAGGGTGGACCAATGTAAAAAAATATTAGGGACCCCTCCCGAAGAAAATGACAGCACCCTTACATTAAAAATTGGCACATTATTTATAGTCATATTATTTAAAAAAAAAAATGTTTTATAGAGTACGGTATTATATGAATTTCATAATTCACAGAGTAATGAGAGTATATTGTAATTTTATATTTTGGTTGGTTTACCTTTTAATTGGCATTCAAACAAAATGCCATGCAAATATTGGCACAATTTGTACGATTCAAGCATGATCCAAACATGACTGTTTCGCGAGTTGCAGCCCTGTGGCATGTAATGAATGTAATCAAATCCTCTGGCACTACCCTTCACATATGGGGGTCAGGGTCTCAAAGGGTTTTAAGAGTGTCGTAACAATGGTAAGGTAAAACCATAATATTGTACTTGATGCACAATTTAAAAAAAAATAGTATCTCGTCTATAGCGGAAATAGTGTACTTTAGGTCCCACCCTCGTTTTAAGTCTTTGACAGAACAAAACGCACCATTTTGTTATTGTAGGAAATTTGTTACGGTATAGTTGATGCATACATCAGATATACAGGGTGGGTAAAAAAAAAGTGTACTCAACTTGAAGCATTTTTAAAAAGAAATATGAGCATTTGTCACCCAAATTATTTTAATGGTAAACAAGACCTATTAAAGGTAGATGTTCCGATTTTCAACTTGAAGTTTTCTATTCTACATGAAAGGTTATCCTTAAAAAAGTCGTGTTCCAAAGTTTGAGTTGCATAGCTCTAATGGTTCTTATTTTAGACGCACAAGATGCTGTGAATTGTACCCATTGAGTAGTACTCGAACTATATCGGTGGTTACCACCATTCGCGGTAATTCGACGTTATTTCATCGATTTCTCCGTAATAATACCGATTTAGGCCGTCAAATTTCAGTATGATGATGAGAAAAATACGAGCTTTGATATGATATGAAAATCTCCGTATGTTTGAAATAATTCTGTGTTACGAAAATGTGATCGGGTCATCTACCTTTAATTATAAGAATTTTATTTGGTTAGAATTGATTAAGAGAAACTCATTTTACGCGTATTCGAATAAAAGTGGCAATTTTTAGATCCGAACAAGGTACCATCTTCGAAGGCTCAAATTCATATCGTCAGGTATTATAAGCAGTACACAAGTGCTACCGCAAGCATATAACGGACATCAAATGCAGCGCCCACTAGCGACCAGCTGAACAATAGGAATCGAACCACAGCTAAACATCAATGGTCGCTTGCTCTGATGTCAATTGTCTAAAGCTAACTATTGGGAGTCAATATATTAGAAAATTGACATATCAAAGTTCTTGTTTAATGGTATGGATGTAATGAATATTAGTCAAACCCCTATTATGGATGAGATGAGAGCCAAATGACATCCCCCTGCAACATAACAGATCGATACAGACGAGTGAAAATGAATGTGTCGCAAACAATTCAAAAATTCAACAAAAATTAAAAATGTTTGCAATTTTCATTTCAAGATTTCTCTGTAATTTGTGCATTAAAGAGAATGATTTCCTTTCATAATACTTATTTATACATCAAGGAATATTTTGATAACTTACTTATTGAAATTGATTCTATAAATCGTCTAATATCAATGCTCCCGTAAGTCCCAAAATATAAATAATTTAGTTGTCCACGGTCAGTCCTTATATTTGGTCATATCTAAAACAGTTTTAGTGAGTTCACACGCTCACCATAGGCCGGTGAACAATGATGTCAATAACGAAACACACTAATACAACAACAAATGAATTTCAACACATCAATCGACACTCTGCTTTATCAACGGCTAATAATTGGCGTTTGAACTCACGTCAACTTAGCATAATCACACGCTACTACACATGAATGCTTTCATTGCACACTGCTCAATCAGGTTATGTCCAATCCGGCACTGCACAATGCAGGTATATCGTCTCAGGGTATTATGTTCATCGGTTAAGCATGAGCGGGAAATTTGAATATGAATAAGGTTTTACGAGGTTTTAGAACTGACGGAAAATAAGATAGGAATGTCGAGGACAACCAAACAATATTTTATTATTGGCCTAACTGCTGGTTGGAAAATTTAGTCATGGTGATTAGTTCAATAGTTAAATGCTGTCACTTGGAGGCGCTGTATTTCATGTCCATAGTCTACCACTTGTGAGTAACAAATTATAGTCCTGAAAAGGTTCTAAAGTCTTCAAGTACTACGGCAACGTATTGACAATGCATGATATAGAGCTTTGCATCGAAGAAGGATTTCCAGGCGCGCCATCAACAGCACGAAGACCAGAGCGAGACTTTGTATTAACAATAATGGTGGTCACGTAGAAGGTAGAGCTGCTTGATTATTTGCCTATTGCTGGACTTACCCGATCAGGAAACAAAACTCTGCACATAATATACAAAACGTGTAACGCGTTCCAAGGACTTTTTCCAAGATTGCAGTTATTGTATGCGTTGCATTTTGAATGCCAATTCAAGATAAATAAACCTGTATTTGTTCATTCAGTACGATAACCACATTATGTTTCCGTTTTTTATTTTTTTTAACTGAATCCTTATTTAGAAATTGTATCAATAATCGGTTATCGATACAAATAACCCATGGTGTTGTATGCACAATCATTCTAAAACGCAGGGTTTTAAACCATGTGTTTTCCATCACAAAACCCATGGTTTCGACACAAAACGCAATATATGAACAAACCCTGTGTTTTCTTCGGTAACTCATGGTTTTGTGAAACGTTACGACGGGTTTTTGTATTAATAATCGGTTATCGATAACAAAACCCAGGGTGTGGTGAATCGCACAAAAATTCACAAACGCAGTGTTAAAACCCAGGGTTACGACATAAAACCCACGGTTTCGTGAAAAAAATAGGTTTTTTTCTCGATAACCCTGGGCTTGTGCGATAAACACATTCACAAAACCTTAAGTTCGGGGAACAAAACTGTTTTTGTAATGAAACCTTGAGTTTTGCGTCCCCCCTCAATTTGGTAACATTGCACAGTGAATGATAAAACACAGGGTTTTATTCCCAAATCCGGGGTTTTTAATAAAAAATCCCAGGGTTTCGATACAAAACCCTGGGTTTTTGTATTAAAACCTCAGCGTTTTGTGAACAAATACCTTGTGTTTTGTGAATTAGTGTGCATTATTAAATTGTGTATCAATAACCGATTATCGATACACAAAACCAAGGCTTTCTTAACATTGTACAAAACGCTGGGTTATCGAACAATACCCAGGGTTATCGAACAAAACCCAAGGTTAGGTTTTATCACGAAACCTTGTATTTTGTGGAGGGTTTTGCTGACGAAACCGAGGTTTCTTTGTCGAAACCCTGGATTATCGAACAAACTCCAGAGTTATCGAGCAAAACTTAGGGTTATCGAGAAAAAACAAGGTTTTTACAAACCCGGTGTTTTGTATGTGAATTATTGTGCAATGATACAGCACCCTTGGTTGTGTGTATACTACCCTTGATTTCCGAAGAAAAAACCCAGGGTTTTGTTCTGATTCCCCTCTCTAACTTGTCCCCGTCCCCCTTAATCCTGGTGCTCCACCGCCACTTCGTTAAGGTAGCACACCTCTAAATAGTTCCAGGCGAAAACTTGCAACTCTAATTGCGCAATACTTCTTATCAATACGCGTGATTAAAATAGTGATTTCTCGGGAACTACAGTGATTTAGCAGACGAGGTTGGTATCAAATTAAAGCTAACAATATGAATTTTAATGATAGATCATTCACAAATAATATTAACTATTTGTTGTCACTAAATAGTAGTCCTACTTTCACGGTGCACGGCCGTAAGTCTTGCGAAAAATCAACTTGAAAAATGACCGTAGAGGGCTTAGATGCTCGATTGCTTAAAATCTAACTGTTATCGATATATATTTTACAATTTTAATCATAAGCTTGCTAAAATAGCTAGAGTTTACTACCAAATTGAATGACTTTCTATGTGTAAATTTAAAAATAACCTTGCCAGAACATGGTTTAAATCTTCTAAAAATCTAAAAGTACGGTGGCCTGCGTGTATAATGCGTCATAGTTTGGGGGCATAAATAGAAATGTATACATAGAAATTCTTTCAATTTGGTATTAAACTCTAGCTATTTTAGCAAGCTTTCGATTAAAATTGTAAATTATATATCGATAACAGTTAGATTTTACACAGTCGGGAATCTAAGCGCATCGGTCGTAATTCAAAAACTTGTCTTTTGCTAATGTCGGGTTTCTAGCATAGTCGTAGGCCTAACATTTTCGTAACTTTAAATCGTTAAAATCGATCTATCGTTATAATCATATTATAAGCATTGTCTTGGGCTTAAATTTGATACCAAAATCAATTCCTAAATCACAATGGTCATTGAGATATCATCTTTTGAAGCGTCGCGCATCAATCAAAATAAGGTGCAAAATGGTCGTCTAATTTCGACTTCCTATTATTTAGAGGTGTGCTACCTTAGAACCACAATGGGGTTTTTTATTATCAAATTTGGTATTGTTATATTTAATTATTCATGAAGCAAAGACAATTTTAAACTCATGTCGAAAGTTTCATTGCCATTGAATAAATAGTTTTCGAGTTATGACAATTATCCTAACCCTAACCCTAACCCTAATCTAACCCTAACCCTAATCTAACCCTAACCCTAATCAAACCCTAACCCTAACTTAACCTTAAATCTAAGCTTGATTTTTAAACACTAAACGATGTAGCCTTTTTAAGCCTTTACTATCGTCTGAAGATAGCAAATGTTAGATGCTATCTTCAGAAGATAGCAACTTATAAACACCTCCTTCGGGAGAAAGCAATGGATTCAGAAGACAGCATGCGTCGTAACTATAGTAACTCATACACAACGTACTCTGACGCCTACGGACGCGTTTGAAAGTCGCGTATTTGTACGCTTACGCCGTCAGCTGCTATCTTCTGAAGATAGTGATTGTATACCAAACGTCCCTAAATGTTGGTGAAACTTTCAGGATATCGTCAGCAGAGACAATGCAATGTAATGGAATGAAAAAAGAAATTATTAATATTTAATGAAATGGCAACATTGACATTGTTAAATCATACACCCTTTAAGACGACAACATTGAAAATTCAAGGTTTTCGGGCGTCGTCGGATCAATGTTGGGGTCAACCGGGTTTGTAAAAACAAGTATAACTCAAAACTGTTTAACCAATATCGAAGAAAATTTGTGTATGATTTTGAAATAATATTTGGTTTATGAATAACTCAAATTATTGAAACAAAATGATCATATAAAAAATCAAAGTTACTGTTTAAACAGGCCTACTAACAATAACCTTTGACCCAAGTACATGTATATAATGCACAACGAATATGCACATCGAATATGAAGGTTATGATATTGCCATTTCCTAAATCTCTGCAATCAGATTTTTGAAAATAGGGCCAACTGATTATTAAATCTTTGTGTTTTCTTTTTTATCCCCGAGGGTCAGACAAACAAGTCGATATGCTTTTCAGCTTAATTAAAGTAGTCTTTGTTTTGTATCTCCGTATGGGGTACCACGAACTATGATTTGATTGCGGAACCTTGTCATGTGCCAAAATGAACCTCTCATTTTATGACATTTAACATGGCGCTTGACCATAACTGAGGGAAACATTAGTGTTGTCAGGTATTAATGATAATGATAATGATGATATAGATGATACTTTTATGTCGTTAATCAGACACATTATTGAAATAAATACAAATATCAATACCAGATTTACCAGTGGAAATATTTTATTGCGTATCTTGACCCAAATACATGTATGGTATAATCATAATGATAATAGAGGTATCATTTGGAAAATGCATGCATTGTTAATAGATGACATTTCAATAAAATAGTCCATACAACTTATTTCATTTAATGATCACGGTTTCTTCTTTACAGTAGATCCAAAACCCATATACATAGTTGACCTATGACCACCTAACATCCTCTTAATTATATTGAGAAGCCTGCTCTTTCGATTCTCTTGCGAACTCATGTATTGTGATTATTATCAACTTTCAACATAGTGCAAATGAAATAGTACAGCCCGTGGTAAGTTATAATAGGGTAGTATATTGACCATAACATTGAAGTACATGTCAACATACATCAAAATAGCTACAAACTATTAATGGCACGGTAAAAGGTAAAATAGTTGATGAAAAAAGAGGTTATAATAAGGAAGTATTTTGGAGCCTTTTCTGATATTCTCCGTGGTTCGATCACGCCATATTAATATAAGCACTTATTTCGAGCAGACCTCTGAACTGTATCAGTCATGTATATTTTTGGATTTGATAAGATAGCGTTATGAGGTCATAGGTTAACCAAATTTAAAGTTATTTAAAGCTCTGGTGGTGATCCTTTTATTTTGCCAAATACTCCAACAACAGTGGCGTGTCCAAAGGGCTAATTGGGCAAAATTATGTTAAGTCATTCGGGGGGAATAGAGGTCCTGCCCGCCCCACACTCGTAAAATCCTGGACACGCCACTGCCCCCACACTGTTTGGCATGTTATAATACCACATTCGTTTGGTCAAACTGATACATCGATTGTTTGTGTGGCAATGTGAATGCCATTGAATAGGTAAATAAACCGGTTAAATATATATCTTTATATAATAAATGTATGAACTGTGAATTAATTTATAAAAAAGAAATTAACTAAAAATTACCGGACATTGGTGGTGATTGATGGTGATAATCCTTAACTCCAATGAGCAATAACCAGCAATAGTCACCAAATGCGCGTTCCTATTCAACAGCAAAAGGTGGTGACATAGCAAAAGTGGTGATGCTTGAATTAAAGGTGTATGTTCTGATCACTTTATTTTGGATTTTTTTCACATCAAGATATTCTGATATCAGAAGAATCCCAATATTTTTCTCATTATATCTGTAAAATCTTAGGGGTCAGAGATGTTCCATTTATAAATTATAGGCTAAAATGTGGTAAATTACTGCTAAAGGTTTTTACCCGCCAGTTTGTGTGCACCTCGATGGGCAAATTTCTTGAGACCTTGTGCTTCTAAGATAAGAACCATTGGAGTTTTGAAACTCAAACTTTGGAACGCGACAATTTCGATCAAGTTGAAAATCGGGCCAGCAATCAGAACATCTACCTTTAAAATACACCAACACACGAGCAACGCAATCGTAACCAAGCAGACGTCACACATCGCACTCATATTAGTAACCCTCATACGAAAACGGTTTACGCCCATAATACGCACGGCATAATGCGATGTGGGGAAAGACATGGCCACTAAAATAATCTCGCATGTTTCTATCTAAGATCACCACTAGAATAACCACCAATAACCAAGAAATACTGGGTTATTTTGATGATTATGGAGATGATGAAAATGTGGTGATACCGTGTTTTTATTCAGGCCATCACCATCAGTCACTAATCACTATTCATTACTTCATGAATAATCGCGATAGCTGCGTATCAAGTGCGCTCCAATAAAATGAATCGTTAGATGAGAACGCGCACGCCGAGCGCAGGTTACTAATAATTGCCCGAAAGTACTGCGCCAAAGTGTTCCATTGTTTTGCTCACTGACCGACCAATCAAATAAACGCCTCACGCCCCTAAACTGAATATTCATTGGATTATGAGGAAACACGATTAAAGCTTATTTCTGATTGGTTGAATGAGGGGATGACCCGACTCGGACTGTTTCAATAACTAAAAAGGGCAGGGGTGGACAAAATAAACAAAACAACTAATTAATTATTAGCGAGATTATATCGGTACAAATCAACGATTTGGATAAATATGCATCTTTTTCAGTAATGAATGAGAATAATGACTGCTTAACAACTGTTTTCGCGAATTTGTTGTGAAATACTCGGTTGCTGTTATGGTCATTCGGAATTGTCCCTCAGGAGCTGCGCCCCTTCGGGACAATTCCTCAGACCATAACATCAACCTCTTATTTCACAACAAATTCGCGAAAACAGTTGTTACGCAGTAATTATTCTCTAACTAATCATGCTAATCACCTACAATAACCACCTTGTGTATTCGAATAGAAACGCGCTTTATGTTAACCCTAGAAATATACTACAGAACTTGTGAATAGGGCTAACGAATCACGACCCTGTTGTTTTGATATCTTTGGAGATCTTTACTCCAACTTGATGTATCAAAGGTATATCCCTATTTAAAGATATACAGAAGAGAATATTGTATTTCATTTTTTTCATCACCTTGCATGCATAAGATACTAATTAAGAGTTGGTCTTAGTTTTCTTAGGCTTTATTTCATCAAGTTGATACTTCCTGAACTATGGAATTATTTTGTGTTTGTTTAAATTGTGTAACATTTGTGAAATATTTCAAAATTGCGTTAAAAATGACCAAATAAAAACAATAAACACGATTTTCTTTTGGAGAAAAAGAAAAGAAGAACAAAAAAGCCCGACCGACCGACCCTACCGTTTGCCCGTAGAACAGTTTTTTATGTCTTGGCCTAACATAACTTTGCTGCGGAAAACTGAAACTAATTTTCATTTTGCTAAAATATAACATAGAAATGTATAGTAAGCGTCACAAAGCTATGGACATAATTCCACCACTACGTGCGTGCCGAGGGCGTACGTGCATGCAGGGGAGCGTACGGGGGTGTGTGCGTAAACCCAGATGTGCTTACCAGACGCATGCGTACCATTTCATGCATATGGACGCAGCTCCTCCCCGAACAACAAACACACACGTGTAAAATAGCTTGAACTACGTCCATAGCACAATTTCAGTCACTGTAATAACCTGGAACGGTGCCATATTTGCATTGAACGCAATGGATGAAAAATTGAATACAAGTATTTTTGATAATTGAAATCCATCATGGGACACTTTGACACGCCTTATATAAAAACATTTACATTGGGTTGAACATGTTAAAAGTATTTATACATGCATATAATTCGTGTGAGTTCGTCTCAGCTTTCTTATGCTAAATAGATTTTCTTTTCATTTTTGTCCAAATTTGTGTGAAACCCAATAATTATTTCATTAAATTAAATTGTCTTACAACTTTAGGTCCTAAATGCTATGTTGATATTCCATGATTAATCATGGCATTATGTGGCTATGCCGCAGAAAACTGAAACAAACTTTACAATATACTTGTAACAGTACATTGATACATTACAGGTAGTCGATGACAATAATTCAACACGAGAGAAAATGCATATTGAAACATTATTAGCTATACATTCATTAGCACTGTAACACTTGTTTTCAAGGTCAATAGATAACAGTTGGTTTGGTTTTAAAACCTCAATTACACCATGTTCCTATCCCGTCAATAAATTGAGCTTGGTATTTATCAAACCGTCGTTATGTTCAATTTCAGTTAATAAAGCAAGACACTGGGAGCATTAACTTGTCCCAGCAACAAGATATCTGATAGTAACTTGATATAGATTCATCAGGATTGTTCATAAATATGTAATAAAATGTTCTTTTGACGAATCCAATAAATCGTACTTACTAAACCAACACAAAGAAAGACGACACCAACAAATCCAAAGGCTTAGTAGTCATCCCCCACGTCAAGGGCTTATCAGAGAAAGCATCAAGAGTGATCAAGAAACACGGCTTCGCCACGGCTTCCCCACGGCTATGAAGCCACATACGACGCTTCGCAAATTGTTAGTCCATCCAAAAGACAAGCGGGACCCAGACCACACTCCGGAAATTGTATACGAAATTCCGTGCAATGGTTGTAAGAAAACTTACATAGGAGAGAGCGGTCGCTTATTCGGGACAAGACTGAAAGAACACAAAACTGAGGTTGATAAATTTGAGGCTAGGACTTACACACGGGCAGTGAGAAAGGCGTCAGTAGGTGAACAACACAAGTCGGCCATCACGGACCATGTGGCTGCCACAAATCATGCCATAAATTGGGACGAGGCTAAAATCATCGACAAAGAAGGACATAAAACGAGACATAAAACGAGATGGCTCAAAGAAGCCATTTGGATCAGCAGGCGAGGACAAGACACAATGAATAAGGACGAGGGGGCTTACAAGTTGAATAACATTTACGACCAACTGATTGAAACTCCGCCATCTATCGGCGAGAATCGTGCCTATAAAACCAATAGGACAAATCAGAAGGTTGCCAGTCAGATGAAGACTCCAGCTCAGTAAGGAGTCGAAACGTAACTAGTAAGTACGATTTATTGGATTCGTCAAAAGAACATTTTATTACTATCTGATAGTATTTGTACTAGATAGGAAGTATCAACATACATGTCAGCGTGACCTTATCTAGAGTCACCAAATAAAACAATTTGGGATAACTCAACTCAAACATTTCAAAAAGGCATGATGAAATTAGTTATCTATTGTGCATACATAGAGTGCTCAACAAAATAAAGTAATACACGTTGTTTATGTCTTCCGATTGTTGTTTGACTAAACAGGCTAGATAGACATTTAAATGAATCTCTTCGGAACAATATGGTACCAAACATGCAATAAAACAACAAGATAAATCATTATTAGCACCATTTAATATAAATCCGGACGTATCCAAATTCGCATTTTCAACGCACGCAAGCGGCGAGAAAATTCTGTGTGTGACACTCGAATGGCCAGGAATGAAAGGGATATTGATCACACAGTGAAACTGCGTTGGTTCATGCCTGAGCTAGCTGGCTATTTGGTTGTAACCAGGTAACATGTCAAGGCAAAATGAGATTTTGGTACCAAAATAATCCATATAACCTAGATTTTGTAGAACCATAAAGAGAAAACTCATAAACACTCTTAATTTGACTAAATTTGACTACAGTGTATTGTAATGAGTTCCAAATATTTGAAAGTTGATTATCTCAGAATAGCATTTTTGAGTTACGGCCTTCTGGCGTTCAACCCTCGATGTGGTCTTTTCTCCCCGCGTAGTTCGTTGAAAACGTGAATTTGGAAACGGCACGGATTTTTATTAATGGGGCTAATCGTGACGTATCTTTGTTGCTTGGTGGCAAGTCTGGTACCAGATTGTGCGTAAAAGATCCATCCAAATGTCTATCTAGCCTGCTTGGTCAAATAATAATCGGAAGTTACTCTATGGGAACTAAACAGAATGTATGACTTTCTTTTGTTGAGCAATTTATTTACAAGTGATGGCAAATAATACATTGTTAGAATGTCTGTTTTTAGACTTACATTTTGGTATGCTTTTTGTGATTTGTATGTTCATTTTATATATTACATGTATGTGCATTACATTTATAAAATAAACGATATGAGAATTTTTTCACATTCCAATATAAGCAACGCTCATACTAATAACCTTCAAAACAATCACACTTTGCATAATATCGAAATCAATCCTTAGAATATCACGAGTTTGACATAATACACAATTCTATTATTGCAACTTACTTTCTTTCAAAAAACTTACCAATTGTCACTATATTTATATTATATACATGTTGAAGTAAACAATATGCTTGACAAAACCAATATAATACTATCATATTAATATTTCATCCTCATACATCGGAGGATTTCATCAGAATGGCAATGATTGTTAAACTTCAAAAATGGGCAATAAGAACTGCTTCTTGTAGTCACTATAGAAGTCACACTGGACCAATTTTTGCCAAATTTAATATGTTAACAGTCACTGATATGTATACTCTTGAATTGGGTACATTTATGTATAAATACACCGAAAAAAACCCGTTCTGACATCCACAACTATTCGACAAGACATAGTAACAACTTCAATCTAACCAAAAATAAGAGAATATTCTCGGATCACTCAGTTCGCACTAGTGGCCCCCATCTTTGGAACTCTCTCGAAAATTCATACAAAATTTCAAATTCGGTAAAACATTTTCGTAATAAATTCAAGCAAAAACTTATTTCAAGTTACGATTAATTGATTTTTTTTTAGAGCACTATTTCAATTTCAGTTATTTGATGATATATTTTTTTTGAGCATTGTCCTTTGTCTTGTCAATTTGTTGGTGTCATATTTAGGTTTTAAATTTGGCTGTATTGGTTTTGTGTTTTAGGGCTTCAGGGGATGGCACTTTACAGGCCTTTTTGGCCTTCTAGCCGTCTCCTCCATAACCGTTTCGTTTTTCTGTTGTTGAAAATTATCTGATTGTTTCTTACTGATTTTTGATGTAATTTGATGTTATTTGTGATTTTAATGTTATGGTAATAAATGATAGGTGAATGAATGAATGAATGAATGAATGAATAGGTGAATGAATGAATGAATGAATGAATGCTCCACTTTGGCCCGCACTTTGGCGCGAAGAAACATCATCTTCAGAGTTGTCAGTTGGCTTCAATGAAATTCAACAAACCGGATGAATCTTTTCACCGTTATATACATGTGCATTATGTGCATTATGTATTATACCTGTCTTTGTCAACAAATCTTAATTTGTTTACGCTACTCTCCTGATCCTCGTTACTCGTCAAGCTAATTGTGTCCATATTTCCATGCTCAATCTTTGTCTGAAATAACAAACATACGTTCAATATGTTAAGAAAGGTAGTCGATATTTCTTTTTAATTGGAAACATTTGAAATACTACTACTAAAAAGCGGATCAAACGTTGTTACGGGCGAGGTTTGAATCAAGTTTCTGGTAGAATTCGCTACCAAAATATTTGCAAATTTCTCACCACGAGACACCCTCTTTGGAAAAGTTTGCAATTATGATCCAACCTCCACCCCTTTCACCTTAATTTGAAATATTGGCCAAACCATGCAATTTAGTAACTCTCACCCAATCACCCCTTATTTATTTATATTTTGCTTGGATGATCTCTTTTATCGAATGCCCAAGGGTCCAATTCTACCAGATTTACACCGGTACCCATTTGATTAGGATGCGTATTGCGTTATAATAAGACTGAAAAGCGTGGGCTACAAGAACCAGAAAATGTATCTTGAGTTAATTTTGCTATTCGAAATAACTCTTGCTTTGCTATTATAAATAGGCCTTTAAAATGTTAACATACCGTTACAGCCAAGAACTTCAAATCTCAAGCTAATCCAGCCACTCCAAGCTATAGGATGTATTCTCATATAAGCGGCCAAAACCACTGAATCAAACACACTCGTTACTTGTGTGTTTCTATCTTCGTTGCCACCAAATATCTTTTAATATGAGAATGAATGGAAGAAAAGCAATACAAAAAATCTCAGTCGCCAGCATAAAATGATCCGATTGGTTAAAAGTGAGGGGATAATCTAGGCTATGCCTTCAATTTCAATATGACGTAATGAAAAAAAACTGTAAAGTAGGGCTACATTCTTTTTCTGTTGTTGTAAGCAACGAAATGGCTAAAAACGCCTAGGTTTGTGATTGTCGATAAAGATATCAACAAGGTATCATTGATTCAGCTGAGAGCAGTTGTCAAGTGAAATAAGCCGTTGACATTTTTAAGAATCTAGCAATTCCAGGTATGTAGGCCTACTAAGCGTGACAGTGAGTCTTTCGAATTCTGATCGACGAAATTTTGCGCACTTCTGATCTGCAGCAGACGGGGGAAAGCCAATGATTTTGATTAGATTTGATCTACAGCGCTATTTTCTCATTAAAGAGATTGAAGAAGGAAAAGTGTCGTCAAACTCCAGTCTGTGTGGTTGGTGTGCAGAAACATGCCGTTATTATGCATACATAACTTATAAATTCTAAACTGCTTGTTTTCAATATATATATAATAATAATATTCAGAGAAATATGTTGCTCTTTGAACGCAGGTGGAACATGTCATGAATTAGTATAATATTATAATGTGAGAAGTGATCCCGACAAGACGAAGGCAATAAAGCATTAAACTTGAATAACTTAAATATACGTCTCCTGCTTCGTCTTGTCGTGATCATTTCTCACATTATATATATATATATATATATAATAGTATTGTAATAATTATTTTGAATGTAATGTGTGACGTTCCATGCAGTGAACAAAGTCAGCCTTGGTCGCATCGTTAGAAAGCAGTTTTAACATGTTTAAGGCAAATATGTATTTGAACCTTATATACCTTGATATTACCGTGTCATTCTGCTGGTTATCCTTCACATACATCCATGTATCACCATGAATGCTATTCGTAACCCGGTACTTGGTTAACCAATTATCACCGATTGGTCCTTAGATGTCTATAGCTAATGTCTTACCCTGTTATTCTGCTGGTTATCCTTCACATACATCCATGTATCACCATGAATGCTAATCGTAACCTGGTACTTGGTTAACCTTCTGCTCTTAGGCCTCCTAAGATGTCTATAGCTATAAATGTCTTACGGTCTTACCCTGCCATTCTGCTGGTTATCCTTCACATACATCCATGTATTACCATCAATGCTAGTCGTGACCTTGTACATGGTTACCCACTGAGCAGTATTGGCTCTTCCTTGCAATATAATCCCAGATACTGATCTTATGGATCCAAAATCCACTCGTATCCATTGGGGGTCATCTGTGTCGGCTGAACTCCAGCTGGGTCCTCCATCGCTTGCGGAATGATCCAATCGAGCTTTGTGTGCAAACAATTGATCCATAACGTACTCACTTGAAGCTGTTAGCTGACTTTGTAGTATACTTCCATTTTTCATACCGATTGGGACGTTACAATCTGAAATTAAACGAAAGGCTTTAATTTCCGCAAGTGCGCATACAATTAGAATCGTCGGTTCACTAACAACGTTAAATATTGAATTTAAGTACGGAAATAGTTAGAAATAAATAATGTTCCGATTTATAAAATAAACCTATTTCATAACAAGCCCAGACATAATCAATAATAGCATGGGTATAAGAAAACAACAATGATTATACTTTTTCTATGCGAGTGATTGGTATCAATACTTTAAGGTATTATCATCATGAAGGATTTATTCGAATATAAAAATCGGTCAATATAAATTATACAGATATTACATCAATTAAGCATCTTTCTATTCGATGACAATGGCGATGACGATAACGATAATGATGACGATGACAATTATGATACAATGAGGATGATGACGCCGACAATAACGACAACGCAACGATGACAATAAAGATGAAGATGACCATGACAATGAACAGGACGATGACGATGATCACGATGATGATGATGATGATGATGCCCATGACGATAACGATAACGATGACATGATGATGATGACGATGACAATGACGATGATGACAATGACAATGACAATGAGAATGACAATGGCAATGACAATGACAATGGTAATGACAGTGACAGTGACAATGACGATGACGATGACTATCAAGATATTGATAACTACGAGACTACGCCTCATGTTTACACACGGGTAATGGACCAAGTGAGTCAGTTTAAATTATTCAATTGTAATCACCATTATTTCGATCATTGTATACATGTACATACCATTTATATCATCACTGAACTTGTTGAAACTGCATGTTGCTTTATTTCCACTATTGTCTCTGGCCTCGCATTCAACTTCATTCAGTACAGCAACGCTGGATCCTGATGCTCCGTAAACGCATGTAACATTCACAACACCGCTGTTATCCCAGGCAGAATAAGGTATCCTTATCCCAATGACCGGGCATTTTCGAAATATTGGGGGTTCGTGATCTTTAAAACAATGACAAAAAAGTTAATGGCTTCCTTAACCGTAATACAAACATCTCTTAATTGTAATGTGACATCTGTACCGCAGTTTAGACCCAAACTGATTTGCTATAGGCCTAAGGTTTCAATGACATCGACATGTGAGTAATTTTATTACTCACAGGTTTATCACGAAGAAGGGATTGGCATTACAATAAATAAAACATTTATTTATTCTTATTATACTTCTGGTACAAGTTTCATTCGTCATGTACGTAACAAATGGTATCCAATATTGTTATAAGTTCCTTTTTAATAGCACTTCCTCAATTTTTAAACTAATGCTTGTTTTCAGTTGCCGGCAATCTTATCCGTTTAATCTCTGTGTGTACATCACAAGAAAAAAGAAGAAGAAAAATGAAAATGACATCGACATGCGAGTAATTTTATTTCTAGATCATTTCGACTTAAGCACAATTATCGCTTACTTACCAGTAACGTTGACTTGGAATTGGCAAGTTGCTTTATTCCCGCTGTTGTCTATGGCTTCGCATATGACTTCTTTCTGCCCAATGCCAATTGTAAAGTTGGACCCTGATATAGGATCGCACGTTACAGTTATGTTCCCACTGTTATCCATAGCGGCGGGTGATCCCCATTTCACCGTAGCAGTTGGCAGTCCAGGGTCCGTTTTGAGAGCAAAACTCGCGGTGCAATCAGTGAACATTGGATCTTCTTGATCTGCAATTAACCAAATACTAACATGATAAAAGGGAGGTTTGTTCCAATCAAAGAAAACTTATAAATATATTTGACACCAGTTTAATGCCTCTTAAAAACAAAACAAACATTATCGGACTACTTTTGTATTTAACTAAACAGTTGGATCAGCGAAATAATGCACAATAAGCTTGCCAACTAACATCGATTTGAAATTGCTTGATGCATTACTACCATGACTTCCAGATCTGACGAAGTTATTCGCAGATTTAATAACAGGAGAGTAACTGCGTATCCTACTAAATAACATTGGTTCGGGTCTGTTACGTAATAGAAAGGCCTATACATCGTGAACTTCGCCCATCACCTTTGTTTTGGCAATCTTAAATTTAGATCCGGACGCTGGGCGGCACGTATTAACTTAACAAATTATCGCTTTCTTACCAGTAACGTTGACTTGGAATCGACAAGTTGCTTTATTCTCGCTGTTGTCAATGGCTTCGCATATGACTACTTTCTGCCCAATAGTAAAGTTGGATCCTGATATAGGATCGCACGTTACATTTATGTTCCCACTGTTATCCAAAGCGGCGGGTGATCCCCATTTCACCGTAGCCGTTGGCAGTCCAGGGTCCGTTTCGAGAGGAAAACTTGCAGTGCAATTAGTGAAAATTGGATCTTCTTGATCTGCAATTAACCAAATACTAACATGATAAAAGGGTGGCTTGTTCCAATCAAACAAAAACCTCAAAATATATTTGACACCAGTTTCATGCCACTTAAAAACAAACCAAACATTATCGACTACTTTGTTATTTAACTAAACAGTTGGATCAGCGAAATAATGCACAATAAGCTTGCCAACTAACATCGATTTGAAATTGCTTGATGCATTACTTCCATGACTTCCAGATCTGACGAAGTTATTCGCAGATTTAATAACAGGAGAGTAACTGAGTATCCTACTAAATAACATTGGTTCGGGTCTGTTAAAGGCCTTTACATAGTGAACTTCGCACATAACCTTTGTTTTGACAATCCTAGATCCAGTGGCGTAGCTAGGATTTTTTTCAGGGGGGGGGGGGGGGCAAGATTTCTAAAATTTTTCGTAAAAGGTTGCCCCAATTCTTTTTCTAGTCACTTACCTCGTGGAATTCACGTAAGTGGGGGGGGGGGGGGGGGGGGGGGGAGGGGGGGGGGGGGAGGGGGGGGGGGGCTGAGGTCAACAAATTTCGCACAGTCCAAAAAAAATCGCACAGTCACAAAAAATCGCATAGTAAATGTACTACATGTACAATTTTGCCTTCTATTTGGCTAATAACCTCGGTCTTTTTTCTCAATTTTTTCCTATTTCCTTTTTTTCTCACCCCTTTTTTTTTAGGGTGGTGGGGGGCGGGGGCACAAATCGGTTTTTTTCGTCAGGGGGGGCATTTGCCCCTCCAGCCCCCCCCCCCCCCCCCCCCCCCCCCCTGAGCTACGCCACTGCCTAGATCCAGGCGCTGGCCGGCACGTATTAACTTAACAAATTATCGCTTTCTTACCAGTAACGTTTACTTGGAATTGGCAAGTTGCTTTATTCCCGCTGTTGTCAATGGCTTCGCATATGACTTCATTCTGCCCAATCGTAAAGTTGGACCCTGATATAGGATCGCACGTTACAGTTATGTTCCCACTGTTATCCAAAGCGGTGGGTGATCCCCATTTCACCGTAGCCGTTGGCAGTCCAGTGTCAGTTCCGAGAGCAAAACTCGCAGTGCAATCAGTGAACATTGGATCTTCTTGATCTGCAATTAACCAAATACTAACATGATAAAAGCGAGGCTTGTTCCAATCAAAGGAAAACCTCAAAATATATTTGACACCAGTTTCATGCCACTTAAAAGCAAAACAAACATTATCGGACTACTTTTTTTTATTTAACTAATCATTTGGATCAGCGAAATAATGCACATTATACATGTTATAAGCTTACCAACTAACAGCGAAATAATGCACATTATACATGTTATAAGCTTACCAACTAACATCAATTTAAACTTGCTTGATGCATTACTACCATGACTCCCGGAGTTATTCGCAGATATCATACCCGGATAACCCATTACGGCCATATACTAGCTTGGGTAAATAACATTTCGAAATGCCCAGCGACTTACTTGTTATACCTTAAGACTTAGTAAATATTCAAAGGGGTGTCCTTATGGACCAAACATGATTTGTGCACGTCTCGCGTCGTTTATACGCAAACTAACTTCTTACGGGATTTGTATTTGATTGTACATCTTCTGGTGAAATAGAATATGGCCTACGAATGTGTTCTCAAAAAATTCCATGTGTTTCATTGTTCGCAATATGACATTACCCCTCTTCTATCGTACAGAATGCGTCTAATGTTGATTTTGCTTAACCCTAATTAGTCTTCATTTGTCCATGATATTTCAGGATGTAATAGCCATATGTATACAAATCACGCAACCTTATAGAAATAATATGGGCAATGGTTCACTCAACGCCAAATTCTAGTCCGCTAAATTGGTCATTTTCCTGAAAGTAGCAGTTAGCTAAACTAGTCGGCAAATCGATATTATAAAAGTTATAAAAAAAGTTTTTTTTAAATTGATTATCTTATATAATAACTCAGTGATTCGTTAACGGATAGAAACCCCTGCCACAAGGGATTCCCTAATTAATATTATAACTACACTTCAATTGATCACACACTATCAACACGCTTCTGATTGGAATTCACTGGTGTTAATACCAACGTAATCAATACGATGACCGTCACTGTCTGACTATAATAGTTCATGATGTGTCGATTACCAGAATATTGCAAGGGTTATGACGAACGGGGACATTTTACTTCTATACTCTATGATGGTTAAGTTAGAAGGTGACTTATTCGCGAAATCATATCATGAGAGCAACAATTACCTCGTTTGGATCGACATCCTTGATCGCACAAGTGTGAATTCCTTCGCGTTTAAGCTACGCGCGTGTTATGACGATGAATATGCCGACGTCGCCTCCGATCACAGGGTGACACAAACTATAATATAATGATGCTCACCTGTTACATTTACATAAAAGTTGAATATTGCTTTATTCCCGCTACTGTCTACGGCCTCGCATACAACTTCAGTATCTCCGATTGTAAAATTGGACTCAGATGTTGGTTCGCATATGACAGTCACATCACCGCTGTTATCCGTGGCGCAGGGGATGCCATACACCACCATAGCCGTTGGCTGTCCAGGGTCTGTTTTGTGAACAAGACTTGTTGGGCATAGATCAAAAGTTGGGTCTTCTTGATCTGTAATTAATATTCAAAGACGAATGGATTCTCTTTATGGATTGAAAAAGTTGAAATATAAAAATCACCTTAAAATAATTCTTCGTACGCAGTACAGGAGTACGAGTAATAATACACGAGCACGGTTATGGTATTGGTACACAATCATGGATAAGCATTAACGTTTTCATAAATCCGATGTCAAGGTATAAAATATTCCATATCGTATTCATGACATATCCCCGTTGCTAACGAAGGCCACTCGGGCATTACAGCGCTTTATAACATTTCAATGTGATGGCATTTCCAGTTGTGAAATGAGAAAAACTTGTTTATTGTATATGTTAACAAGCCAAAATGATATTAATATAGACTTGAAATCAAATATGATACATACCAATAATGTTGACATAAAAATAGCACGGGTCTGTGTCGTTATACACATCGTGAGCTTCGCACATGACCTTCGTTTTGGCGATTCTAAATTTTGATCCGGACGCAGGACGGCACGTTTCGAAAGCAACCTCAGTAGCATCACTCGGCAAAGGTTTCGACCACACTACCGTCACATTGGATTGTCCCAAGTCCGTATGTTGGGTCTGATTGGCCGGACAGATTACAGTTGGTGCTTCACGATTAAAAGAACAATACATCGAAAAGAAAACCAATACCAGTATGAGAAATGACTTGCCTGTTAACAACCGAATGGGTTCGAATTAATGGTCGTAACATTTACTCAAATTATAGAATGTCAACATTCGGTCGTTTTAAGAAAGAAAGACACGACTACATTTATCTTTCACCTTAGCTGTAAGATAAATTTACAATGTATCCTGGTGAATCACCTGAAATACGTGAAATGCTAAGATTACTATTGTTTAGCCAAGAGAAACTTGAATGGATTGCATATATTGAATGAAGTTTCTTATTCCCTCCACAATGGCCACTATTCCAAAACACGGAATATCCCTATTTCATTTTTGACATCACATTGTACTAAGGCACAGGCTGCTGTGGTGTGGGTTTATATTATTCTTGCGAAAAAGGCTTATGGTTGCTTTTGTTGAATGGACACTATCATGACTATAGTAAGGTCTTACCTTTACATTGCAAGCCAAAATGATGCCTAATCTCTTGAACATTATTAGATATCAATGGGTTGTCAACATACACAGGATGAAATGATCGTTTAGGAGTATCTGTATTCATACCACCGAGAACAACACTAGTACACTTGCATGGATCATCGTAAGGTAGAACCCAACGCCAAATGTTATTGCCATCTTTTTCTCTTCCTACATCACAATAGTAAGCTCGTACGTGATTGTGACGACCTGAAACAAACGGTGGAAATGTTAGCGACATGAATTTGTGTATGAATAATCCGAACATTAAAACAGAGAATCAAAAATGAAAGTTGAGGCGATACACATATACAGGTTTAAGTCAGGTACAGTTACATACATTAAATAGCTAGATATACAGCTAAAATATACAGATAGAGATACAGATGAAGATACAGACGCAGTTGGAGAAAACGATACATACAGTTCACACAATTATTCATACCCCTTGACAAATATGTGTTTTTTGCGTTTTTCTCATATCTATACCACCTGGAGTGGTAGAACTTTTGCTTTACACTAAAGACAATTAGCTTGCAAGTACAAATCAATATATTTGGGCTCAACTTTTTTTGCATAACAATAGAATTGAACAAGAATTGTGTTTTTATGCCTGTCCAAAATTATTCATACCCCATACCAAGTCTCAGGATTGAGGCCACTTTTTGTGATAATACACATGATTTTAACATTCCAAACATTCTTTATATTGTGTGATAGGCTTTTATATTGTTATGCAATTATTCCATACAATGTGGATGCATTACAAATGTGTCCTATTGAATGTACAGTGAGGAATATTATAGGACAACACTCTAGCTCTTTGACAGCAGGGCGAAGGGGATCAAATAACTAAGTGAGGACATTTTTTTGTGCATTGTGAATGCTCACAAAGAGGGGAAAGGCTACAAAGCTATTTCGAAGCAATTTCAAGTGCCAAATTTCACCATAAAAAGTATAATTAGGAAGAACAAGAAGCCAACTGTGTCCCCTTGTTTGACAAGAAAAGTATGGTGAAAGGCCAACAACAATCCACATATCACCGTCAATGCTCTCCTGAACAACCTTGGTGATTCTTGGACCAAGATATTAAGGCAGACACTCCAGCAGACATAGTACACAAGAGTTCTCCATGGTCACCGACCAGGAAAGACTCTACTCCTGCAAAGAGACAATGAGAAACTCATCTAGCATTTGCAAGAGCACTTCTGGACAAAGATCCAAGTTTTTGGTCTTCAGTGTTGGGGTTGCTTAAGACGCTAGGCAAGTCTCTCTGTGTCTCTTTTAAGGAGTAGGGTCTTTCTTGGTCGGCCTCCATGGAGACCTCTCATGTGCCATATATGCTGGAGTGTCTGCCATGATATATTGGTCCAATAATTGCCAGGGTTGTTCAGGAGAGCATTGATGGTGATCTGTGGATTGTTGTTGGCCTTTCGCAATACTTTTCTTGCCAAACAAAGGATACCGCTGGCTTCCGACTGCATCCTTCAATGTTTTTTTTAGTGAGTTGAACGTCTTGTTCTTCCTAATTATGCTTTGTGTTGTGGATTCTTGCACTTGGAATTGTTTCGAAATAGCTCTGTAGCCTTTCCCCTCTTTGTGAGCATTCACAATATGCACAAAAAACTATTTGATCTTCTTCGCCATGCTGTCAAAGAGCTAGAGTGTTGTCCTATACTATCCCTCACTGTACATTCAATAGGACACATTTGTAATGCATCCACATTGTATGCACACATCATAGAATAATTACATAACAATATAAAAGCCTATCACACAATATAAAGAATGTTTGGAATGTCAAAAACATGTGTATTATCACAAAAAGTGGCCTCAATCCTTAGACTTGGTATGGGGTATGAATAATTTTGGACAGGCATAAAAACATAATTCGTGTTCAATTCTATTGTTATGCAAAAATTGTTGAGCCCAAATATATTGATTTGTACTTGCAAACTAATTGTCCTTAGTGTAAAGCGAAAGTTCTACCACTCCAGCTGGTATAGATATGAGAAAAACGCAAAAAACTCATATTTTCCAAGGGGTATGAATAATTGTGGGCTTAACTGTATATGGAAAGATATAAAGATACCAGGTACAGATTACAGATACAAATATACAAATATACATGTAGATACACATAGATATACCAATGCATGCACGGATACAAATATGCAGATACAAATATATAAATTTAGGAAACCGATTGTTTAACAAAAAATTACGATCTTAATGGTGGGAGCCCTAAAAGATTGATATTTAAACAAATGGCTAGCTCAAAGGATTAATAGAAATAATGATGGTTCAAAGGGGAAATAATTGCATCCAGGAATAAAACATGAGATATAGATAGCTTAACTGACAACACTAACTTGACATCAGACTGTTTCTAAACGTGTTGGATGATTAATGACCGTGTCACAGTAAGCAATCAAAGTGCGTTGACGATTTTACAATTGACCTTTGTCTGATACTCACCAGGTAGAACACATAGTAGACACAGTACAATGACTTTACGTCGATCTAGTATAAACATCTTCACAACTGAGGAAAAATGGGAAAAATAAATAAATCATAAACATAACAAATCTAACTCTTTGTTTACATACAAATTACAACTTGTTTGTAGCAATGATTTTCTTAAAAAGCTACTGTATTTCAAAACATCCTCTCATCCTATAATATCTATTTGCCTGTTATGAAATGTCCACATCTAAACTGTGTTGATATGTTTCCATGGAAACCCGTGTACCGACATGATTATTAATACACGCTTACAACAGAAGTTGCAATCAGTAAAAGGCTTTAGCTTGCATATTATATATCTACGAAGTACACAGTTGGATGATTCCATTTTCCAATGATTTATGTTGTTAATATTATCAAATATTCTAGCATCATTGCTATTACTTTTATAGCCGGTCACGTTTAATTTGCAAATAGCTTGCACTAAAATGGCATAACGGCATCGGGAACGGCATAACCGATTGCTTTTACACAAATTGGTTTTACAAGGGATCACACAAAGAGATTGCATTTATATTATGGGTTGGCATATTCTGGATATATATTGTATGTAAGGAGTATGACACAGGGGCGGCGCCGGGGTATTTTGATAGGGGGGGGCAAAATGTTGCCGTCCCAAAATTAAAAGAAATCGTAATTGAATTTGTGTTACTATTGTGCGAAGCACCAAGGTGCGAAGCACCGCGTTACGCGCTAGCGCGGACAGAGGGGAGTCTAAGGGGGGATGTGCCCCCCTCAGCGTTAGAAAAAATAAATCAATTTTCGAACCCATTTGGTGCGATTTGGTTTGTACTTTTGACAGATATTTTATTGAAAAGCCATCACTTCATTTCCAATCAATATTGGCTTTTTATCAAAGTTAGACAGCTATTTCGTTATATGCGAGAAAGTAGTTGTACATATATATACTGATGATCTTTTCTTGATTTAAGTATAAAGTATAGATCAGTGGTTCCTTACCTTTTTGGCCCCACGACCCCATCAGACATTGTTGGTCAGTACTGTGAAACCGCCCAAAAATTGCGAACAAATCATCCAGATTCATTTAAACTGAAACTGCTTAGTGATATGATGCGAGCGCAGCGAGCAGAAATTTTTGCATATTTGAACATTTCTTTTGTTTTTCTAAGCCTTTTTAGAACGAAATATTAAAATGGTTCCCCCAAAAGATATATTTATGACCCCTTCATGATCCCCTGGAAAACCCTAAACGACCCCAGGTTAAGAACCGTTGGTTAGATGGTTAACAATGTTAGGTTTGTTATTTATTTATTTTCCGACCATGATTTTTCATACTATTTTTAGACGAATTAGCTAGGTTTCGATTCCCCCGATTGACGCGTTGAAATTTGAAAGAATAATTTATATAAAAAACCCTCTTAATTCCCGCGAATAATACGGTAATCCCCACTCCACCGAATGAATTTAGTTCTGTTAGGCCTACCTGTTTTCTGAAAACATGCGCGCTTAGCGCGCGAATTTGTTTTATACTCAGTTCTGGCTATAATTAATGTATAATTTGGTTTGAAGTTGGCTTTAAGAATGATATTTCTGGACATATGTGCGCGTAGCACGCGAAAGTAAATGTTCATACTTTCATACTCATTCATACTATTTGTAAAGAATTTGGTTTCGATTCCCTCGACTGAATCCTTGAAATTTGATAGAATAAAATATATAAAACCCTTTAATTCCCCCGAATGATAGTCAAGGCGGGGTGCATGGCCCCTCTTCAGTGGCGTAGCTAGGTTATTCATATTGGGGGGGGAGGGCGAAAATGAAAATAAACCGACAATATTTGTGTGAGTCCAGAATGCGCGCGCAGTGCGCGAAAATTTGTGACTTTACACCTTTTTTTTGCATGATTGAGCTACATTTGGGCTGTAAACAAGTTTGTAGCAGAGAATATTGCACTTTGGGAAGACACATGCGCGCGTAGCGCGCGAAAATTTTTATCTGTGTACTTTTGACCATCATAATTCCATGGTCAAATGAACCGACAGTGCCAATCTCGACCAACACGACGTCAATATTGGGGGGGGGAGCGATCGCCCCCTCCCCCTCTGGCTACGCCACTGCCCCTCCTATGGACACGCCACTGCTCATGCCATGTCTATCTGTTTATTTCTAGGTTAAGGGGTGCCCCCTCCACGCTGGATTAGATCAGCCAGCCCCCCCCCCCCCCCCCGCCTCCCCTCATTTAGACACGCCACTTATATCCCAAGTGGGGGTGCAACTAGGCCTTTCCAATAATCAATATACCGATTGACCTCTGAAGTTCCTTTCCTCTTTTCTTTCCCTTTTCTTTACTCTTTTCTTTCCCTTTTCTTTCCCTTTTCTTTTCTTTCCCTTTTTTCTTCTTTCTTTCACCCCTTCTTTCTTTCTTTTTCTTTTTTCCCATCCTTCTTTAGGGGGGGCTTTTGCCCCTCCCCCCTGCCCCCCCCCCCCCCCCCCCCCCCCCCCTGTGGCGCCGCCGCTGGTATGACAGATGTTTAGAAAAATGCCCAGAACAATTAATGACCTGTAATATTTCAGGTATGAGTCGCAGCCATGTAATGTGTATCACCTAATATCACTAAAGTAGCGCCAATCGGGGTGTGTGCATACAAATATAATACACAATTTGATTGATTTGACTCAGGTGCTGCGTGTCGCTATTTTAGCTCATATTGTTTGGAATGTTTGTGTTATTGTCATTGCAGGAGAAAAGTCCACAAGAGAATACATTTTCAATGGCAACAATAAAAAACATCATAGATTGTATATTATTACCATATAGGCTCAAAATAGCGGCACATAGATTGTATATTCCTAACATATAGGCTCAAAATAGCGGTACATATTCCTACCATATAGGCTCAAAATAGCGGCACATAGCGCCGTTAAGGAGCAGATTGTGTTTCAAATTTAAGATTTTATTTACAGAGGGTGTGTCACGAAGAATGGGTTGGTATTACAATACATAACAAAAATTTAAAAAAATCTTATTAGGCCTATGCTGTACAAGTTTCATTCGTCATGTATGTAGCAAATGGTATCCAATGAAGGTATATTGTTATAAGCTCCTTTTTGAAAGCACTTCCTCAAATTTTAAACTAATGCTTGTTTTTAGTTGACGGCAAGTTTTTCCGTTTAATCACCACACACAACAACAAAACAAAATAAATAAATAAAGGAACCAGTCGTTAAAAGGTTGCAGCCAATCCCCATGAATTATATAACATAACAACAAGAGCCCCAAATGTGTAGCATTTTTGCATTTTACATGGTGGTTAATTCTACCATCATTTTGGACAACTAAAATCACCCAAATGGGTTATATTTTCGGATTACCAATTTAACTTTAACTTGTTAGGCATTCATTCGTATGAAATATTGAACAAAAATGAACAAATTACCAAAATTCAATAACCAAGTTCTGTTCATTTAATGACTTGTCATTGTTCAATGATGTACTAATAAAGTAATGGTACCTTTAGCATGAGCTCGGGTAGTGGTAAAAAAACTCCATCCTTAATCTGCGTTTTCTTTCACGCGTATTATTACAACATTATACCTGACTGCCCTCCCCTCCAGGCAGTGTCATTCCTAAACGATACCCTAGTTGTTTGAAGATTAATGTATGAACTAAATTCAACAAAATAAGTAACTGACCAGGTAATGTGCTAGAGAGGAGAAATTTCATAACTTTATAATTTAATATATTTATGTAGCAGTTGTATTTTTAGTGTTATCAGCACATTATTACCTGGTCAATTACTTATTTTGTTGACAGTGTTATCAGCACATTTATTACCTGGTCAATTACTTGTTTTGTTGACAGTATAGTGCCAAATGGTTTCATAAACTGAAAAAATGTCACATTCATCGAAGTGTCATGTAACATTTCTGGGCTCCAATTACCAAATTTTGTATGTGTTTCATGACCTACATATCATACAGGGTGGTTCAATAAAACGTTGACAGTTTTTTGAAGCCATTTTTTTTTAAATTCTGGAGAATTTAAAAAAACACTTTTTCAATATTCATCAACTATATGATCTTGACCATCTATGCTGAAAATATCGTTACAAATAACCTGACGGTTGCAAAATAACAGCTATTTGAACAAAGTCTGTCCCATATCACTCTGTCCACGGGTACTGATTTCGTAATCCCCCCTGTTTAAGAATAAAAAGTTACATAACCCCCCCCCCCCTATTTCAACATATGAAAGTTACATGACCCCCTCCCCCCCCCCCCTATAGTCTACCCAACCCCCCCTCCACCATAAATAATGAACGGTCCCTTGGATATTATATTTGAAAAGTAGGGAATTATTACAACAAGGTGAGATATACGTATTTAGTTATTTGGTTTCATCTCAATATTAAAATACGTCTGTATAATAAATGATATGCATGCATGTATGAACAGCATGTCAACAGATTGCGTTTAACACTTTGCACGCGGCAGGCGTCTGCAGACGACATTCCAAAATGTCACAAAATGTTTCAAAATGTCAAAATTATTAAATATCATTACCATATTTGGAATCACCATGAGAATTGCATTGAAATAAGTGCACTCATATAGATAGACTGTGAAAGTAGGGAAAGGTTTCAGTGAATCTGTTTTGTATGGTAAAACTAATAGCCGCATGGAAAGTGTTAAACTCATTTCAGGTGTTTCATGTGGCAACGGTTTCCGTAGAAACCTGTTTAACATCATGTTTAATATTGGCAGTAAATTGGGAATCGATTAAGAACGTAATTGAGTGGTACCATTGTCATTTTGCGATTTTTTTATCATGATTATATAGTACTTCGCTTCACAAATTGGCTGCGGATGAAGACTATACTAAAAATGAAAATGAATTGACGTGAATTTACATAGGCGTAGCCAGGATTATTTTATCCGGGGGACACTCAGGCTCAGATCCAGAAAAAGTTAATTTGATAAGGTACCATCCAAGCGGTGCGCAGCACTGCCCTCCGAGCTATGCTCGGACATGGGGGTGTCTGAGGGGGGATGTGCCCCCCTCAGTAGTAGAAAAAAATTCAATTTTGGAACTCATTTGGTGCGATCTGGTGTATACTTTTGACCAACATTTTATCGAAAAGTCACCTCTTCATTTCTAATAAATAATTTTTTTTATCAATGCACGAAAGAAGTTGAGCATAATTATACTAATATATTCTAGATGTTTGCTATATTACTGGCAATAAAAACATTTTCTTTCGGGTAATTCTATCTTCTTTTTTGTACGTTATTAATTTATATGAATATCAAAATCTTAATTTAAAAGAAAACTAAAGCTGCAAATCAAAATCATATATTTTTGAAATTATTATTAATCAGATACCTATACATTGACGAAGTAACGAAAAAAGTGACCTGATACCTTAACAGGTGCGCGTAGCGCGCGAAAAATATGCTATTTTACTACAGTTTGCTATGATTGAGGCTTGCCTTCATAAAAGTTTCATAAAGATAAAGTTAATGTTTGAAGTCACATTCTTAAACAGCTAAGAAAGTTTAAGCAATCTCATTGGTTCTCAGAGAAATCGGCGACATCTAGATGAGACAACTTAACACGGGGAGGTGGGGGCCTACGTTTTAACAGTGCGCCCGACCTTCTCAATGCGTGGTTTGCTCCATAACGCGCACTTCTGTAGTGCGTCTTTAGCGCTTTTCCTGCGTTTATGCCGGCGCCGCGAAGCTTACGCATGGTTTACTCATCGCATGTGATTGGATGGAATGATTGTGGGTTATTCGATCCTAGCAGGGGTAAAAGTTGTCAAATGTGGACAATAAAATGTACTTATTTCTTTGATAAATGTCTAAAGTATGATTGTTTAAGAATGAGAATAAAGGTATTGTTTTTAGACCGTACCCGTGTTATATTGTCTGACATAAATGCGTTCGATAGTATTATTTTTTGCGTAGAACAACTCCGCCTGCGGCGTCGTTGTTCTACTTAAAATAATACTATCGTCCGCATTTATGTCAGACAATATAACACGGGTACGGTCTAAAAACAATACCTTTATTCTCTAATTAGCGCGTAGCGCACAACATTTGATACTAATTTGTTATGAAGCTAAATGTAATGTTTGAAGGTTCATGCGAGCTTAGCGCGCAAAATTGCATATTTTACACTAATTGAGCGACTTTTTTTTGCTGATAACAAGCTTTTAAAAAGAAATGTAAATATTTTGAGGTTCTAAAACATCCACCCACCCTTCACCCACCCTTCACCCACCAGCTCGGGCTCTCCCGAAACGGACAAGAAATGAAGTCACACAAGGACTGGTCCCAAGTCTTATCGTTTGGGGCATGTGCGTGCGTAGCGCTCAATTTTGTTTGCTATTCTACATATTTTGCCAATTGTCGCTGGTACAAGCCTTAAAAAGCAAATATTTGGAGGCACATGCAGGGCCGTAAGACACTTTTTTCAAGGGGGGGGGGGGGGGGGGGCGTTTCCCCCCCCCCCCCCAAAAAAAAAAATCATTTTTCGAATTTGCACCTATTTTTTGCACGATCGAGGTACATTTTGGCTTTAAACAAGCTTGTAGCAAAGAATATTGCGATTTTTTTTCATCTGTGTACAAATTTTCCGGGAAGATTTTCAAAGGGGGGGGGGGGGGCGATCGCCACCATCGCCCCCCCCCTTCTTACGGGCCTGACATGAGCAAAACGCGCAAAATATTGGCTTCTTAACTAATTTTGTCATGATCGAGATACATTTTGTCTTAAAATTAGATTCTAAAATTAAAGTTAACGTTCATGTCACGTGCGCGCGTAGCGTGCGAATTTTTTGGGGCTATTTTACATAAATTGTGCCGCGATTGAGATACCAACCACGCAAAATTGACTTCTTTACATTAATTTTACCAAGATTGAGATACATTGTTGCTTCTATTAAAATGTCACATTTTATTTTTATTTTTTTACGAAAACCCCTGGCTTCTTTATACTTATTTGCCACATTTGAGATATATTTTGGCCTTATGACACTGCTTTTATTGTTAAATGTTTTGCTATTTTACCCGGTTTTGCTAGGATTGAGGTACATTTTGGCTTCAAACTATCTTCTTAATTTGCAATGAATTTATTTTTTGGGGAAGGGGCACATACAACGAAAAATGCTATCTTTGTATTTGACGTCATAATTTAACTATGATTTCTCTTATCAAAATTGAGGCGACAATGGCAAAATTGGGTGACAGGGGAGAAGGAGCGGTCGGCCCCTTCTTAACCCTCTGGCTACGCCATTATATATTGCCTTGATATGCCGGGATCTGTGCCGGGAACGTACAAAATAAGGGGTGGGGGCATGGAAACTTACTATGTAACAAATAAAGAACTCTATACCATCTACTATTTCTCTTTTCTTTCTTCCTTTTTCTCCTTTTTCTTTCTTTTTCTTCTCCTTTTTCTTTCTTTTTCTTCTCCTTTTTTTTTTTTTTGGTGCCAGGGACCCGGGGGGCACGTGCCCCCCAGGCCCCCCTGGCTCCGCCAATGATTTACCAGGGCTGTCAGCTTTTGAGAATTGCCGCCGATTGAGTGAACCAGGGTTGCACAAAGTGCGGGAGCAGGGAGCACCGCTCCCGGGAAATAATGAGCAGAATTGGGGAAATAATGCCAAGTGGAAAAAGAAAAGGTATTGGGGAAAAGGGTGAAAAAAGATGAAGAGAAAAAAAGGCAAACTTTGGGTTATGAGCTGTAGTGGTTGCAGGTATACTAAGGTGTTTATTGTTTTATTGCTTTTCCCCAGTGGCGACGCTACAGGTGGCAAGGGGAAGGCATTTCCCCAAGAGATATTTTTGTGCCCCCACTTCTCAAAAAAAAATCTATTTAGTTAGAATTTTAAAAAATGGACAATTTTCGCATAAAAAGGCAATTTTTTCGCGCTTCGCGCAGATTTTCGTACTAAATTAGACAAAATTTGACAATTTTAGCGTAAAATGCCACAAAAATATTCGCGCTTCGCGCACATTTTTGGTTTTTCATGCTGTAATTATAGGTGGGGAAATGTTAAGCTCAAAACCTTGCTCCTGGGGAAGAAACAACTTTGTGCAACCCTGGAGTGAACAACAAGGGGGTGGGAGTTTTTTATGTTTGAAAGGGGGAAGGAGGGGGAGGGGCACGGGTTTGTTGAGGTGGGAGGGGGAGGGGGAATTGAGTCGTGGCGTCCCCCAAACCGGCTCGAAAAATTGTGCTCGATAACCGAGAGTGCCACCCTCAACTGACACGACTCAAATATGTTGGCCCATCTCTCACCATCTGGCTACGCTATGGCTATGGCTATGGAGAACGCGTTTAGTATTAAAACGTGATGGAGTGGTATCATTGTCATTTTGAAGGACAGCTATGATTGAATAGTAATCGTGATGAATATAATTACTTACTGCCTCAAAAATTGGCTGGCTGTGGATAAATGAAGACTATATATTATATGACTATATTCATACGCACTTCCCTCAAAATGGTAATAATTTTGCCGTTGATTGCCACATCCGGGTAATTTGAGTGTAACGCTATGGGAAAACATACAATTTCTTGGTGTCATATTTATGAAAAAATGCCGGACATTTCATCCATAAAATGCATAACACTTTGAAGAGTGGGACTAAGGCTACCGGCTGGCATACTTTGGGGATAGCATACATTTTAGAAGGCCAGTCAGTAAGATGGGGAACACCGATGTCATGCGAAATACGTGAAACTTCGTACTTGCAGATGGCATTTCTCAAAGAGAGTAGTTTTAATCACAGAATAAGTAATTGTAGCTGTAAAATGTGTTTCAAGCTTTCCATTGATATCAAATATGTGGTATTTACCAGCCAAATAATGTGTTAAAATGTACACCAAGGTATACCTTTAGATTTGACCTTTAGTAGGGGATGTACAGCAATGTACAGCTATGCACAGTCTCACGGTAAACTATAGGGGCATGTACATTCCTATGCACTCCATATGTAGTTGTATTTGGCGCGCATATTTAGTTTGTTAAGCAGCACAGTCAGCAGAGAGGTCTCAGTGACTGCAATATTTGCTAGGAAGAGCTTCGGGAAATGGTCTATTTGGGCATCTCAAAAAATGAGAAACGTGTTAAAAATCATGTAGAATTTTAGAGGAGGGTCAATAACATCTGCAGAACGGTAAAATGTATAGTATCAAACACGTTTTGTGACCAAATTTATGTCGTAAAATGTTGGAAAATTCACGTTTTGAAAATCTGTGGTCTTGGAAATTACAGGAATCCTAACTCATTATAAACCTCATCAAATCATGAAATGAACCCTCGTCTACCAAAAAGTCCATGTACGTATTGCTGTATCTGCTTGGAGATAGCGAAGACCACGGAAACTTCATAGCTTCATACCACGGAATGAAATCCGTCATAGACATTACATAGCGAACATCGTCGGGGCCGTGAGATTGGGGGGGGGGGGGGGGGGTGCGTTGGGTGCGGACGCACCCTCTTGAAAATCTTTTTTTTTAATTTTTTTTTTTAGGGTAACATGTTATTTTATGAATGGAAAATGGGGTCAACGATGGCAAGATACATGAAAATTGTGTCCTAAATTCGCTGTAATGCTCAGAGCTTCCGGGGCTTCGCCCCCTGGACCCCACCCGTTATTGGCTTCGCGCCAGAGGCGCTCGCATCGTCAGCGTGCTGCAGCACTAACACTCTGACGTCATACTACTACTTCCGGTAAAAAATCGTGAAAACGCACCCCTTGGGCAAAAGTGTCTGACGGCCCTGATCGTACGGATTTGTACTGCAGTCCTCTTCGTAGGGAGTGTTGACAATAGCAAGGTCGTTTAACTATTGTGTTTGTTCATGTCCACCACCCCTAATAAAACCCAAACAGAGATGCAGCGTATGCTTATTTCGGTATTATAGTATAGCTAGAGGTTTCCTCGTTCCATACATACCAAATCAAGTACAAACAAAATGCCGTTGTATTCGTCTGTGCAGAGTGACATAAATGCCAAGAGAAAGGTGTTTATTTCGCCAAAAAAGTTCCAAATATCGGAATTTCACCAGGGTTTTTGTTTTGCTTAAAAGTGAGGGAAATGATGTTTCTAACATAAAAGTAGGACCATACTAATAAGATATTTGTCAAAATGGCAATTTTTAAATATTTTAAGGTGTCACCCCCCTACATTACACCCTCCCCTGAAAAGCAACCATCTCCAGCATTATTTTTCCGAAGAATCTCATAAAGGCATCACCATAATCCTACATAATGCTTGACTGAAATATAATTTTGATGTGGATATTATTTGTGTACGGTAGGATGATTCTTCGATAAAAAGAGCATCGAAAAAGAAAGAACAGAGTGAAAACAGCTGTACCGCAAAGCATTGTGGATGGTGTGTTGTGCATTTTAGGTCACACTGACTATATTTTACTAGTCATTTTGTCTGCCGTGTTTAGTGATGGCAGATTTGCTAAAATTAAATACTTTTGACACTTGCAATATTCATCATAGACAGGGGCGTATCCAATCCAAAATTGTTTTGATGGGGGGGGGGGGGGGGCAAATGTTCTATCCTTGTGAGCGGAGTGTATGGCAGGTAATATTTTGCACAATGAAAGAGATTTTTCGCCGATAAACATGGTTTTTCGATCGATAAGCAAGGTTTTTGATAAACCTGGATAAACCTGGTTTATCGAAAACCTATCGAAGACTTCGCTTATCGAATTTGATAAACCTGGTTTTTCGAATCGATAAACCAGGTTTAACGAATTGGATAAGTAAGATTTTTGGAAAAAACCTGACTTACTTGTGAGTCGATTAGAAATTGTGCCCAATGACTTGCCAGAATATTCAGGACTTTGTCAAATTGGAAAATATATTAACATAATTTGAGTGATGTTACTTGTGCCACGAGAGTTATCATAATGGAAATGATCGTAAGGTGTGACTTTTATGCATTCAAAACTACGAATAATAATAATAGACCTACTCACCCGGTGAGGACCACCAGTAAAATGGTCTTGGAATTTCATCGATTTCCCCAGATCATGATTTTCATCCATCCACACACAATTCGAATTTTCTCCGGAGATTCGGATATTCGATCTTTCTTCTAAATGCACGACATAAAATTAAAAGAACGTCCTCCTGAGATAAAATATTGAAGCGTTATGTTTCGAAAACGAATTAGGTTGTTAATTGAAAAATTGAACGTAAATTAATAATCGTATAGCCCTATTGTTGTGTTTCATGCTTCAGTACTTGCACGTAGCATTCTCGGAATTGATATAAAAAAATGTTGGTGTGTATAGACGATGGGGAGGGGGAGTGGGTGTGTCTGATTAGTCAAAATTGCGAGGGACATGTCGATTAAAAATAATTTACAGTCCTCAAAATAAGTAACTGACCAGGTAAATAATATGCTCTCAACTTCAAAACTATAGTTTTTACGTCATGTACGTAAAAATATTAAATTATAAAGTTGTAAGGAAATCTCTTTTCGTTATTTTGAGATATTACACGTGAAGATTGAATGAATATTAACTCAGTTATGTGCCCAAAACCAAAACAAAGTCAGTTCGTTGACCCGCAGCCTCGGACTAGCAACAGGCAGATTAATTAACGGGGAGCGATAACTCACGGGTTGATGGTAAGATGGGGATGCTTCAATTGATCAATGAAGCCCATACACATACCTGTCAAAACCCAAGTGTGAAAATGTAAATTGCACTTTGTTCTATCCTTATCAATGTAGTGTTCTCAATTATTCAACTGATCAAATTGAAGAGAATCGATTTCCTTTCAACTTTATAAATTGAAATTTAATATTTTTACGTAGGAGCTATAGTTTTGGAGTTAAGAGTAGGCTATATTTATCACCTGGTTAGTTACTTATTTTGAGGACTGTACTCACATTAACATACATGATGGTCATATATATCTAGGAGTATTCCCTTACATTTGGGTCTCTGTCAATCGGTCCCAATCTTCTACATGCATAAGGCAACTTCGATTTAACAGTGAAACACTTTATCAATTCAGAAGGTTGATACCATAGAAAGTCTAATTTTCATATCTCAAATTTAGACTTTAAAAGCTAAGGAGCACTCTCTATAGGGCCTTAACTGAAACTGCCTAATTTGCGATTATATTCTATGTAGACGAATTCGAAGTCAGCCTGAAAATGAGATATTCGTAACATAGGAGGATACTTTACCTACTAAAATAGTTTCAACGTTTAAGCGGGGTTTTTTATTCAGTAAATTGAGAGATCTATTTGTGATTAATCAATTTCTGGTGATCAGAAGTCGCAGCTATACTCGTGTAACACCAAGGTCAAGTCCAAACTTCAGTTTCGCTCTATGGTGCTTATTTTTCCTATGAATTCAATTTGTCAGCAGAAAACTCTGTGATCAATTACCATTACAGTAATCAATTACCATCACGTTGACAACTGTGTTAATTTTGTAGGCTATGACGGCTTTAAAATTAATGATTCAAACAGATCTTTATAAACCCTATTCACGCGGCAGCCATTTTCTAAAGTTTGCCACCCAAGCCTCGTTCCCGTTATGTTTACCTGCGCCTGCGTGTCTTCTATCACATTGCGCGAGGATCAGTACGCCACACGCGCTGGTACCACGCTTCCCCCGCGGTTCTATCGAGTGCGCCAAGGCGCAGATAGACCAAACGGGAACGAGGCTTGGGTGGCAAATTTTGGAAAATGGCTGCCGCGTGAATAGAGTCTATAGAAGCCCCGGAGGTCTCACTCAAAAATATAATTCGCAACTTTCCCTGATGTTCGTTTATTAACGCGAATTTTGTCTCATAATTTTCGTGATTTTGAGTGTAAAAATGCACCATGATGTCGATTTTCTACAGTATCTCACTGTATTATTTTATCCTTATTTTTACACGTGTCCCAGAACCGGCGCAATTAAATCAAACTCGATAACCTACTACGGTGGCCCTGAAGGGTCATGACGAGTTAACCAGATGATGACATGACGAGATAAATGACTAGATAATTGCGAGATAATTTACAGATGACGTGATAATTGACTACATAATTGCGAGATGACGTGATAATTGACTACATAATTGCGAGATAATTTACAGATGACGTGATAATTGACTACATAATTGCCAGATAGTTTACAGATGACGTGATAATTGACGAGATGACGAGATACTTTACAGATGACGTGATAATTGACTACATAATTGCGAGATAATTTCCGGATGACGCGATAATTGACTACATAATTGCCAGATAATTTCCAGATGACGTGATAATTGACTACATAATTCCCAGATAATTTACAGATGACGTGATAATTGACTACATAATTGCGAGATAATTTACAGATGACGTGATAAATGACTACATAATTGCGAGATAATTTACAGATGACGTGATAATTGACTACATAATTGCGAGATAATTTACAGATGACGTGATAATTGACGAGATGACGAGATAATTTACAGATGACGTGATAATTGACTACATAATTGCGAGATAATTTACAGATGACGTGATAATTGACTACATAATTGCGAGATAATTTACAGATGACGTGATAATTGACGAGATGACGAGATAATTTACAGATGACGTAATAATTGACTACATAATTGCGAGATAATTTACAGATAATAGTTTTGCCAATACCACGATTTTGTCGCCCAATTGGGCTCCCTCTGATTTTGACTTGTGTGCCGCGTGTTGAAAAAGTGTGCTGTGGTTTGCTAAAAATTGGGCTACTCTCAACCCTGAGTCCGGGCTGTTCCTAACAGAGTAAGGCGTGGCGTCGAAACAGAGCACGCGTCAGACACTAGCTATTGTTGTGGAAAGGTCATAAACCCCAACTTGCATGTACATGATTGTATATATGTAGGGACGGTAATTACTGTTTTATTAATTAGCAGAATAGTTCCCCTGTTGTTTCTATAATTATTCATACCAGAATAATTTCTCCAAATTGTTAATGTTACATTATTTTTAATAATTTATTGTTCATCATTCCTTGTAAGATGTATGTTCGAAAGGTAAATAAAATGAATAAATTAACTAATAATGTTTAAAGCTGTATTTTTTACTAAATAATTACTATGTTGTGGCAAGTTGATGAACTCCCGGATGAACTCTGCTCGCCCATAAACCATAATAGACTTGTTTTTAACAAAGGTAATGGAGTGCCAAGGTAATACTGTGAATCTGAATCGCATCCTCAAAGTGTTGGCTATTTTGAATTTGACATAATATTAACATTTTCCACGCGGCTATTGGTTTTATATTGTATAAAACAGATTTTTCAGAAACCTTTCCCAACTTTCCATGTCTATCTCAAGGATTACAGAACCAATACCAGGCATGTTTGTACTTATTTCCATGCATTTCTCTTGGTGATGCAAAAATGGTAATTTAATTCAACATTTTTGAAACATTTTGTAAAGTTTTGGAATGTCGTCTACAGATGCTTGCCGCGTGGAAAGTGTTAAACGGCTTTAGGTTGATATACTTGCTATCTACTGCAGATAGCATAGATAGCAACTTATTCTGATATATAATACTTGCTATCTACTGAAGAAAGCAATTTACTCTGATAAACTTGCTATCTACTGAAGATAGCAACTTAATCTGATAGACTTGTTATCTTATCTACTGAAGATAGCAACTTACTCTGATATACTTGGTGTCTACTGAGATAGCAGCTTACTCTGATAGACTTGCTATCTACTGAATAAAGCAACTCACTGTGATTACTTGCTATCTACTGAAGATAGCATAGATAGCAACTTATTCTGATAGACTTGGCATCGAATGAAGGAAGCAATTTACTCTGTTAGGAACCGCCCGAAAAAACTCCGAGTTGAAGGTAGCCCAATTTTGAGCAAACCACACCACAGCTTTTCAACACGCGGCACACTAGTCAAAATCAAAAGTAGCCCAATTGGGCGACAAAATCGTGGTAATGGCAAAACTATTATCTGTAAATTATCTCGCAATTATGTAGTCAATTATCACGTCATCTGTAAATTATCTCGCAATTATGTAGTCAATTATCACGTCATCTGTAAATTATCTCGTCATCTCGACAATTATCACGTCATCTGTAAATTATCTCGCAATTATCTAGTCAATTATCACGTCATCTGTAAATTATCTCGCAATTATCTCGTCAATTATCACGTCATATGTAAATTATCTCGTCATCTCGTCAATTATCACGTCATCTGTAAATTATCTCGCAATTATCTAGTCAATTATCACGTCATCTGTAAATTATCTCGCAATTATCTCGTCAATTATCACGTCATCTGTAAATTATCTCGTCATCTCGTCAATTATCACGTCATCTGTAAATTATCTCGCAATTATCTCGTCAATTATCACGTCATCTGTAAATTATCTCGCAATTATCTCGTCAGTTATCACGTCATCTGTAAATTATCTCGCAATTATCTCGTCAACTATCACGTCATCTGTAAATTATCTCGTCATCTCGTCAATTATCACGTCATCTGTAAATTATCTCGCAATTATCTCGTCAATTATCACGTAATCTGTAAATTATCTCGCAATTATCTCGTCAATTATCACGTCATCTGTAATTTATCTCGTCATCTCGTCAATTATCACGTCATCTGTAAATTATCTCGCAATTATCTCGTCAATTATGACGTCATCTGTAAATTATCTCGCAATTATCTCGTCAATTATCACGTCATCTGTAATTTATCTCGTCATCTCGTCAATTATCACGTCATCTGTAAATTATCTCGCAATTATCTCGTCAATTATCACGTCATCTGTAAATTATCTCGCAATTATCTCGTCAGTTATCACGTCATCTGTAAATTATCTCGCAATTATCTCGTCAACTATCACGTCATCTGTAAATTATCTCGTCATCTCGTCAATTATCACGTCATCTGTAAATTATCTCGCAATTATCTCGTCAATTATCACGTCATCTGTAAATTATCTCGCAATTATCTCGTCAATTATCACGTCATCTGTAATTTATCTCGTCATCTCGTCAATTATGACGTCATCTGTAAATTATCTCGCAATTATCTCGTCAATTATCACGTCATCTGTAAATTATCTCGCAATTATCTCGTCAATTATCACGTCATCTGTAATTTATCTCGCAATTATCTCGTCAATTATCACGTCATCTGTAATTTATCTCGTCATCTCGTCAGTTATCACGTCATCTGTAATTTATCTCGCAATTATCTCGTCAACTATCACGTCATCTGTAAATTATCTCGTCATCTCGTCAATTATCACGTCATCTGTAAATTATCTCGCAATTATCTCGTCAATTATCACGTCATCTGTAAATTATCTCGCAATTATCTCGTCAATTATCACGTCATCTGTAATTTATCTCGTCATCTCGTCAATTATCACGTCATCTGTAAATTATCTCGCAATTATCTCGTCAATTATCACGTCATCTGTAAATTATCTCGCAATTATCTCGTCAATTATCACGTCATCTGTAATTTATCTCGTCATCTCGTCAATTATCACGTCATCTGTAAATTATCTCGCAATTATCTCGTCAATTATCACGTCATCTGTAAATTATCTCGCAATTATCTCGTCAATTATCTAGTCATCTTGCAAATATGTAGTCATTTATCTCGTTATGTCATCATCTGGTTAACTCGTCATGACCCTTCAGGGCCACCGTAAACCTACAGTACGTTGTCGTGAAATTAAATACAGTTTATTATGTGTTTCAAAAGTTTGTTGTTACGGATAAATAGTTATATAACATTTTTTGCGTAGAACATGATCAAAATCGATGAAAATATGAAATTTCGGACCACAAAAATTCTTCTTAAACATAAAGCGATAGGTTAAAGAGCAATCAAACAAATCTTTACTAATCCATAACATATGAAGAGCATCAATCGGTACGTTTTTAAAATGGGCTATGTTAGAAGAAGATAATCATATAACTTCAATGCAAATAGCGCATGCGCAGTGTAGGAGAGCGGGTCCAGCGCCTGGTAAAGCTGTGTATAATCAGAGGGGAACACTATAGATGAGTTGCAAGCGACCTTAACCGTGACATGGCTTACATTTACGATTTAATTGCATTATATGTCAGTTTTAAGAGTGTAGATCTCAAATCCGTCGGATTCCAAAATTCTACTTTTGGGCACAAAAAATGACCTCATTTGACCGTTCTGATTTTTCCAATTGTTTGACATTTAAGGGTTTATCATTATTATGCATAAACATGTCATACTAGTTTATGGTATCAAATTAAAGCTAATAACCTATATAATCCGTTGGTATGGGTTTATGATAGCTGGAATCAATTTTAATTTTACTTGATTTGACGTTAAATTACCTTTAAAAAGGTAATTTAACGTCAAATCAAGTATTTGACCAGGTACCATTCTGTTTATACAACCAATTGAAGCGTGAATGACGTAGTTCCAATATAACATATGCTTCCATCTTATGGTTTCTTGTATCATTTTATAACGTCTAGATTATAGAACCATCGGGTGTCTTAATTCAGCTTTTGTATACATTCCATTAAGCCCTTATTACATTTTGTTATCAAATTGTTGTCTCGGCAATTTTTTCACGCGTGGGAGGAATGTATTTTGACACACCATTAGCATGATTAATGTCAAATTGCAGGTAATAAATTCTCCCCATCCATATCACCGCTGGAAGTATTATGATGCATTGTACAGGGTGTCCCTAAAAAAGGGTACACATGTTCCACGTTATTGCCCTCATTGATTACACAGTATTTGGCTGTACTGTTGATATAATCTGAAAGATAATTTAGCTAGCTTTCAAATGGCCGTTTAATTTGATTGTGTTTACTTTTTTCAATCTAAAAAAAATATGTATGATCTACAACGAGCACTCAAATTCGGGCTTGTGTCATTTTAAGAAAAAGACATGTTTTGGGGGAATGTGTCATTTTTATATTTAATCATCTCATTTTTGAACCTGGTGTTTGTACGAGCCTCAAGATAACTTAAAGGGGCATTGAGAGATTGTTGAGAAAAATGAAATTTGGAAAAAAATGAATTGTTTCAATATAAAGGTATACGTAGGAACCCTGAAATGTAATAATTCATGGGAAAAGGGTTGAATAATGGCACTAGATAGAAATTTGGATGAAGCAATATATGAGGCAAGTGGTGCTGATAATGTCGATGTGATCTACATCGAAATAACCAAATCATGAAATTTTACATGATAGACGGTGAATTAAGGTGATCAGTTTCAGATGGTAATTAGTATATGCTAAGTATTACATTGGTGCAAAAAACTTGATTTCCAGGAAAATTGAGGGCGCCCTGTGCCCCTTTAATAATCTTTCGTATGTAGTTTGTTTTTTCGAATTTGCTTGAGTCTATCTAGACTTTGCTATAGTCGATTTTGTATTAACCTTTTTTTTCTCTTTTACCTATTTTTCTTCTTTTCTTTTTACTTTTCCCCTCCTTTCAGTGTCTGACCTGTTGTCTAATGTTGCATGCCAATGTTCCTAACCACGCTCCTATGCTACATGTAATGCCAGTGGTAGCAAATTCCTAATATTCCTAATGAGGGCAGTATTGTCTATGTTCTGTCATTCTGTCGATATTAATATGATGTCCATCAACAGAGGGCTCCCTTTAGTCCACTGGTAATATCAGACGACGGTGGCCACGCGAAACATAAATTTGAATTTGTATTGGAATAACACGTAATCGCGAATGTTAATCTTATCATTTTGAAAAAATCATCATAGGTCAGAAGAATTTTGTTCCAATCCAAAACCGTTTGAGTTGGCTAACCAACCCCATTGTAAACCTAGTCTACTTTGTATACCCTGTATAATTTCACTGTCACACAATCGAACAACACCCTCTGATACTTCCCATCCGAGAACCGACCAAATATAAGTATATTAATCGGTTCTCGGATAGGAGCGGTTTTCGCAAGGCGAAGTATCAGAGGGTGTTGGTCGATTGTATACGGTATACGAAGCAGACTATTGTAAACCGGGCGATGACTGTTAAAAAGATTTCAAAAATGTGCACTCCCGTTGCCATATTGGGTCGTCCGAGACCCGTGGCCACCGTCGTCTGAGTAATATCAGATTGCACCCCATTAGCGACCGCCCCACCCCGAGTAAAATCCTGACGAACTGACGAACTCCAAATCGTCAGCCTGTTTCGATCATTTTTGAGAAAACAACAAAAATAGGAAATGTGAGTTAGGCAGTTATCGAAGCAGGCTGACGATATGTTGAATAGCACCATGAATAGTACGGGTGAATTCCAACAGGAGCAGCACCTGTTGGATACCTTTAAGTGAAATGTGGCTTGTTATAGGCCTAGTACAAGTTAATATGACCCATTTGAAACATTTTACATACTTATTACAATCTGCCTAACTCACAATGCTGACTTAGGCAGAATTGCAATTGTGCATTTATCAACACTTTTGATTTGTCAATGACTTAGATATTATTACAGCATGTACATAATGTAATGAAGTCATGATTTATGCAAAAAACTCAATTTCGCTGAAAAGTGAGTAAGGCAATTATCGAAGCAGGCTGACGAAATGGAGAATGTTGGCTAATGTATGACGCTAACGGTGACAAGTAGGGGCGCCCTCACTTTGCAACTCCATAATACTACCCATGTATGGATGTTAATGGTGACAAGTGAGGGCGCCCTCACTTAAAATACCAGGAAATGCATTTGGGACTAATGAATACGCTGATACGCTGATAAATAATCAGAAAAAATGGGATAGAAAGAAAAAGAAAAAGAAAAGAGAACAAAATTGGACTACAGAGTATTCTAGAGTCTATCCAAAGATATGCTTGTTTAACCATGAGCAAAACAAAATCAATGTTGTGCCAGTTTTTTGAGAACATCATCCATTTGTAAAATTGCTGTTATGTTTAACGCTTTTTGCTTTAAAAAGCAAATGAGACAAAACAAACGAAATTTGAAAGGTTATTTGTTCATCTTTAAAATCATATCAACGTCAATCAAGTAAATACTGATTATTTAATGAACAAAATGACTCTTCCCACAAGCATCCCACTTCCCCCTACAAAGTAGCACAATTCGTTTTAATTAGGTGCCCGTGATTGACCAAGCATATCGTTGGATGGGGAAGAGCAAAAACTATCAAATCAACGGCATTTGAAAGCTAACTAGATTATATAAATATTACAACGAAATACTGAGTAATCAATGAGGGCAATGACGTGGAACACGTGAACCATTTTTTAGGGACACGCTGTACATGTACAGTGGTATTCATGCACTTCTCTTCAGCGTTGCAATGACAGTAATTGGTACAAGTGACGCTAACCTGACGCTTCACTTTCCTCTTAAACATGGTACATTCGATTTGCAGCCACATGCAACTAGTTTCAATATGCTAAGCTAGGTGGAGCGACAGAGCTTTGATCGTAATCAGGGACTGGGATAGCATCGTGTATTCTCCAACCAAACTTGGAAATCCGTCAATGGCGAGTATTTTGCACAATAGAAGAGATAAACCAGGTTTTTCGATTGAAACCCCCGGTTTGTTAAATCGAAAAAATCGTTTCGATTGTCACAGTTTTTCGAAAAACTTTGTTTCTCGAGCGAAAAACGTGGTTGATCAAAAACTATGACAATCGAATCAAAAACTAGGTTTATAAAAACGAAAAACATGGCTTCTCGATTCGATTGTCATGTTTTGTTGTTGATAAACTTGGTGTATCAAAAGAAACTGTGACAATAAAAGAATTATTTTGCTTGTCTAAATAATTCCGATTTGCGTATGCACTAGGTTGCCAGCACGTTTTGTTTCCGGCTTTGCAGACGGCCCGTGGTTTTTAAAGTTTTTAAACCAATCCCGAGTTGGGATTCCCCAACCCGCGAATTTTGCTTTGTTGTCCAGTCAGGCATATCTCTTCCGGTTTGGCCTTTTTCCCCTTGTCTCCTAGACAGGTCATATCGTTTTCTGATTTCAAACCAGAAGGATCATAAATTTTATTCATCGGAGTTTAGAGATTGGTGTGGTAAACATTCTATTTTCTAGTTCTACTTTCATTCATCAATAGGTTTTTTAAACCTTTGTTTTTCGTCTCCGATCGCTTATTGTGTTATCAATTATCATCACATCTTCTTGAGTTTGATTTCCTTTTTGTAAGTACTTTATATAACTGATAATATAACTATAATTTGAGCTCGAAATCAAACCGAATCCACGCCAAAAATGCCACCCAAAAAAGCGGCGGCAAAGAGAAAGGCAGTGGATCAAGGAACAAATTATTCTCGAGATCGGCAAACTAGATCCCAAGCAAGGGCTATTGACGATCTTCTCCGCTCCCGCCCGTCAACAAGCGGGAATAATCAAGCAGTTGCTGTAAATGTCAACAGCAATCAAACGCAGGCAAATCCAACACGGGGTAGGGGTCGTGGTCGTGCCCCAATTCGTGCCCGTGGACGCGGCAGAGCCAGAGGCCGCGGACGAAGTATTTCCGTTTCTGTACCTTGTCCAAGTCGCCCACAAAACAACCGTGAAATCGAACTTGAACCTGAGCCCGAGGATGTCTTAGACATAAACATTGACGAGGAAGATGCACTTCGCATCGAAATCGATGCAGATCATCAGGAGGCCGGGGTTTCCCAACAACAGCAGCCGCCGGTTCAATCGCCGATGATACCGCAACAACAACAACAATGCGTCTCCATGCGACCAATAAGCACATCCGGGTCATCAAACTTGCCAAGTGGAAATCGCCGCCGCCATGATGGAAATCAACCAGGAGCAAATTCGGCAGGCAGTAGCAGAAACGTGAGCCGAAATGTGTCGTTCCAAAGCCAACCCAGGACGGACCAACTCATTCAGGGAACAGCTGGTGAGGATGCTTTAAATAATTTTGGGCGGGTTGTTACTGGGGGGATTGATTCTCGTTTCAATAACTATGATAATGCAAATAATGCGCAAAACCTCAACGTTAACCATGTTAACTACGACAATTTGAGTTCTAGCATTGGCGCTGGTATTGACTCAATTAGACGTAATACTACTGCCACTACTGCTAATAATAATAGTTTACAGTTCAACGAAATGGGGGTTCATCCGTAGGTTTTCCAGGCATGTCAAATCACCAACCACAGGCACTTACGTCAATTTGCAGCCCCCTGGGCGAATGCCTTCCCCCGAATCTGCGTGAAAAAATTGTTAAGGGTGACTATGTGGACTTCAGCCTCTTGCTTGATAAAGGCGAAGCCCAAGCTGTTTCAAACCAAAACGAGTCCTCAGTTCTTGAGGTAAATGAAATGGGTCAAGTAGTGATGAGGGAGGTAAAGCCGCAACAAAAAATAGGTTCAATTCATGCTTGGACAAACGCTTTCTTTGTATTTACTGCCGTTTACTTGTCCGCTCACCCTGATCGTACTCAAGAATTATTGAAGTATGGCCAAATTATCAGGACAGCCTCAGCTCGATTTCAAGGCTATGGCTGGCGGCAGTATGATATTCAGTTTCGTTTGCGCAAACAAATTCGTCCCCATACTTCATGGGCCACAATGGATGGTGAACTATGGAATATGTACATCGCAGTTCCACCACCATCTATTCCCTCAAATCAGAGGGTGAACCGGGGAGGTCATTCCTTTCGTGGGTCAGGTAGAGGACGGTCTGGGTCAGGTCAACATGCCTCCGGCTCTCCGGGGATATGCTTCGCATTCAACAAAAAAGGTTGCAACCGTAACCCATGCAAGTTCAACCACATTTGCCAAGCATGTAATACCGGGAGCCATGGGGATTCATCATGTAGAAAGGGCGGCAAAAATAGTGGCAATCCGCCATATGTATGCAAAATGCAGGGGCTCAAACTGTTTCAAGGTCATGATACTTTTAATTGTCTTTGTTGTCCTTATCCATCTCCTATTAATCTTGATCGTTTACGCCCATTGTTAGCTATTTATCCAAACAAAAAGGCTGCCAATATTATTGATGAGGGTTTTTCGAAAGGTTTTAAATTGGGATTTGAGGGTGATAGGAGTCCAAGGGAGGGACCGAATTTAAATCAGTCGATTTAAAACCTTCTGCAGCTCGAGATAAGTTATTGAATGAGGTTAACCTCAAACGAATGGCGGGACCCTTTATTTCACGCCCGTTACCAAACCATATAATTTCACCAATAGGTTTAGTTCCGAAATCGGAGGCTGGAAAATTTCGTTTAATACAGCATTTATCTTACCCAGAGGGCAGTTCAATCAATGATGGCATCAACAAAGAATTGTGCACCGTTCATTATGCAAAATTTGATGATGCGGTAAAGTTGGTGTCAAGAAATGGGAAGGGCGCTTTGATGGCAAAAGCGGATGTAGAATCAGCTTTCCGGCTTTTGCCTATTTCGCCTTGTGATTTTGAGCTCCTGGGGATTAAATTTGGCAGTGAATTTTTTGTTGACAAAGCTCTTCCAATGGGGGCATCATGCTCTCCCTTTTATTTTGAAACCTTTTCCATATTCCTAGAGTGGGCTGGTAAAAGGGAAGCCGGTACTGAAAATATATCTCATTATGTCGATGATTATATTTTCGTTTCCACTTCGGAGGGAGGGTTGTCATGTCAATATATCGTCGATTGTTTCAATAAGGTGTGTCGTGAGATAGGGGTTCCTTTAACCAAAGACAAATCAGTCGATCCTACAACAAAACTTGTATATTTGGGCCTTGAGATAGATTCGATTCGTCAGGTTATTTCAATACCTGCGGAAAAACTAGTGAAAATCACAAACAAGGTTCAGACTGCACACGATTTATCAAAAGTCACTTTACGTGAATTGCAATCAATTATAGGTTTCCTTTCCTTTGTATGCAAGGCGGTAAATCCAGGACGCGCCTTTTTGCGCCGCCTTATTGATTTATCTTGTGGTGTTAAACAACTTTGGCATAAGATTCGTATTACGAAAGGTGCTTTATGCGATTTAAAAATGTGGCTAGTTTTTTTGCGTAGTTTTAACGGTAGTGCGATTATTCCGGAACAATTTTGGTGCGAAGATCGCGATTTGCAATTTTTCACAGATGCAAGTGGCGAAATAGGTTTTGGTGGGTTTTTTCAACGGAATTGGTTTCAAGGTCACTGGCCTGAAAAGATCAAATCAGCAAAACGCTCAATCGCTTGGTTAGAATTTTTTCCAGTAGTTGTTGCAATAGTGTTATGGGGGGAGTTGTTGAAGGGAAAGCGCGTGATTATTCGTTCAGATAATGCAGCCGTGGTAGCTATTGTTAATAAACAATCATCAAAATGCCCGGAGATCATGAGATTAGTTCGCTTTTTGTTGCTTTATGTTTAATGTTGCTTTTTCTGCGCGTCACATTCCAGGTGTTAAAAATAATATCGCTGATGCATTATCACGCTTTCAGATGGACCGCTTCTGGAAAATTGCGCCGGAATCATCAGTAGCGAGTGCTCAAGTACCGGAATTCCTTTGGAACCTTTAGAGGCGGAAGCTAATAGACTAATTCATGCATCCATGGCTAAGACATCACATGCCACTTACCGTCGCGGAGTGGAAAGTTTTAATTTATTCCGCACACGTCTAGGCGTTACTTGCGTGTGGCCCGCTCCTATTTCCCACATCATAGCTTTCATTTCACACTTATCAATTGAGGGAAAAGCTCCTTCCACAATCGGCACTTATTTAGCCGCAATTGCATTTGTCCACAAGGTTAATGGGTGGGTGGATCCTACGGACAATTTTGTGATCACAAAATTAAGGGAAGGATCCCGACGTTTAAAGGGTCAACCTGACACTAGGTCACCTATCACTATTCCTATTCTGAGACGTTTATGTCAATCTTTACAAGGTATTTGTACCTCAATGTTTGAGGTTTTATTATTTAGGGCCTCATTTGTCTTAGCCTTTTTTGGGTTCCTAAGAGTGGGTGAATTTACTGCAGGTTCTAAAGGCACAGACTTAACTCGTATTTTGAATGTCAGGGATGGCACTATCAAAGAAGGTTGCATGGATGTTGTCATTAGGTTTTCTAAAACAGACCAGAGAGGCGAGTCAGTAACTCTCCGTTTCGAGCGAAGTCACAATGACATTTTATGTCCTGTGAGTTCAATGGCGGAATACTTAATCGCCAGACCGACGGTGGAGGGCCCTCTTTTTATTCACTTTCATACATCTCCTCTTACACGTTATCAGTTTGATAGCTTATTAAAGAAAGGCATTATATAGAACAATTGGTTTGGAGCCTAGGATTTTTTCTCCTCACAGCTTTAGGATTGGAGCAGCCACAGCCGCAGCAGTAGGGGGAGGTACCAGTTGAATCTATTAAATCAATGGGTCGGTGGCAGTCTTCAGCAGTAATGCTGTATATTAGGCCACACCGTATCATTCATTCAAGTGCCTGGTCTGAGGTTTTGTAATTTAACCGGCATCTTTAATATGGTATAAAAGGGGGTCACATGTTGCATCTGTTTTGCATTATTTTGATCTATATTTTAACCTTTAGCTTTTTCTTTTTTTTTTGCTCCTTTTTTTCTTCCTATCTTTGTGTTGCTTTTCTTTTTGCTTTGTTTTCCAATAAACAAACTTTTTTGCACAGGCCGAACCTGGATCACGGGTGATAGTATCATCAAGTGGGCAGCAATCGATAGATTTGCTTTATTACGTTATAGCGCCCTCAACAGAATAAAGCGCAATAACACAAAATAGTTTAAGAATGTAGGATATCCATTATTTCCTGTTTAAGATGACCAATCATTAGTTTTGCCTCCCCGACAGCCTCCTCCTGAGTGTTTTGACATAAACTTATTCATGAATATCGTTTCAGAGGTGTTTTTAATTCTAATTATGACATTATTATTCTTAAAACTATTTTGTCAGTGTTATTTTCTATTCGATTGTCATAGTTTTTGATAAACCTGGTTTTTTGAAAAAAAAGTATGACAATCGACGATAAACTTTGTTTTACGATTTGATACAAATGGTTTTTCGATTCGATTGTCATATCGTCAGCCTGCTTCGATAATTGCCTAACTCATTTTTTCTAGTTTTGAGAAAACAACAAAAATAGGAAAAGTGAGTTAGGTAGTTATCGAAGCAGGCCGACGATATGTTGAATAGTACCATGAATATTACAGGTGAATTCCAACAGGAGCAGTACCTGTTGGATAGAATAAAGTTGGGGATATACCTTTAAGTGAACTGTGGCTTGTTATAGGCCTAATACGAGTTAATATGACTTTAAACATTTACATAATTATTACAATCTGCCTAACTCACAATGCTGACTTAGGCAGAATTGCAATTGTGCATTTATCAACACTTTTGATTTGTCAATGACGTAGATATTATTACAGCATGTGCATAATGTAATGAAGTCATGATTTATGCAAAAAACTCAATTTCGCTGAAAAGTGACTTAGGCAATCGAAGCAGGCTGACTATATAGTTTTTGAAAATCCAGGTTTCTCGGCTGATAAACTTGGTTTTTCAAAAACTATGACAATCAAATCGAAAAACCTATTTTTTATCAAATAGAAGAACCAGGTTTATCAAATCGAAAACCCAAGTTTATCGTTGATTGTCATAGTTTTATTTAAAAAAACTAGGTTTCTTGACCGATAATCTTTTGTTTTTTCGTCGAAAAACAGGTTTATCTCTTCTATTGTGCAATATACTTGCAATATCCGCCGCTCACCATCATAACTTGAAGACGGGCGATGTGGTGTTGGCGAAAGATGTTAGGAATATCATCAGAACATAAAGAACGTAAGACCAATGAATTTTGTCAGAAGCCAGATAGGGAAACGAACTCTCTATATACAAATATCATGCGCAGCAAGCTACAATACTTGGGACATATTGCCACACGAGAGGGTGACAATCTAGAAAAGGTGATAATACAAGGAGCTATCAAAGGAAGACGTAAACGTGGCAGACCAAAGCTCCGTTGGACAGATGGCATTAAAGAAGCAACTGGTCTATCTCTCATCTCTGCGCATCGCATGTCACAAAATAGACACCGGTGGCGCTCCATCATCAATAGGGTCACACAAAATCAGCCATGATCCATAGAACGACTACGTTACTGCTTTGTCGGTTAGTGGTAAAGATTTTAGTGTGTCACCTTATGCTAAAAAGCGCGAATCGCAAACTATTGCGTTAAGGATTGATCTATATACCGCCGTTAGTATATCCCGTCTCTGATTTATTTGATGGTTGAATGAATTTTCGAATTGGGGAAAGAAAAGGTTCGGTCCATACTTCAAAGCTTTACACAAATGTTAAAATCCAATGATGTACACGATTATACGCGAGCAATCTTTCGCGTGGTCAATTTGAAATATGCGCGCGCCTCGCAGTTCACGCCGTCGTGAATTTAACGCACGCGTAGTGCCAAGAATGTCTCTTACAAGATTTTGACAAAATATTAGCTGAGAGACAGCGCGTATTGAGGCGGGTGCACCAAACGCCTTAAACTACCCCCATAGCCATGTTTAACATTATTAGCGGCGTACCCTCGCTACGATCGGGTCCCCGCTAGATGGTTATGCCACATTACCTACCTCTGAAACCACACCCCCTACAACCCCCCAAACCAGGTTGATTTATAACCATATCCCTCCCTAAAGGCATTATAAACCCCCTAAGGCATGATTGAAGGGAAGAGTAAGAGAGGCAGACCTCGTTCCCGGTGGATTGACCAAATAAAATTGATTACTGGACACCCTCTCCGTGATTGTTACTCCTTTGCTGAAAATCGTTATTTGTGGCGTAGTATCTGTAAGGTCACGAGCTGTCAGTCATGACAGGACCGAACCAACCAACCAACCAACAACACCCCGCCCCCCAAATCAGGTTATAACCATATCCCTCCTACCGTGGCTACTTTATTTTAACCCCTACCTCTCAAACCGCATCAAGTTAACCCTCGGTACTTTTAAAACCAATAAACCCCCTACAAGCCTCCCCCCCCCACTGCAACTACACCAACCAGGTGGATTTAATCATAACCCTCCTATTACCATTTCCCGTTGCCATATTGGAACGATGAAATCGCGTGGCCATCGTCGTCTGCCATTTCCCGTGGTTTTACACCAACATGACACAAAATACCCTACATGTACCAACAGGCCTAAAACCATTTCCCGTGGCATGCGCCATGTATAGGAGTGCGTGTGCCGCGGCAGTGAGCCCTTGCGCAAACACGAACGCGACGCGTTACCACGGTATGATAGTAGTAGTACGCGCAACGCACAATGTTGTTCAATTCTAGTGGCATTTATGAGCCAAATCTGAGAGGTTTTTTGCTGTTTTTGGAGTCAATTGTTAACCAATTTCAGTGGAATAAAATTAAACACACTTCCCGTTATTTCCTCTATCTCTCATGCGAATTAGGCGTCACTTTGATCACAACTAACGGAGAAATAAGGATAACAAACGCACATACAAACAAACAAACAAACAAACACACACCGTTTCCAGATTTATAGTAAGATACATTTTCAAGTGAGTTAGACGCGTGTTTGTGAGAATTGTGTTTAGTTAATGGTGTGTTTAATGTCCAAGTTAAACTCGTGTTTAGCTTAAAACCGCGTTTAAATACGTACGAGAATACGACCCTAGGTTTTTTGATAACCCAGTGTTTTATGCAATGTTACGACACCCTGGGTTTTGTGTATCAATCATCGGTTATCGATACACAAAACCCATGGTGTTGAATTGTACAATAATTCACAAAACGCAGGGTTTTAAAGCATGTGTTTTCCATCACAAAACCCATGGTTTCGACACAAAACGCAATATATGATTGTGAACATTGCACAGAACCCTGGTTGTTGTGTATCGACAGTCGATTTTTGATAGCCTAGCGGCACAATCCTGGGTTATGCTATGTTATTCAAAACATTCACAAATCTACGGTTTGAGGTGATAAATCTCTGGGTTTTTTAACTGAAAATGTAAGGTAGAAATATTAGTCGGCACATATCAAAATAACTGATAAAAACCTCGTGTTTAACGTTGAAACCTTGGGGTTTTCGTGAATAAAACCTTGGGTCCCTGTCACACCATAACGTATCGCCTCAACGTATGCCAACGTATGCGAAATATCGATAAATACGTTGGTGTACGTTGGCGTACGCTGATATAAGTTAGGGGTACGTTGGGGATACGTCGTTTACGTTAAGAGCACGCTGTGATACGCTGTGGCAATTTGGACCACGAAAAAAGATTAAGCATGCTCAAAATTTCTCGACGTACTCAACGTGTGCTTAATACGTTCTGCATAAGTTCCCGGTAAGTTTGTGGTACGTTAAATATACGTTGACATACGCTGACATACGTTAGTGGTACGTTACTCGTAAGTTGGTTTACGTTGATGAACATAGGCTGGGGGAAACGTACAGCCAACGTAGTGATAACGAGTTGATAACGTATATGTGCCGTATGTCTAAGGTATGCCTGACGTATTTCCAACGAGTTTCGACGTATTCTCACGTATTCACCTTATGCCGGGCGATCGTGTAAGTCCCTGTCACGTATCCATAGCGTATTGAACGTATACATAGCGTATGACTAACGTATTGATAGCGTATCACTAACTTATAACATACTTATGACAGCGTATCACAGCGTATGCGAGCGTATGACTAACGTATGCTTAACGTATACTTAATCGTATTCGTAGCGTATGTCTGCCGTGTTCGACGTATCGTCAGCGTATCCTCGACGTACAACGAACACGTGGCTTATTATGCCGCTGTTAACATGCCTCACAAGAAGAAGCAAGCAACCAAGGGCCGAGGCCGAGGAGGAGGAAAAAGCAAGAAGGCCAAGACAGACCATGAAGAAGTGAGGATGAGATACTCAAGGGACCCATTTATATACTCAAACCCTCCATAAGTTCCCAAAACGCCGAATGTAGCCCTGTCACACCATGGCGTATCGCCTGAACGTATAACAACGTATGCGAAATATCGAAAAATACGTTGGCGTACGTTGGCGTACGTTGGTGTACGCTGATACAAGTTAGGGGTAAGTTTGGGATACGTCGTATACGTTAAGAGCACGCTGTGATACGTTGTGAAAATTTGGAACACGTCGAGCCCGCGAAAAATTATTGAGCATGTTCAAAATTTCTCGACGTACTCAACGTGTGCTTAACTTACGTTCTGCATAAGTTCCCGATAGGTTCGTGGTACGTTAGACATACGTTTACAAACGCTGACATACGTTAGACATACGCTGACATACGTTAGAGGTACGTTAATCGTCTTAAGTTATAGGTTGGACATATAGATCCCTTCTAGATATTTTAATAGTTATCATCTAGGCTGCGTTTACTTGAACTGGCAACACTTGTCTCGCCGTGTACGAAACTCAATTTCTGCAACGGCATAAGTCACGTGTTCGTTGTACGCCGAGGATACGCTGAGGATACGTCGAGCACGGCAGACATACGCTACGAATACGTTGGTCATACGCTCGCCGATCGCATACGCTGTGATACGCTGTCATAAGTTTGTTATAAGTTAGTGATACGCTATCAATACGTTAGTCATACGCTATGTATGCGTTTAATACGTTATGGATACGTCCATTCCATCACCGATGTTGACGCAATTCGTTGGGAAGTTGGACGTTCTTGGACGTTCTCGGACTCTGACAATTTTCGAGCTATTTTTTGAATACGTCGGCATACGTTCAGGCCACGTTCAGGCCATACGCTATGGTGTGACAGGGCCTTTAGATCGAACAAGCTCAAAAGAGATACGTTTATAAACGTTTTCGAGTTTGATCGGCTTAAATTGTATGTGCGAGGTAAAAACGTTTGCTACTGTGCCAATGAGAAATGAGATAGTTTCTGACCTTCTGATGGAGACCCAACACGGACATACATCTGTCGGGCGCCCAGCCTTAACATACTTGGACATCTTGGCGAAAGACACAGGACTGAATGATGAGGAGATGAAAGCATGCATGAGGGACAGAGTAATATGGCGAGCCATCACGAAGACCGATCGAGATCGACATAAGTAAGTAACTGCGCCAATCAAATAGTAAACCGTGATTGTAGGGGATTGAAATCCATGGTTTTTGTTCACAAAACCATGTTTTCAATCACAAAAGTCAGGGTTTTGTTTTTCTCGCTTAAGCCACTGTTAAGTTTTAAAATGTTGGGTTTTATTCATAAAAAACGTGGGGTTTATGTCGAAACCCTAGGTTTTAACACTGCGTTTGTGAGTATTGTGCGATTCACCACACCTTGGGTTTTGTGTATCGATTACTGATATAAAAACCCGTCGTAACGTTGCACAAAACCCTGAGTTACCGAAGAAAACACAGGGTTTGTTCTCCCCCTCAATTTGGTAACATTGCACAGTAAATGATAAAACACAGGGTTTTATTCTCAGATCCTGGGTTTTTAATCAAAAAACCCAGGGTTTCGATACAAAACCCTGTTTTTTGTAATAAAACCTGAGCGTTTTGTGAACAAATACCTTGGGTTTTGTGAATTAGTGTGCATTATTAAATTGTGTATCAATAACTGATTATCGATACACAAAACCAAGGGTTTCTTAAGATTGCCTTGTGTTTTGTGGAAGGTTTTGTTTACGAAACCGAGGGTTCTTTGTAGAAACCCTGGATTATCGAACAAACCCCAGGGTTATCGAGAAAAAACCAAGATTTTAACAAACTCCGTGTTTTGTATGTGAATTATTGTGCAATGATACATCATCCTTGTGTATATACAACCCTGGATTATCGAAAAACCCAGGGTTTTGTTCTGATCCAGCTCCCTAAATTGTACACCTCCCCCTAAATCCCGGTGTTCCGCCGCCACTCCGTTAAACGGGCCTACTAACAATAACCTATGACCACCCAAGTACATGTATAATGCACAACGAATATGCACATCGAATATGAAGGTAATGATATTGCCCTTTAAAGTAGTTTTTGTTTTGAATCTCCTATGATTTGATTGCGGAACCTTGCCAAAATGCAGCCTCTCATTTGATGACATTTAACATGGTGATTGACCATAACTGAGGGAAACATTAGTGTTGTCAGGTATTATTTACATGGCGTGACTTTATCGATTCCAAAAACCTTCGCCAGTGTTTGAATCTAGTTGATAATGTTATGTCGTTAATCAGACACACTATTGAAATAAATACAAACATCAATACCAGATTTACCAGTGCAAGTATTTTATTGCATATCTTGACCCAAATATGGTATAATAGAGGTATCACTTGGAAAATGCATGCATTGTTAATAGATGACATTTCGATAAAATGTACTGGTTCATACAACCTATTTCATTTAATGATCACGGTTTCCTCTTTGCAGTAGCTCCAAACCAATATTCATATGTTGACCTATGACCACCTAAAATCCTCTTAAACTATTGAGAGGCCTGCTTATCCGATTCTCTTGCGAACTCATTTATTGATTATTATCAACATATCCACATAGCGCAAATGAAATAAAACAGCCTGTGGTAAGTTATAGGGTAGTATATTGGCCAAAACATTGAAGTACATGTCCACATACATATCAACATAAATACAAACTATTAAGATTGCGTTATGAGGTCATAGGTTAACCAAATTTAAAGTTATTTAAAGCTCTGGTGATCCTTCTAGTTTGCCAAATACTCCAACACCAGTGGCATGTCCAAAGGGGGCCAATTGGGAAAGATTATGTGACGTCATTCGGGGGAATGGAGGTCCTGACTCGTAAGATCCTGGACACGCCACTGCCCAACACTAATTGGCATGTCATAATACCGCACATTCGTTTGGTCAAACTGATACGTCGATTGTTTGTGTGGCAATGTGAATGCCATTGAATAGGTAAATAAGCCGGTTAAATATATATCTTTATATAATAAAGGTATGAACTGTGAATTAATTTATAAAAAAGAAATTAACTAAAAATTACCGGACATTGGTGGTGATAATCAAACACCAATCAGCAATAACCAGCAATAGTCACCAAATGCGCGTTCCTATTCAACAGCAAAAGGTGGTGACATAGCAAAGGTGGGGTGATGCTTGAATTAAAGGTGTATGTTCCGATCAATTTATTTTGGAAATGATATTTCTTTTTCACATCAAGATATTTTGATATCAGTAGAATTCCCATATTTTTCTCATTATAAATTATAGGTGATAAATGTGGTGAATTACTGCCAACTCAATGTGCGAATTTCTTGGGACCTTGAGCTTTTAAAATAAGAACCATTGGAGTTTCGCAACTCAAACTTTAGAACGCGACAATTTTAAGGATGACTTTTCATGTAAAATTAGAAATACCCATCAAGTTGAAAATCGGGCCAGCAAACAGAACATCTACCTTTTAATTTCACCAACACACGATAACGCAATCGTATCCAAGCAGACGTCACACGTCGCATTCATCTTAGTAACCCTCGCACGGAAAAGGTTTACGTCCGTAATGAACATAGCATAATGCGATGTTCGGAAAGACATGACTACTAAAATAATCTCGACTGTTTCTATTTAAGATCACCACTAAAATAACCACCAATAACCCAGAAATACTGGGTTACTTTGATGGTTATGGAGTTGATGAAAATGTAGTGATCACATGTTTCTATTCAGCCCTAATCACTACTAATCACCTACACTAACCACCTTATGCATTCGAATAGAAACGCGCTTTATGTTAACCCTAAAATATACTACATAACTTGTGAACAGGGCTAACGAATCTTGCGACCCTGTTTTGATATTGTATTAGTGGTTGTCATCATCCTCTCACAAAATTAAGTAATATTGTTTATCATACAAAGGAACATAATTCTACAAGCTAAAATATTATTGTACTTTTATTCATCACCTTGCATGCATAATATACATGTACTAATACAGAGTTTGTCTCGGTTTTCTTAGGCTTTATATCTTCAAATTGTTACTTCTTGGACTATGCACATTAAGTTGTGTTTGTTCTGATTAATAACATTATTTTCTTATAATTTTAATTATCAAAATGTTGTGGTAAAAATACCTCTGACAGTAGAGTATCAAGCGCCTATTATGCAATTATCCTCTAACGAAGCGAACTTCGAGTTATTCACTTAATGAAACTAACTTTTATTCACGTTAATACGATATTGGCGTAATGATGTGATGAACTTGACCCCTAAGTCATTACATACTGAAACACTGAAACACCACAATGAGTGTCAGTTCTCAATAGAGAATAATAAGTGATTGCAGGGGCTTGGTGCCTTAATTAGAGAATACAATATAGTTCTTAGCTGTTAAGAATACCGCCATACACGACGACACAAATATGGTACAGCCTAAACATTATAATACCATCGTATATAGCAAAACAGCTAAGAACTATATTTTATTCTCATTCTTATTTTTGTATTGGTTATTTTGATCTTTTATCATAAAATAACGCAGTTTGTTAGATTTATTTTAATCAAACAACAACAATTTCCCCCTTTATAATATCGGCGAATCCAGCGAGCTGTTAACCAACTTCCTTAGACATGTTAGAGGAGTGTCATCCCACCCAATTCAACAGGCCTTTCGTTGACTGTTCCATTATTTATTTAGTGGTGTGGATCCTTAAGATACAAATTGGTGTGAAAGCCAATAATTATTTCATTAAATTTTCTTACAACTTTAGATCCAAAATGTTATGGAGATATTTCATTATTAATCATGGCATTGTGTAGTTATGCCTCAGGAAACTTAAAGGAAGTGTCCAGCAGCAAGCACATCAGTGTGCGTTATAATTATGTTAAAACATATTTTTCGAGTCCAAATCGCGTAGATATATATATGCAGCAATGGAAATACCCACATGACTTTACACCCGGGGTAGAGCGACCCCGGGTAGACCAACCCTAAGTCGACCAACCCTAAGTCGACCAACCCTGGGTCGACTAGGGTTATGGTTATGGTTAGGGTTAGGGTTAGTGTTAGGGTTAGGGTTAGGGTTAGGGTTAGGGTTAGGGTTAGGGTGAGGGTTAGGGTTAGGGTTAGAAACAGTCCCTGGGTGGACAGTCCCGGGGCTGGACAGTCCCAGTATCAATACAGTCATAGTTATACAATGCATTTGGGCAAATTTGAGCACCAATAATCATGACGTCATTGATACCGAGTCTTTCGATTACCGCGGATTTTAAATATGGCATGTTGAGAGATGGCGGTTTTTATTCGTTTTTATGATAAGTATGATGTTTTGTTCTATATATCTACGCGACTTGGACTCGATAATAATTTTTCTAACATATAATGCACAATATTGTGCTTGCTGGACGCCTCCTTTAAACAAACTTTACAATTACTTGTAACTGTACTTTGATGTAAATTACAAGTAGTAGATGAACAATAATTAAAAAAGAGATGAAACGATGATTACTATTACCGTGGAAATATTGTACTTTAGGTCCCATGTATGCCGTACTATCAACTATATCGTAAAAAAAGTTTCCTTTAATAACCAAATGGTGCGTTTTATTCCGTGAGAGACTTGAACCAATGGTGGGACCTTACGTACACTATTTCCGCTATATACGAGCTACTGTTTTTTTTCAACGGTGAATCAAGTATATATATACAACATTATGGTTTTACCTTACTATAGTTCACGACACTCTTTAAACCCTTTGAACTCTGACCCCCCATATGTGAAGGGTGGCGCCACTCTGATCCCGTAACCTTGTGTCCCGTGATTGGCTATTTATCCATAAGCTATTAGGGTCAACGGGTAATGATTTACAGGGCGTCAAAACGTTGGCAACGTTTGAAAACATATTACGTGCATGGTTGAGGCCGCTCGGGATGTAGGGGAATATGGGGCAACTGGACCGTGGGGCAAGTGGTCCGAAATGAAGGATTTTGTAATTGTATGGGCATACTGCTTTCTTTTGAACAATAAGACTTTTGTTGATACTTGACATATATCTTAACCTTCTACAATCCAAAACATTTGGAACTTTAGGATATTTACACATGTGATTTTTCTCCATATCTTTGAAGCTAACTCCTTGAGTGACTGATTGAAAATTCACAGATAGTATGGGCGATATATGAAGATGGGTTTAGATCATGTTTAATGTACTTTATATGATTGACAGATATGCAACAGTAAATATATACATGCAGTACAGTCGTCTTAAGATACTAGGTGCATATTGCATTTGATGGGTGCTATATTGTAGTGTGCTTAGGGACTTTCCGAAATATGATTAAAACCATAGGTTGTGGTTGAAATGACCGTAACATGGCGCATATTGCTAATTTGGGACATTGGTGGTTTGGATTTCCGATCAATATTATCATTTAAAGAATGCTTCAACTTAAATCATTATCACGGGTATTCATTTGGTAGAGTTATTAGTTCATGAATTTGCAAATAACAAAGTACACCATTTCTTATTTATCTAAAGACACTTGTCTACTTCTAGGACCCGAACGCCGTAATATTTGCGAATTCAAAGATATTCACTGGCTACAGAAATCTGTGTAATGGCTAAAAACAAAAAAGCAGTTTTCCCTTTTTTTCTGAAATGTATTGGAGTTATTGATTATTATGACAAATGGTGGTATGTCTTAAAACATTTTGGCGTAAAATGTATTACGTCACAGGCGTGTTTTAATAACGTTTCATCTCGACAAAGTGCTACGTCATTTGTTGGGGTAAGTGGTCCGAAGGGGTGTGGGGCAACTGGACCGCCTGCAAAAACTTAATCAAAATTGTAAAATTCATTTTGAAAATGAGTTGTTAGTGTCAATAAAACATGACTCGGTATTGAAATGTGAATAGAATATGAAATAATTCACATCCTTTCAAGTTCTTAGACATTTTGGGGCATTTCGGGTCTAATACCACTATTTCTGATATTGAAGGATTACAATATGAAATGAAATTGCTTTAGAATGGTTTAAAACCTCGGTATTATTAATTACATCTTTATTATATTTTGAAGTGTCTGTAAAGGTATTTGCTATGACGAAATATCATGATTTATGTATTTTATCCACTGCTTTTTGTGTATATCAACAGTTGGGTCATCATTGTCATATTGACTAACTTCCCCTGTAACATGAAAAGCTGGCTAAATATCAAGATGGTTTATTATAAGTACTAAATGATGATTATATGAAGTAAATAAAATCATTAAAGAAAGGGGTATATATAGACAAATGTATGGGGCGTCTGAATATCACAACCATGTAACCATTTAACTAGGTTCATACCGCTTTATCTAATAAACGTGCAGTCGAAAATTGCGCTTGCTTTGTACACCATTAGTATTACTGCGTTTTACACGTTAACCACGAAAACTGTATAAAACATGGATTTCATGAGACCTATATCATTTTTACACGTTAAATAATATGGAAATGAGTTTGTGAAGAAAATACTGCTTAGTTACCGTGTTGTCAATCAATGATTTCTGTGTATTCTAACCGTTGGAACATATAGGACCAGTTGCCCCAACGATGGGGTAACTGGACCGTGCCAAGTAAAGTTTTTAGTTAGTGGTAATTGGCCTTTTGTTTGGATATTTTTTAACATTGATTATATGTTATATGTAAACAGTTACATGGGTGATATTTTCATAGCAATTCCATAAATATTTACACGAGCTTTAAGCTTTTATATCATGAAATATGCTTAACCGGTCCAGTTGCCCCATCCTCCCCTATATACAAATAAAAGCCGGTATACCGGCCGCCTGGGTTCAGAGGATTTGATTCCATACATCACATATGCCGCTGGGCTTCAATTCGCGTTCATAGAATCTATAACCAGTCATGTTTGGATCATGCTTGAATGGTACATATTGTGCCAATATTTGCACGGCATTTCCAATGCCAATTAAAAGGTAAACGACCCAGTTTAACATTACAACCATACTCTGCAATAATGTGTGAATTATGAAATTAATACAATACTATATAATACATTTTCTAAAATAATAAGTATGACCATAAAAAGCCTAATGTGCCAATTTGTAATGTAAGGCTGCTGTCATTTTCTTCGGTAGAGTGAGGGGTCGCAAATATTCTGGGGTCATAGGTTTTTTACACGGAAAATATGGAAAACATTTTGTCCACCCTCATTTTCCCCTTCCGCATCAAATGTGTCCCAAATATTCCAAATGACCATATCTAGATAGGCCTTAAAGGTTTTCTGAGTAGGGATGATAACAATAAATGCATACGGTGTTGGGTTTTCTCGGGGGATGGGGGGGGGGGGGGGGGGGGGGGGTGGGGGTCATAAAAATGACTACGATAAATGACATTGTTGGGACCCGCCCCCTACCAATACATGTTAATAAATAAGTACTAATTTTTATAACATTTTTCCTTTACTAATACGGTTCACATCACTCTCAGTCTTTATCAAATCATTAAATAATTGTTACATTACATAATTGAAAAATGCTTTAATATTTGGGTAGCGCAGATATCCTGTACTCAAAGCCAATCTATTGTGTAGCAATAAGCATGCTAACTCAAGGTAAGCAAACCTCAAATAATGTACCCGATGTTTTTTTTTTATTTGAGCAGTTTGCATCTTTGATTATAGTCATAGAGACATTGTACCTCTTCTTGAGTCTTTTGACTGATTACAGGTTTATTACCTTGAGTTGGCATTCATATTGCTACACAAATATAGATAGGCTTTGTATAGCGGATATCTGCCTGGTTAAGAGGACTTTGCATCAAATTTTCAAACCATATATTATGCATGACATGCATGAAGTAGGCAGACAACACCTGCACATCGGTTATCCAGTTCTAACTTAGTCCCCACCTATGATTACTTATAACATCATTGCAACATTATAGATAAAACCCTAATTTCAAACAAAATATTTGAAAAAATGTAAACAAGCTATGCACAAACGGTTTCTGACCTGTCAAATGAATGTCCAAATTTGCCTCAAATATGTAAGAAAATGTGTATATGAGTATGAAATATTATAGAACAAATAAGGCAACTTTGGCTTTATCGTTTTAAATAATTGCTGAGAACCCAGTATTCGCCGAACCCCTAAATCAATAATGATATCATGATGTTTCTATTCAGGGCCAGGCATTAATGAAAGAAATGACATATTTGAGGATGTGTCTTTTCAGTAAAAATGTATCAAGCTCAGTTCACAACCAGTACTTAAAGAACAAATATTACATTCTGGTTTCAGTGAACGTGACAAACAATTGGTAATGGGTAGTCCTAATCATAATTAGAATACGTTACTAGAAACCAGATGTTTGGAAATCGTGACATATTAGATTTAATAATGATCAGTAAAATATGTAAAGTTTTATTAAGTTTCCTTACAGATTTAGAGACTTATAAACTGGACTGTCAGAATGACACTACGTCCAAGAACCACTTGTGCATAATGTAAATATTATAATTCAAAATATCTATACATGCCGGAGGCCGTTGAGTTAAGGATATATCCATATACATACCAGGCTTCAGTTTAAACTACAGTTTAACTATGTACAATGCAGTATGCCAATAGAAGAGTTCGTCTCAGCTTTCGTAGGCTCAATAGCTTTTAATTAATTTTTAGAATCATTATTTAAATAATATAATGTTAAATGTCAAACTGTTACTATGAAAATGTTTTTGAAATTAACTATGACATGTCATCGTAAATATAAAGCTATGGCGCGGAAAAGTGAAACCATCTTTTGTGTATTAATCACAACTCAAAATCACCTTCGACTGTGAAATGTACATGCTTGATCAGGTACCTGATCCGAGTAATGACTTATGCTCATAACCCCAATAATATAGCTCCTATGTAAACATATCAAAAATCATGACATCAAAAGATATATCTTTCTTTAATTTCAGACAAAGCATGTGAAGATCGACTAAATGTTAACAAGTATATGTGTCAAAAACCAAAACAAAGTTCGTTTGTCATAGCATTTGGTTCTTTTATATGCATCCTCGGTGTAGTAATAGGCAGATGACTGATGGTAGAGAAAACTCACTGAACGATGTAATAGGATTGGAATGCTTCAAAGTTAAATTGATCAATGCGGCCCATAAACATACAATACCAAATGAGAAAATGAAAATTGCACCTTGTGTCATTCTTTTGGTGTCGCGTTTTTAATTTTGAACCGATCTTCGCGTACAATATCTCTAATTATAGAGGAGAAATTTAAGCCTTTTTGTCATTTGACATCTTTAAGTTGGAACTATAGTTTTAGAGTAAGTTACCTTTTTGTGAGCCCTCTGTATACAAACAAGCAATAACAATACATGATATTAAACAACGCGTGTGTCTGACTGTGCGAGGAGGATATGAGCCACGCGTCACATTGATAACCTTGAAAACAGTCACACTTTGTAGAACGCTAACGAGCGACACATACAATGTCAAAGTGTTTCACAATAAAACCCAATTGTCATATTTTAATGTATTAAATTCCAAACTACTGTATATAAATAATAAATTTGAAGAAAAATATACCTGTCCTTGTAGTGTTATGGTCTTAACTTATTACGTCACGAAGACCTCTTTGCTCGTTATTTTTCAGCTGTCTGTTCATCTTTTTCATGACTAGTCATTAGTATCTGAAATAAAGAACATGCGAAGACCGAATAATAAAGAGATGCAAGTTTATACAACGAGATTGACAGTTTTGGTTGGTCTATTAACCTGAATGCTGACTAGTCAGAATGGAAGGGCAAATAGAATACGGTGTAGGTTAACACGAAATACGTTACTTTCTTAGACAGGGGCATTTCATGGCTTACTATTCATGCTATTCGTCGCAGAATGGTTCGTAAAACATTTTTGGAAATACAGGTTGTTTATTTCGCAAAATTGTTTGATGGTTTTGATAGCTGGTCCACGAAAGAGAAATTATAATGGCGAGACGTTAAAATAGTGTTGGGTATTGATTTATTTCCACTTAGCTAACACATAGGTCTACGCGTAGAGCAATATTTGTTCAAAAACCTCTGGTCGCATCAAATTATCTAATGTGATACAATACTTACTAAAGCCACAGAATCTCCAATCTCCATCACTACCCCAACCAGTGCCAATCCCGATGTAGGAAATGTTGTAACGCCGTTGATTTTGATATGTCATAAATGCTTCGGTTTCCCCGACTCTCCATACTTGCACTAAGTCGTTCTCAAAGGATATGTTGAATTGTCGATATTCTGTTGCACTCAATATACCAGGAGTAGGCGTTTTGGAGGGATATTCAGGTTCATCATGTCCTCCACATTCTTTACAAGGGCGAATAATTGATTCCTTATTGCTCCAACCACCAATCACTGCAAACGAACACATATCAATATTATACATTATTATATATATCAGGCTTTTTAACGGGGCAATACAGCTGTGTATTGAATATTATTTTAAATTTAAGTACCCGTATGCGACCAATATTCTAAAAATATTGACGTCCAATATTTTTTTGCGCGGCGTAGAAGATGTGCGCGTGAGTATGCGCAGATGATTCGCATGGGTACATTCTTGAGATCGGCGTTTCTATCTAGCTGAGATTAAGGTCAGTTTGGGCTAATTGATTTATTTTTATCAAAACAGTTTGTTATATAAATAATAATAATAATATTGAATGTCTTATTTTCGGGTGATACAGGAATATATTGCACTCGCTATTTAAAAGTCCACCACATATATCCAAATAACCCGCCAAATGGAGTACCGTAGGTCATTCTGTGAACAGTAACCCTTGTATTGAACTTCGTGCTTTAATTGATCTGAACAACGAATACTACTGAATCAAGAACCTTGTGTGTCTATTTTATATTATGTGCATTTTGAATAGCATAAGTAGGGCCTATTATTGATGTGTAATGCCGCACGACAAGTTTCTCTTCAGGTAACAGATGAAACAGAGGATGCAGGAGGCCATATTTACATAACATATACATATTGGTCGGTACTGGCTCACTTTGATGTCCACGTAATGTACTAATATCGATCGAAACGGGTACATTATTTTGTTCCAGTATCGGGCAATACATTTTATACGTGTCAGTATCTAGAGCGATGAACACTAACTTTGTACCAGTATCGACTATTGATACTGGATATTCTAGTATTGGTCGATAATAGTACATTATAGTATCTGGAACCCAAAGTACACTTTTCAGTTTAACAAATCGCAATCTTTTTACGAATTTTCACCCAAGTCATATTTTATTTATTCCTAGACTCAAAATGCATAAGATGTGAATCTGGTTAAAATTGAAATAAAATTGGCCCTGTGAAGTGAACCTCATTATTGGCCCTTTTCTGGTAACAGCATACGAACTGTATAGTAGTCCATTGGACATTTGAGCATTGAATTCGTGCACAATATTGACCACCTAATGTATACCTGTAACGATCTCTTCTTACACTCTCAGAACAGGTATTAAAAAACCATGGGTTAAAAGAATGTTGGTTAAAAAGTATACTACATTGGTTAAAAATGAAGCGTTGGTTAAAAATTACTTTTAATACTTCGTTGGTTAAAGAGTAAAAATATAATTCTTTTTTAGTTTATTCAACGTTGGTTAAGGCATCATAATTTTAACCAACAATAGGTCATAACAAGATTCCCGCCAAAGAATTTCAATGGCGGGAAAATATTTTGTGCATATTATCAAACCAATATTGGACCAATATTGGTTTTACATTGACGCTCTTCAATTGGCATCATGTTGCCAACCAATATTGGACCAATATTGGTTTTACATTGGCGCTCTTCATTTGGCATCATGTTGGCAACCAATAATGACACAATATACCAGGGGCGGAAAATGACAACATTGATTTCATATACAAATTCTTACGTGGTCTAAAAATTGCGGCCGCTGTTATAAGTTATCACTTCCCGGCCTTTAGGCTAGGATATTGTGCCTTGTCCTGTCCCATGTCCTGAGCTTGCCCTTTGCCAAAGCCAATATTGGGCCAATGAAACATCAATATTGGGCCAATATTGTAATGTTGTCTGGGTTAAAGTTTAGCAAAAATAAATAAAAGTTTAACCAACATTTTTTAACCAACCACTGTTGGTTAAAACATATTAACCAACAAATGATTAAAATTGTAACCAACCACAGGTTAAAATTTAACCAACCACTGTTGGTTAAAACATATAAACCAACAAATGATTAAAAATTGTAACCAACCACAGGTTAAAGGTTAACCAACAGCTGTTGGTTACGGTTTTAACCAACCAATTGTGTGGTTCACCTGGTAACGTCCCGTTGGTTAAAATTTTAACCAACATGGTTAAAGAGTTTAACCTTTGTTCTGAGAGTGTATAACCTCTGATCTGATTAACTAACTTCTAATGTCCCCTGTCTGTGACCTTTTCCTCAGCATGTTTATTAATATAAGTGGTAAAATGTCCTATGATCTAATTCATTTACTATTTACATTTTTAGGACGTGAAGGCTTCGAAAGATACGTTAGTATACAGTTTTTGTCATACCGATTATTTGATGAAACAATTATACAGTACTATTGTTCATGATCCCAGTTATTCATTTATTCACTCCAAGATGCGAGGTGTGCGAGAATAGATGAACAAATGTTTTAATGATACATATAATTAGGGTTCGGCAGAATCCGTGATTTTTTAAGGCAAAATCCGTGGGAAGTTTGTGTTAAATCCGTGATTTCCTCGATTAGTGTGATTTCAAGCAAAGCCGAGATCAAACCGTGGGAAATGACACGTGAAATCCGCGCGGTCATATTTTTAGGCACTCAATTACAAATATATATTACTCAAGGACATTAGTAAATAAATAAGCGTTAGATTGGAATAAACATACGAGGTAAAGAAACAAAAACAATAACAAGGAAAGGGCGATATAAAAAAATTAAAGCAATGTAGTTCTCTAAAATGCCTCAATTCAGATAATTTGTGATTCTTATCACCAAATGAAACTGTAAAAATCGGCTTGTTGGACAATTACCGCGGCTGTAATAGCCTTTCCGCGATTTTACGGTACAATTTCCCAAATCCGTGATCAAGTATGAAATCCGTGAATTACGCCGTGAAATCCGTGTTCACGGATTCTGCCGAACCCTACATATAATCTTACAAATCTGGTACATATCCTTCACGTCTGCTTTCACGGATGACAGTCCGATAGTTACATCGTTCTCTGCACGTACACTAAATATGAAATGTGTGACACCTGTTGGAATTTGAGGCCAGATGTATTCATGCTGATATGATGCAGGGACGTTGCTATCGATGAAATTATCAGTGTGATGCGATGTGCAATCTGTTATCGAGTAATGAAATTGAATACCAAATACATAAAATTATTAACGCCAACACCAATCTGCACGATTTATATTTCCAACAACAAACGTATTGCATGTCATCATGTAGAGATATTCGGCGATTTGGGTTTTTGATTATTGGGAATAACTCGATCTATCCAATCTGATTGATCTAAAGTGAAAGGCCACTTATCATCTAGGTACCAATACCCATAGACAAACTATTACTTAACAGAGCAATCAGGGCGCCTCATTCCAATATAGACCAGGCTAAAAATGAGCATCACTTGGAGGTATCACTTGGAGGCGTTCTTTATCTCATGTGTTTTTTCTAGACCAGAATTTCATGAGGAATACGAATATCTTGGGTAAACAGCCCAAATCCTGAACGAACCCCCCTGACGGGGGAGTTCTTTCAGGGGGGTCCCAAAAAATCCGAAAAATACCGTATGTTACCCTTAAACTCAACGATGAGATGTATGTGTTAGACCTCTAGAAACTCATATCCAGTATTTTTCCTTTGTTAACATAGTTAACAATCTAATAATAGCTGCCAAAATGGCCCCCAAAATGGGTCCCAAAGTGGCTGCAAAATTGTCAAATTCCATAAAATGGGATATCAACCTAAATGTATGATGAAAATAGAGTTTCAATGATGGGATGTATGTATAAAACCACTATTATAGTCGATCCATCTGAGACCGATCTTCCAATGACGTCACCCAGCCTTTTCATTGACTGGGAGAGAAGGCTATTTTCTGACGAAAATATCGATGGAATCTATGGAATCAGTTTGAATGAAAAATAGCCATAATAAAATAATCATTATGTTAACACATACACTTGTCATTAAGATCCAGGTTGTACCATGATATTATGTTTAATTTACTTACCTACTGCTGATGAGTACCTAACCAATTTCTATTTGATATTGATACGTGATGATTTATCCAATACAAGTTGTCCATATTCGGAAATACCATTTTGCCAGTCTGTTTGTCAAATACGATGTATAATGTTTGTTATTTCTGGCGACGTATCCCTTGATGTTAGCCCAAATGATTTCATTCGGATATTAATCGCAGTGATATTGTGGTAGTCTGATTATTTCATGTCCATTATCTTTTGCAAGTCGTTAGTTCTGAAGTTTCGTGGTTTGTACTTCTTAATGATAATCATAAAGTTGAGGTTTCTTCAGTAAATTTGAGTAAGAAATGTTATGTTTTGTCAACCATTCCTGCATTCCAGCCTTTAATTAAACTTCTTGATGTTGGTATCTCGCTTTCAACGCTACATTGTATGTCCATGATCGCTGAATTTGAGGAATAATTGGAAAGGTTTTTACTTTGTACTGTAAATAAAATTACAATATAGCAAATACAAAATAATTGTGGCCTCCTGCGTTGTGGTAAATCTTATAAGTTCACCAATTTCGATCGTTTTCAGCTTTGTGATTCTATTCATATGCCGGCGGAATCACAGGTGACGACTTCAAAGCCTTTTGATTTTAAATAATGCGCAAATTGTTCGATAGTTGTCTCTCTTTGAATGGAACACTAGACATAGCTGCTACGTGCATGTGTTATGAGAATAATATGCACGTGTTGTGTATATTGCATAAGGCAGTTTAATTGTTTCAATTCACAATATAGATGAGGTTTAACCGGAGGTTGGAATAAAATAGGATCCTTCGACAACTAGCAAATATACGCCAGAAGACAGTACATCTTATTTTTGCTCATCACCCCTACCCATCCAAGCATCAAAGATCGCTCTTCGATGAATTCACTATAATAACTCATATCTAGTATTTTTTGCTTTGTTAACATACTTACTTGGTATTACATAGTATGGTCATTTACAATACAAAACAATTATTGTTTTAGGTCATTTAACATCAACTTATCTATTCTGGCAGCCATTTTGGAAAGTGATACTGAATCAAAATTGTCACAGAGGTGGGCTCATATCTAAAAGCAATAGCTTAGCAGTTAAGACCATACTATTTGGTGAATGTGATGTAATATACACTCTACAATATCTATTTCGGATTATCATACACTCATGTAGACTATTTTTTACATTTACAGCCGCCATTTTGATGGCCATCTTGGATTTAAACTATGTAATTACAATGCAAATATAACTGGATATGAGTTACTAGGTGTCTAATACATACATCCCAATATTAGAACTATACTTTCATCATATATTTTGGTTGATATTCATGATCCCATGTTATGAAATCTTTAGAATTTGTTCAGTCATTTTGGGAGCCATTTTGGATTTATAAGTATGTTAACAAAGCAAAAATACTTGATATGAGCTACTAGTGGTCTAATACATGCATCCCATCATTAAAACTATATTTTCATCATACATTTAGGTTGATATTATCCCATTTTATGGAATTTGAAATTTTTTGCAGCCACTTTGGGACCCATTTTGGCAGCCATTTTGGATTGTTAACTATGTTAACAAAGCGAAAATACTGGATATGAGTTACTAGGGTTCTAACACATACATCCCATTGTTGAAAGTATATTTTCATCATACATTTCGGCTGATATTATTCTATTTTATGGAATTTTGACCACTTATTGACCATTATGGGCAATTAATTTTGGCGGCCATTTTTAGTTTTAAGTATGTTAACAAAGCAAAACTACTAGATATGAGTTTCTAATGGTCTAAAATATACAAGAGTATTGTTGAAACTATACTCTGATCATACATTATTTGAGTTGAAGTGTAACATACGGTATTTTCTGATTTTTGGGACCCCCCCCACCCCCCCCCCCCCCCCCCCCCCATTTTTCTGATTTTTTGGGACCCCCCTGATTTTGTGGGTTCAGAATTTGGCCTGTTTATCCAAAATATTCGTATTGCTCATGAATTCTAGTCTAGAAAAACAACATGAGATAAAGAACGCCTCCAAGTGATGCATAGCTCATTTTTAGCCTGGTCTAAAGATTAAAACTACAATATTTTTCTATTTTTCTGAAATATGAGACGTTCTTGAAATCAAAAGTTTCAAAATTTGTATGGAGACGATCATTCCGACTACTAATACTACTTTAGTAAAGAAATGGAGTTTTCTTGTAAGTCATCTGGTTTTATGAAATATTAAGGAGTAACATAATCGTCATCCAAACCAGTGATATACGTTGTCAACTTTGATATTACTCAACTAATAATTGGTTTGATTCAGTAACAAGAGTGCAAATCTTATTTTGTCCACCCCCCACCTTGGGGCACTCAACTTATGTTTGGGTAGGGGTGTGCCATCTAGAGTCTGAAAAACGGGGGCTCGGAACGCACTTTTTTCAACTATTTTGGGCTTTTGAACGAAAATGTCACCGATTTTTGGATTTCCAATAAAAATGGGTTGTCTTAAGCATTGTTAAGAGCTGATGCAGGCTCATAAAGGGGTCTTCTAGGCGGCACATACCTATACCAGTTTCCAATGTCAGTGCCCGCGTGCTTAAAAAAGCTTTCGAGATTCCAATGGTGGGTTATAGGATATATCAATGTATTGTTTAAACAACATCTAATATCAAAATATTCTGTGGTTTATCATGGTAATATGGATGAAAATATGATTTTCTGCTCAAACTATCAACATTTAATAGCTAGGTTATTATTGATATCATTGACTATTTACATGTGGCGCATGACTTATATAATTACCTACCTTTCGCTACCGTTGCCTTGATAGAGTATTCTCGATGTTGAGATGCACCATTGATATCGCGTATTTGGTTTTCTACTAAGCTGGCGTGCAGATTTCCGCCAACAAAAACGCACAAGAGTACCACCTCCAGCGTTATGGTTATAATATGTCAAAACACCTTCCCCGAACGACCATCCTATCATGTCACCTCTCTTTACAGCGATGCGTTCGTTGGCAGGGACTTGATAAGTAACTTCTGTATTAATTGCCCCCGCTGGAATATCATTTATTCAACAATTTTGAATTGGGTTAATGTGCCAGCGACCTGCCTCCCATACAACGGCTCGAAATGGATGAGATGCCTTGGCTTGATAACGCCATTTTGAAACGGACCCGTAGCAAGTAATAACTTTAGATGGTGACACCATTGTCCAACCGGCTGAATCTGGTCCACCACGGTTTCAATGTCCCATCCCGCCAAACAGACTATACCTGAAAGAATAATAAACATATTTGTAATTAGCAGTGTGCCATTGACCATTCATTAAAAAATGGAATTTCAGAGTGTTAACGTTCGACATTAATAGAAAAGAAAGGTTATTCCTCATATTCTTTTATAATCTCACAAGGTCTGATGAGATATATAAGCGGTATCACAATAATTATCTTAAGGAATGATTTGTTTTGACTAGTTTTCCAGAATAATCACTTTATCACTTGTAGTGATGAACACCAAACTAACTACTCAAGTAAGATTATTACCATATTTGAAGATGTATAGATGAGGTGACCGTTGTTTACATTAGTAGTGTTTACAAAATTGATTAGCGCCTGGTCTAAAGACATGCTAGAGGGACTAGTCCATGACAAACTACTGCATACATACTATTCGAAAGCAAAACACACATCACTGAGCGCCAATTTTAAAAGCACATGCCCTTATGGTGCGGTACGCAAACCGCCGGGCAACCAGATTTAGTGCCTGGTCTCTCACTGTGCTTAGGGATGCAGACCATGACTACTGCACTATAACACCGTAAGCATTGTAAGTAATGATCAATCAAGTGTGAATTAAGCACATTCACTATAGGTGCGCACGCAAAACCGCCGGGCACTACGTCACCGGTCACACCATCTATAGATATTGAGACTATTTTTCACAGTATTGAAACTTTTACCCTCGTTCACTAATTCATACCCAAGTAGACCAGGGTAAAAAGGTATCACTTGGAAGCGTTCTTTATCTCATGTGTTTTTTCTAGACCAGAATTTCATGATTGGTGAAGCGGTCTTTACATAGACTCCCATGCCGATGACAGGTTCAGAAATATTTCACACCAATGCTTCCTCCTTTAGTTTCGTAACCAATACATCAAACTATGAGCTTTAGGGTTAAAAGGTAGATGTTCCGATTGCTGGTCCGATTTTCGACTTAAAGTTTTTTATTCTAAATGAAGGGTCATCCTTAAAAAAGTCATAAACCAAAGTTTGAGTTACGAAGTAATAATTTTAATAATAATAATAATAATTAGTATTTATATAGCGCCTTTCCAAAGTGATCAAAGCGCTGTAATTTCGCTGCTGGTGAATCATCAGAATCAGATCGCATCAACTAGGGTGCTGCCCATTTTTAGCGCAAACCTATCCGCACTTAGATTGTAACCATCCACCATTTTTCAATGCAGCTCCCCAAATACCATTGGGTCAAGGAAGTTTTTGAAAACCGAAACAACTAATCGCCGATTTGAAAGCAGGAGGAAACCGAGATCCCGGAGAAAACCTGCGAGAGCGTGTAATGGATCGTGATAAACCAAATGCACATAAAGCCCGACCGAGCACAGATTTCGAACCCGGGATTCATTGGCACAAACTGTTCGTGTGGTTAACCATCTTTGGCAGTATTTCACTTCATTTTGGCCTATAACGTATAAATGGAAACATATCTTTCG
>CM069446.1:14690802-14901828 GCA_035610835.1 Ophiura sarsii
CCTGGCAGGGTGCTAAGCATTGGTTTCCAGTTTCCAATACGATTTATTCCGTTAAAATATACTACCGGGTTCCAAATTGTCGGTTCCTTTCATCTATGCTTAGCACCAGGCTGCTGGAAACGAGATTCAAAAACAATGGCATAAACTTATCGTGTTAGCGATTTGATCAAAATGGTTTCCTTATTCGCAGGCTCAAACGGAAATGCTTTCCTATTGAGCCTACTACACAGCTTTGCTAAAACAAAAACATATAACAACATGACACTTAAACCTTGAGGGAGCACCGTTCTTCAACGACGACGAGTGTCCCATGTCAAGGAATTTCCAACAATAGGCCTACAAGCCACATTCCACATAATGAATAGCCATCCATTCAATAATGCATATGAGTAACATGCAGAAGTGGATGTAAGTCCTTTTGCAAAACAGCTCTTCATATAATAACAATACCACTTCCACACACCACTTCTCTTTTATTATGCTAATTTAATCTTCACAGTTACTCATATTTTTTTTTTTTTTGCCTACATATAATCTCACACTTGTCTTTCTCTACCATTCTAACATACACTGATGATGATGAAATAAATCGAAAGCTTTGTAGCTCTGCCTGACCTGTTTAAAATTTGTTATTTACCTAAAGTTATGAAGTAGGAGGTAGAACTTATTGAATGACCCTCGTATAATAACTTTTATTGCTACCAATGGTGTCCCAACGGGTGACCCCCCCCCCCCCCCCCCCCCCCCCCTTTCTACTAAGAATAGGCCTATTTTTAGAATTTTCAGAAATATTTGTATTTAAAGAATGAACCCTTCCCTGATATAAACTGCATTTCTGAATTCCTCTAGTTACAAGCTTTCCAAAAATGTATACTGTTGCTATCATACATGTAGGTCGAAAACTTTTTCTGTTATAGTCATTTTTATAAATCCGGTAAATTGAGGCTGATTATTCATGTTGACTGTGTCGCGAATAGGAAGAAAGCTGATGATCATGGTCTTATCCATAATTAATTAGTTGTTACAAATAGTTGACAAGTCTGTTGAACCACATACTTAAGACTGTACTAAATATCCTTTAAAATGGGACCAAAATGGTATTTGTAACCAGTCCTGTTTGTAACATTAGGGGATGACTAGTTATTGTAAAAAGAACAAAGCATGGGATTATCCCCATTGAGTTTGTACAGGCGGCACCCCTTCCAGCACCACCCCTGGTCCCCAAACATCAAACAGCTGTATCTCCCTTTCTGTATTAGCTATACCAATGTCATTTTGCAGGCAGATAGCTTGTTATTAGGGCTTCAGGCGCGTACGCAGGATTTTGTAAAGGCGGGTGTTTTAGAAATATTGATATAATTATTTCACTAGCCACGCCTGCGCGAAGCGTCCCGGGGGGAGTTCGAGGGTGGTATCCCCCCTCGACGCCAGAAGTTTTTTGAAATTCACTGTTGAAAATAACGCATTTCCTTGCATATTTTTGAACACTTATTGCAGGGTTTTTTCTTAGTTCAACGTTGCAATTTCTCACCAGTAACTCATGTGTTAACACCAAATCGTAATACTTTAGACTGAGTTCAACCTAAAACATCATTATATAGGCCTACAGTAACTTAATCTGCAGACATTGGTTTTATCGGCGATCTCATTGGTTCAATGTGTGTCACATGACACGGCAGTGGCGAAGTTAGGTTATTCATATTGGGTGGGGCGAGAAATGAAAATGACCCGACAAGATTTTGTGAGTGAAGAAATGCGCGCATAGCGCGCAAATTTTTTCGAGTTTACACCTATTTTTTGCCCGATTTAGCTACAGTTTGACTCTAAACAAGCTTGTACCAAAGAATATTGCATTTTGGGAAGACATAGGCTATGCGCGCGTGCGCGCGAACAAATTTCATCTGTGTACTTTGACCATGATTCCTTTGGTCAAATGAACCGACAGTGCCAATCTCAACCAACACGACGTCAATATTGGTGAGGTGGGGGTGGGGCCTCCTCTGGCTACGTCATGACACGGGTTATTCTCCCTTTCAAGTTTAACAGACTGACAGAAAAAAGCATCGATGCCTAATAATCTCTTCAATTTAGTTTCTTTTAGTTTATCTATTTTTCTCTTTTCATTTTTATCCTGTCTTTTCCCTTCATATTCTCTTATTTTCCCGAGGCTTTTCACCCGGCTTGGAGGGGGTGTTTAATACACGTGATTAAAGGTATATTATGTGATCTTTCAAAGGAACGCCCTCAACATCGGGAAAAAATTGAAAGCAGATTTTCTTGCAGATTTACATTTCTGATCTTAAATCGTACATACATTTCAAGTTACAGGGCGATACGATTCTTAATTACTTCAAAATCATGGTTTTAGAGTGAAAATAAACTGTCGGGATAACACGACAGTTTATATTTTCACTCTAAATTCACTCTAAAACCATGATTTTGAGGTAAATAGGAATCGTATCGCTCTGTAACTTGGAATGTATGTACGATTTATGATCAGAAATGTAAATCTGCAAGAAAATCTACTTTCTAAAAAAAATCATGAATAGAGGGCGCTCTCTGGAAAAGATCACATAATATGCCTTTAACCCTTTGAACCCTAGCTGTCCCAGCCTGTTTGTAACCCTCAAGAAAAGGGAACAGAACATTTTTGACTTTACATTTATTTGTGCTATGATTGAGGTACATTTTTGCTTTTAAACAAGCTCCTACTCCCAAACTATTCCATTTTTGAGACATATCCGCGCGAATTCTTTTCGTTTGTGTACTTTAAACCATCATAATTCCATGATTCCTCTTGTCAAATGAACGGACAATGCCAATCTCAACCGACATACAGTCAATATTGGAGGGGCAATCCCCCGTGACCCCCTTCTGGTTACGCCACTGCCTCTCCCCCTGTCTCCGTTGTCCGGGCCCCGCTCTTCCTTTCTCTTTTTCCTTCTCCTTTCCCTTCTCTTTTCCTCTCCTCTCCCTTCTCTTTTTCTCTCCTTTCCCTTCCCTCTCCTTTCCCCTTTTTTGTTTTTTTAGGACAGACCCAAGGGGGGTGTTTCACACCCAAAACACCCCCCCCCCCCCTGCGTACGCGCCTGTAGGGCTTTAAAATGATACCAAATTTGTTGAGATAGCTTTTGTGGTTTTAAAAATATTTGAGGAAAATGACAGCATGAAACTATTGGGAGGCGAGTTCATAACGCGTGACCGTAGAAAAAAATGCGGGCGCGTTTCGCAAGGGGAACAACAAATCAGTATTTTATCTAACATTAGCGTGGCTCGACCCAAATTTTGTTTGACAATGTTGAAACACATAGGCCCTACATGTAGAACAACAAAAGCACGCGCATATGCCTAGTGTATACATGTAGAACAACAAAAGCACGCGAAGGGCGCAAAAAAACTAGAATTTGAACTAACATTTTGCTTTGATCCCCCAGGATATTTGGGACCCCCGCCCCTATCAAAGAAAATGACAGCCCCCCCCCCCCCCCCCCCCCCCCCATACAAGTAAGCTGTCGATATTTGCATTGTGCTAGCTATTAAGATAATTTTACATAGGCCTAATAGCAATAATTGCTATCAACTCAAAATGATTTACACAGTGCTTTTTGTGCTAGCTGTGCTAGCTATCACGATAGCTAGCTCTTATAGCCTGAATTCAAAATCAATATTCCAAGTACGCGATGACTTCGAGTCACTTGGTTCAGGAAACCGTGACCAAATCGGTATAATTATCGAACGGGTCCAGCCAAATGACACTCTCATACGGGTATATTGGTTGATCGAGAAGTGTGACGCTTGGATGCTATGTGTATTGCATCAGGGTCACTTACAAGCGCCGCCTAATCCATCTATGTCCATGGCTTTGATTGGACGAGAGATGTGTTCAGTTGTTTAGCGCCCGGGGTGAAATTTTGAGATGATGTCCGCAGTTGTTTGCCTAGCCTGTGTAAAGTGTATTTACTCCGATAGGTAAACAAAGCGATAAATATCCACTAGCTTGTGGCAATGTAAAGAAATGGAGGGGGGAAGCAAACTGAGAATTTTAGGCAAATATAGAATAGATTAACGCTGTCCATGCGAGCGGTTATGCACACGCAAAATACAATTCACAAAATGTTTCACAAACGTATTTAATTTATTGGCTTTCATCATCATATATTTCGAATCACCATGAGAAATTAATTAACATAAGTACAAGCACGTCTAGTATTAGGTCAGTTATTCTTGAGATAAGACTTTGAAAGTTTAGAAAAGGTTTTTGCAAAATCTTTTTTATATGGCAAAACCAGGGAGGTGTAATAGGTAATATCACTCTGGTAAAACTAGCCGCATAGAAAGTGTCCCTTATGTCTGTTATTTTGTTATTCAACGAAAGCCGTTTAAAAACTATTGTACTTTTTAATTCACTATTGAGCAAATATACCTCTGACAATCTGTGTTGATTTTTACAACACTTATACCAATAAAGCCTATGGAGAGGGTGGTTCTAAAATGTTTACTCTCGTGTTTGCCAAAGATGGAGATATCGTTTATAACTGCACAAACAAATCATACTGGGTAGTTAATTTCCATTCTTTGGTAGGCTTAATGAAATAAATACAAAATTGGCGGTCGTTTTATGAGTTTTGAAGTCAATTGTTTGCGACATATGGGCGTAGCCAGGAGGCTTGTCATCCCGGGGGCACGAGAGTGGCGTGGGGTCCAGGGCCCACATTACATAAGGGCCCCGGCCCGGTAGGTCCTGGGACAAAGCCTCTGCTGCAGGTGATTAGGATTGGTATTGATTCCCCACGACGAGAAACGCCATGAAATTGGAGATAAGTATATATATAAAACCCTTTAACTCCCCTGAATTGTTAATTGCACCCCCCCCCCCCCCCCCCGAATGACCCTTGGTGGGTTACCTGTAGCTACGCCGCCAATGAATGCACACAACAAGATCAAATGATTGTTTCATTTCTTCCAAATTTCTTTTTAATTCACGAATTGGGCAGAGCTCCAAACTGAGTAATAGCCCAAACCCTAATTGGAGGTGATTCTTGTAAATAATTAATTTTCAGAGTGAAAAATTCAAACCAAAAAATAAAAAAAGAAAAAAAGAAAAATAAAAGTACATCGTTAGTACATTATAAGTACATCTTTAAAGGATGATATCTCAGTTTGGAGTTTTCATAAAGACTATAACTGAAAAATTATATAACTCCGCTTAAAAAAAGAGTACCATTGTTAAGCGGAAGATCTCTACTACAATAATCAAATACAAGCTCAATGTTGATATCTTGCCTAATTGTGTCTGATTTTCACATATATACAGTACGGACAACTACTGCAAATTTGTCTTCATATTCATTATTTGATATCATGCCCAAATTTGCCAATACGTTCACTGCCTGCTCTTGTGCCAATACTGATTACCCAATTACATGTCATTATTCTACCAAATGCTTTCCTAAAAAATATCAAAGTCTTTCATTTGTACTAGCACTTCCCCTTTAAAGGGTTTTTATTCAGATATTGCTCTAAACTGCTGGCTCTACTCAATTAATTACATTGTGCTATCTATAATTTACAATTTTACATGGTTGTTATCTCTTTTTTTTACGGCGATTTACACATATTATTGCAATCTTAATTATATCTACTCTCAAGATGATAGGAGGGATACATGGCTAAGCTTATCTACTCGTCAAGATTGAAAGCCCTATGATATCTGAAGATGGTTTTACATGCTGATGATTTATTTATATTGCTTTCTACTAAAGATAATTAAAGATGATCAAATGTATGATTTAAATTGTGTGTGTTATCTTCTCTAAGCACCTGCTCTGATGATGATTTGCATCTCTATCACCATGATCACGTGATTTACATGTATATGTCTATTTTGTTAATAATTTAAATATCTTCTCATCATCAGGCCCGTCAGATGGGGGGGCGACGGTTGCGAACGCCCCCCGCCCCCTTTGAATTTTTTTTAATTTTTTTTAATTTTTTTTTTAAGGTAAAAATTGCGTTTTTCTTAGTTTCAAATATCAATGATAGTAAAACGACTCATAAAACATTGACTACAGTACTTTTTGGACTGCGAAATTTTGTGTCCGTGCGAATTTGTTTGACTTCTACCTCCCCACTTACGTGAAATGTCACGAGGTGACTGACTTGGGGAAAAATTGGGGCAACCTTTGACGAAAATTATAATTTAATGCCTTCTACTCAATGTAATTATGTACCTGTATTTTGTACTCTATAGACCAGGGGTTCTCAACCTGGGGGTCGTGACCCCCATGGGGGTCGTTTGGGGTTTTCCAGGGGGTCATGAAGGGATCATAATTATAGCTTTTTGGGGAACCATTTTGATATTTAGCTCTAAAAAGGCTTAGAAAAAACTCAAAAGACACTTTCAAATGCTAAATTTCCTGCTCGCTACGCTCGCATCATATAACCAAGCAGTTTCAGTTTCAATAAATCGGGGTTTTTTTCTTTCAGTTTTCATTTTGTGGGGAGGGGTCACAGTACCGACTAAGAATGTCAAAAGGGGTCGTGGGCCAAAAAGGTTGAGAACCACTGCTATAGACAGTGGCGTAACTTTGTTGTGGACATGGGGGGGGGGGGGGGGGGGGTGGGGGGGGGGGGGTCTGAGGCGTAAGCACCAATTGCGCGCGCACGGAGTCTGAGAAGCTGGAAGTTGTATCTTTGAAACTCTATTCATGTAATTTGATGCATTAGGGCCTACTTTTTGTCAACATTTAGATAAACTATGCTTTTGCCCATTCAAACACCAAGCGCACCGATTTTGGGTCACACTTTGACCAAAATTAACAATTTCTCCAAGGATTTTTGTTTTCCATTGAAATTGTTATGGTAAATTAATTATAGATGTTAAATTTGCACCTATATTGTGGCGCAAGTTTTGGAAATTTAAAAAAAAATAACCCAAACTCATAATATAACACATTTTGCATTAAAAATGGGTCACTAATCATATAATCATATGCACAACATAGGGGGCGGGGGAGTTCCTTTAGTATACCCATGGACTTATCTTATCTTTTAAAGAACGCCCCATACACTTACCATGCTTACACAGTGAGGAATAAAATGGTAGGGTATTCTAAAGCTTACCAATTTAATTAAAATAAAAGATGATCTACACATCATGCTACTCGGTCAAGCTAATAAGTCCATGGTCAAGCTGATCTACACATTATTATCAGTGCTGATTATTATCCATCCAGAGAGGATAATCTCAGAAAGAAAACTTTTTGGATGGTTCCCAACGCCACCATGCGATAAATTGGTTCCTTTTACGTCATAAAATATACGAGAGATTTGCGGGTACCAACCAATCAATTTCCAGAATTATTTTTTGGGAGACGGGTTGTATTTACCAGTTGATTTGGTTCCCTGTAGTTTATTTTGTAGAGCTATTTGAATGAGCCAGAAGCCAGCCATTTTGCTGACGTCACTCATGTTCGGCGCACAGAATGGCGTCCAGAATGCAAAAATTTCTTTCTTGAATTTTGGTAAGAAATAACATTAATTGCTTAAAATATGGACATGAATCGATTCTTATAGTGTGATTTGATCTTTCTACGTTGTCGGTATCGCCAATTTTGCCAGGAACAAACTGGGTGAAGAGTGTTTTAATCGGTACCAAACGTTAACGGGTTCCCAGTTGTTCGCTGTATTTTCTTGTACAACAACGACAACAGGCCTGGTTGGGTGAGTGAGTGGTCGCTGGCTGGTTGGCAGCAACAAAAAGTAAAACACTCGTCTGAGTTTTAACTGGAGGTGCGGATAGGATGGAATAATTTGTAGATGGGGATGTCAGGGCAGTTTTGAATTGGGCAGGGCCGCATAGTACAACAAATCATACTCAATGATATTTGTCATCAGTTTGGTATAATTCATCATAATAATAGGGTATTTTGCATGTTTCGCTATCTGTCCCCATCCTACCTAAAAGTATGACTCCTTCTAAATATGATTTTTGTGGTAATTTCTGTATCGCTTACCATAGCTCATTCAAAAAAACACTTATTTGTGCTTGTTCTTATCTACTCTTTCTCATCTATCTTGCCATTCGTTTAACATTTTGTACAAATGCAATATTCCCTTGAAATTTGAGGTGAAATTCTAAGCCAATTCACTTTAACGGCGGCACTAGCGATGTTTATCGAAATCAGCATCATGTTTTATTATTTAATAGACTCGTTTCAATACATTCGTGAGTTCGTAAAAAAGTGATGTGCGTATAGGCCTATAGACGTTTGTAATTTGGCGATGGGGGACGAGACTAAAACTGGACCGCGTTGCCTACCCGGGATAGGCCTATTCGTGAAATGTCCGAAAAAAATTCTGCCATTGCGTTTACACGTCAGAGAATTTATGATTAAATATGGAATAATTTAGCATTTTCATGTTTTAAAAAGTGGCTGAAAAGAAAGATGAGGACTTTATGAAGGTGTGTAGCTCTAGTAAAATAGTATGAAAATCAACGGGAATGCTGTTTTGCTGTAATTCCCCCGACAATCATTCGATTGGCGCCACCATTCACTTTGTACAGCAAATCAAATTGACAGTTTCTAAGCAATTTTACAATTTCTCCATACGTTGGTAGGGGAAAAAAACAACAACAAAAACCCACCACACCACCGTATGGGTTTCCTGTACTAAGGGCCGCAGCAGGTGAGGGTCAGTGTGGATTTGACAGTCTCTGGACTCTCACTCTGGTAAGCGGGTTCCAGTCACGTACAGTTCTCATGAAGTAGGAGTTTGCGAATGTGTCTGTCCTAGAGTGGGTTTGTTGGAATTGGTTGTTATGTCCTTTTCTAGATCTGGTTGGGTGTAGTGTTGGTATTTTATGTCCTGGTGACCGTTCTCATCTTGTGGAGACGAGTGTCAAGTGAGACGATGAAAGGTCCGATCCGATCACACCCTGCGCTGTTTGTTTCATCATAATATGGAATGTTGTATTGTTATTTTAGATCGTGTTAGGATGTCTAACTTCCTTTATTCGCCCCAGCAGCCCGGGAATAATTATTTTAATTTCACCAACCAAAACATGGATGCATTATTAACAAAGTGACTAGGCCTATAATAAGTAAATTAATATAAATTAATAATTGAACGAACACAACTAAGCGGCGTATCGCGTACATTGTGTGAAGCGCGCACAACCATTCGTGTGACATTTCGGGCGCGATCATCTTTGTACTGCGTTCGTGTTGTTCGTTCAATTATTAATTTACCTATAATACAACCTATCATCGGGTAGCTAATGCTACACCAGACTGTACAACTGATCGTGGCTCACGCGACACTGTCCAAGCAAGTTCGGTCATTATAATTCACTACTTTCATTATATTTATGCTTTTTTTCATACCAAAATTAACATTTACAAACTGACTTCTTCACCCATATCTCTTCAATTTTTTAGTCAGAATTTAATAAAGCCATTTTGAGTCATAAAATAGTTTATAAATATATAACACAAAACACTTGAATATGTTCAAAAAAGAGCAGCACGCTTCATCTTAAGTGATTTCAAGTCTAGAACACCAGGTTGTGCAACCCAGATGGTCAACGATCTTGAACTGGAGACCCTCGCCACAAGACTCGGCCACCTGTCCCTGCCTATTGGAAATCTCGTGAAAAAGGCTGAATAAAGTCCCAAGTGTGACCTCTATTATACCGAATAAAACAGATGATAACTACCATACAACTTCTGCAACTATTTTGAAGGTTTCATTACTTTAAAACTCTGATAATTGTCAAAATTATTGAATAATATGTTCAACTTTTTAGGCAACAGTGTCGCACGATACTGCAGTCTGCAGCGAACAAAAATACTTCACATATGATATGGATATTAAGATTAACTATAGTCAGCGTCATAATGCTATGGACATAATTCCAACAATTTGTGCGTATATGTATGCTTAAACCTGGAAATACGTACCAGACGCTTTCAAAAATGACCGCTCGTCCTGATTGGTGAATCTTAAAATCATCACACGCATGATGCATGCATGATGCATGCATACTTGTTTGCGCATTTTATGCATCTGGACGCAGCTCTGCGAACAACAAAAAACACCCACACTATGATTCCATGAGATGATTTGAATTTCATCCATAGCATTATGACAGTGACAATTATGGAAAATTCCAAATAACTAGGTTATAATTATTAGCAAAGTTGCAGGGAGGAGATATAGTCTATTTGGCCATCACGAGACAGTGACGTAACTGCGTATTCTACTATAATCAAAACAAAGAATTCTCGATCAAATCGTGGAAGATGTGACGTACTTGTAAACAAATAGGTAATTGACCAATCGCGGCCCTAATAAACAAGACCCCACGCTGCGTGATTGGACAATTAGATGTAAGTTCATGTTTATTCATGTCACGTACGATCGCGATCAAGGGCTCATCACGCTGCATTCACAATTTGGATGAACGCTGGCGTGACTGGAATAAACGTTTTGATCAAGAATTCTTTGTTTTGATTATAATTGCAGCACATAATGCGCGCGATTAATCGAGACGCTGGCGTATACACATGAGCGTTGAAAAGCGGAAGATTCATACGCGCGCGTAAAACTGCGCCTGTCAAGTTACGTCACTGTCCAGAGGAAGCCAAACAGACTATAGAACTTCTTGAATGACCCTTGTAGATTGAAGTGGACATGATCATGGATGATTTTATCGGATGCACCCTTCCTCTTGGCAAGCATTTGTTAAAGGAGAGGTCCCGCAAGCACAATATTGTGCATTACATGTTAGAAAAATAAATATCGAGCTCAACTTTTGTAATTATATATAGAACAAAACACCACACAAGTATGACAAAAACATATAAAAACCGCCATCACTCAACATGCAGTATTTAAAATTTGCGGTGATCAAAAGTCCCGGTTTTTATTTGTTTTGTGACTAGTATGTAGTTTTGTTCTATGTAGTGTCGCAATTTCGGCTCAATAATTATTTTTCTAACAAATAATGCTCAATGTTGTGCTTGCGGGACCCCTCCTTTAAGTTTCATCTGTTGAAATCTAACTAGGTCTTAAAAATTCCGAAATATGGCTTTATAAATTATATTAATAATTAATAACTAAAAATATGGCTCCCTAAACCGTACAATCTTATAATGGCATAATTGATTCATGTACATAATAACATGTCCTTGCGTACATTTTACCAATTGCCAACATTTTCGCAGGGGGCTATTTTGTGAAAACTGGGGGCTGATTGCCCTTTCCTCCTGTGTATTTTTAGCCCTGATGCCTATGCCTGATAGTGATTGTAAGATATAATATATATAATTTTGAAGCAACATGGACTTTAAATTTGTTATTTTGCATTTAGGACACGCCATACAAATAAATTCTTGAAATTAGTTTTTGCCAAATCTGAGAGCTGCTGACCCAGTCATCACTCAATGACCCATTCCAATTATCAGACTAGTCATTGTTTTAACATTTTTATTTTCACTTTTGTTGTATAAAACTATTAACTATTTGAATTTTTCCCATAGAAGTGATCTTCCACAGCCAGCCTCATCTTCAACATGGATGCTCAACAGACAACATCAGTTCCAGTAATGACTGTGCAGTCAACAGAGGACAGTATGGAGCTGTTACAAGTGCTTATCAAACTGGCTGATCCACAGGTCAGAAGACAGATAGTGACACATCAAGCCAGTGGCGGAGAGAGCTCAGGGGCTGCAGGTGACGCAGGCAGTGGTGAGCAAGAGGAGCAGATGCAGGCTGTAGCTTCTATCGTCACAACGAATGCTCCAGATGGTTCCACTCCTCAACAGAACAATACTATCACAGTGATTGAACAACAGGATAATCAGGTGAGAAAGATGCTCTCTAAGAAATGACACACAAACAACACTGTAGAACAGTGTTGTTTGTGTGTTATATCTTAGAATAGAACCGACCCATTTTTATTTTATTATATTTATTTTTTATTTTAAAAATAGAGAACAATTTGACAAGTTTTTGAAAAATAAAAAATAAACTTTTGAAAATTTACCATGATCAGAAAGGAAGGGGTAAGTTTTTATCTTAAAATGTATGATTGATTGTGACAGCTCAGCTCCTGGAAAGGGAACACTTAATGAAACTGTCATATGAAGCTAGTGTATCTCGTGCCAACCACAGTACATCTCAATAGCAATAGGGTAGCATTCAGTGTCCACCCATAAAATGGAGCAAACTTTTTTTTTCAAAGGGAATGTTTGACCATACGGTAAATTCAATATCTTATTTGTAACAGAGCTTGTTCACAAAAGAAATAATAATAATACAAAATACTTATAGAGTGCCTTACAACAAGTTCTCAAAGCCTCATAACTGTAGCAAAAAAATACAGAAGGATGTGGGCACGCATAAAGGCAACAAGCGCACTGCATCAGACGTATGAGTGCTGCCAAAACGATATGCGTGTGGCCATAATCACACATATATACGCTTGGATTACTTTTGCATGTGGAGAGATAAAAATTAAAAAAATTGGAACTGATTTAACTATAATTGAATTCCAAACACTCATTTCTTCCCAGATGGAGATAGATGGTGCCCAGGTGACTCAACTCTCCACAGAGACCATGGAGAATGTGGTTGTGCACTTCACTGATGGGGACACAGAACAACACGGTATTCTTGTTCCGGCAACGTTGGAGGACGGTGAAGTGGTATCCGTCGGAGGCGGGGAGAGTATCATCGTGCAACAGCAACCAGTACCAGTGGTTAATGAAGAAAAAGGTAGAAAACCAAAGTCTTAGCCAGAGAACCATCTGGACGGGCAGATTATTCCCAGGACAGGCAGAATTAAGGGATTTAACAGATCTATGTGATATTCTAAAAGTAGTTGTAAGAGTTTAGTGAACTTGAAACTAGTTCTGACTGATAAAGCAGCACATGAACCAACTGACCCCATAGTGGTGGCCAGGCCTCAAATTAATCGAAGGCATAGTTGCCTAGATGCCCTCCATTTCTGGCTATTTTCACTCCATTCAAAAGTACATAATTGCCTTGGTGCCCCTTTCAAATTGCCTAAAATTGCTTGCCCTTTTCTTTTCATTTCTTAATTTGAGGCCTGGTGGTGGCAAACAGGTTGATTTATATTTTAGGTCAAATAATTCTGGTCAGGTTATTCTGATAAATTGGACGGGCACTGTTGGGCGGTTGCCGAACTCTGGCTAAAACCCTGTAGAAAATGTTGAACTACATTCAGAATCTGAACTTTTGGAAGTATTTATTTCTGTAAGTCCATGTCATCTGTAGTTGGGATGTGACGTCAGTGTGTATTCTATCATAATAATAATTTGTGTATGAGGCAAATTGATTTAACATTGATTGCTTCAATTTTTATAATAGTGAGTGCATCGTAATATCACGTGTGTCATTCCAAATACATTGAAAGAGGAATATCCCCCTTGGTACGGAAATACTAGGTTACACGATGAGTCGCTGATGTCCCCTGGCAATTAACCTTACATTCATTCAGTGATTTCTAATCAAGATTTTTATTTTCTTTCAAAACCACTGTATACACTAAGAAATTGACAATTATTTATATTTATTTTCTTTCCAATTATATATTTTCCTGCTTTCTAATTTGGTTTGAAACTACCAATTGTATTGGTATTATAATTGTATAACATTCATGAATGTATGAATGAATGGTACTGTTTATTGTAGGTCCAGAGGACGTTGAAATAAACGAAGTAGAGTTTACAGGCAAGATCTTCCGTTACAAATGTCTGATGTGTGCTATGATGTGCGAATCAGAGGAAGCGTTAGAGAAACATATGAACAGGGAGAGGCTGATCAAGAAGATTGTCTGCGAGGATTGCGGCAAGAGATTCAAAACCAAAGAAGGCTACAGGTGAGAGATTGGTTGATTGCAAAGAGATTGGGGTGAATCACAATGATGATTCTTGTCAATTTCGGATGATTTCTTAGCAACCAGTTTATCAAGCTAAAAATCATTAGATCTTTTAAAACGTAAGGGTCTGCATGCGCAAATCAACTAAGTCCATTAGTGAAATTGGAGTCATCTAATAAGGATTAAGGATAATATATAAAAATATGTATTACCCCTTTTTACATCCCATTAAATGAAAAATGATTTCATCATAAAAAGATTGTTTCTGTGAGGACTATTCTTCATTTAGATGGTGTCCTATTGCATAACACTTACGATTCATCTTACATGTCTTAAGAAGAGTTACTCACTCTTCTTAAGTGTTTAACTCTTCTTAGGAAGATTGTTTAAGAATTTGTGAGTTAATCTTCATGATATAAACCCTAAATCAAACTTTAGAACCTGGCCCTTCTTCCTACGCCTAAACTTACAAAGAATTCTTGAATATTCTTCTTAATTAACCAGGGGCAAGAAGAGTTAAGAATAACTTTTCCCAAGTTCACTTAAGATTAGTCATATCTTTTATGCAACAGGGCCCAGGTCTAACTTGTTTTGTACATACCATCCATGTTTCACTTGCACAAGACTGTCATCCCTACATCAGTCACTGATCGCAGTGATAAACATACATACCCTCCCATGGCGCTTGTAAATACACACATGCATTCGTAGGAAAGACGGAAGATACATAATATGTATAAATGCTGTCCCATTAAACTGACATCCCTGTCTAGGGGAAGAGAATTCAGATTTATACCCTTCCTAATCTCAATAATGAGTGGAGAAAAGATAACATTATAGTTTAACCTTTTCTTGCAATATCATAAAGTTAGGCAAGGTCACATAGCTATGATCACTACTTGTGCAGTCAGTCAAAGTCACATAAAGTTAGTCAAAGTCACATAAAGTTAGTCAAAGTCATATTAACTATCACAACTTTGTTGTAATATCATAAATTAAGTCAAAGTCACATTAGCTATCACTACTTTGTTGCAATATCATAAAGTAAGTCAAAGTCACATTAGCTATCACTACTTTGTTGCAATATCATAAAGTTAGTCAAAGTCACATTAGCCATCCCTACTTCAAAGCAATATCATAAAGTTAGTCAAAGTCACAATATCATAAAGTTAGTCAAAGTCACATTAGCTATCACTACTTTGTTGCAGTATCATAAAGTTAGTCAAAGTCACATTAGCTATCACTACTTTGTTGCAATATCATAAAGTTAGTCAAAGTCACATAAGCTATCACTACTTTGTTGCAGTATCATAAAGTTAGTCAAAATCATATTAGCTATCACTACTTCAAAGCAATCATAAACACAGGCTGAAAAAGTAGGCAATACGGAAAGCTCCTTGCAGGGAAATTTTGGCATTTGGAGGGAAATGTTGGCATTTGTAGGGAAATGTTACTCTTTCATTAAGAAATGCATTCCATTTGGTGACTTTTCAGAGCCACCATCTCTGTTCAGTGGAAGCGGCAATCCATTTGAACGGCTCTTTTCAGAGCCACCAATTCTCTCACAAGTAGGAAAGGGCACCTACTCTCAAATCATCGGGCAAGGGGCAGCCCAAATGATGATAACAAGAGAAGTGGCAATCTCTATGTTTTGTTTAATATTATAATAATTTGGTCCTGAAGAAGTCAGAGCTAATCCTGATGAAAGCTTGACAGATTAAAACTTGTCCGACGGCGAACTCGTTATCATAAAGTTAGTCAAAGTCACATTAGCTATCACTACTTTGTTGCAATATCATAAAGTTAGTCAAAGTCACATTAGCTATCACTATTTTGTTGTAATATCATAAAGTTAGTCAAAGTCACATTAGCCATCACTACTTTGTTGCAGTATCATAAAGTAAGTCAAAGTCACAATATTATGAAGTTAGTCAAAGTCACAATATCATAAAGTTAGTCAAAGTCACATTAGCTATCACTACTTTGTTGCAATATCATAAAGTTAGTCAAAGTCACATATAACTATCACTACTTTGTTGCAGTATCATAAAGTTAGTCAAAGTCACAATATTATAAAGTTAGTCAAAGTCACAGTATCATAAAGTTAGTCAAAGTCACAATATTATAAAGTTAGTCAAAGTCACAATATCATAAAGTTAGTCAAAGTCACATTAGCTATCACTACTTTGTTGCAGTATCATAAAGTTAGTCAAAGTCACAATATCATAAAGTTAGTCAAAGTCACATTAGCTATCACTACTTTGTTGCAATATCATAAAGTTAGTCAAAGTCACATATAACTATCACTACTTTGTTGCAGTATCATAAAGTTAGTCAAAGTCACAATATCATAAAGTTAGTCAAAGTCACAGTATCATAAAGTTAGTCAAAGTCACATCAGCTATCACTACTTTGTTGCAATATCATAAAGTTAGTCAAAGTCACAATATCATAAAGTTAGTCAAAGTCACATTAGCTATCACTACTTTGTTGCAATATCATAAAGTTAGACAAAGTCACAATAGCTATCACTACTTTGTTGCAGTATCATAGAGTTAGTCAAAGTCACAATAGCCATCCATCCCAGTAAGTGTGGGGTCTTCCTTTTGAGCCCCATCATACCTCCACTTTAGAGGGCGATCAGGTCAGCGTTTGGTCCTTCTCTTAGGCCCCATCCACTTCAGAGTCTGGACATTGGGACACTCAGTCTATCTGTCGCCATTACATTGTCTCAGCTGATCTGGACTGGGGGTTGGAGCAGCTACTTACTTGTCTTCCGGGTTTAGTGGGGGAGAGACCCTGTTTTGGTTGGATTGGTATGAGCCCCCATGGCTTCACATTAGTGTTTCGTATTGGTGCAGTTCAATAATATTGTTAAAAGAGCAAAAATCTGAGTATTATTTCTCGCATTGTGGCTAAAAATGTGTTTTGCAAAATGACTCAATTTCTTGCGAAAAAGGGCAGATTTTGACAGTTTTCCTTGGCTTCAAATTAGTGTTTCGTATTGGTGCAGTTCAATAAATATCGTTTAAAGAGCCAAAATCGGGGTATTATTTCTCGCATTGTTGCCAAAAATGTGTTTCGCAAAATGACCCAATTTCTTGCGAAAAAGGGCAGATTTTGACAGTTTTTCAGATTTTGTTTTTAAAAATGTCATAAAATCAAGTCTTGGTATCCAACAAGTCTGAAAATGACATATTGGGAGTATAACTTGCATATTTAAAATGTTTGCTTGCATATGAAAGTTTAAAATTACATTGTTTATATTATATATGAGAGCATGTCAGAAAACCCAAAAATTGTCCGGAAATGCCTCTGCCAACCAATATTCGTCCAAAAATGTGAGTCCAGCTCATTTAATATGCAAAGGTCATATTTCATTCAAAATAAGGGAATTGATATCCCTGACACAAATTAGGATGGTTTATTGGTGTAAAAATTATTTTTGAGACCAAAATATTGCTAATCCTTTGGTAAATACACCCAGGGCTCAAATTAATCGAAGGCATAGAAGGCAATTGCCTTAGGGCGCGTTCCCACTGTGGCTGTTTGATACCAGGACGTGGACTCAATGCTACATCGAACCTACTTCCAAGCCTAGTGGGAACGCGAAATAAGGGGGTTCGACCCTACATCAACGATGTAGGGTCGAAACCTACTCGAAGAGGTAGTCTCGCACCTAGGACGTGGTATCAAAATCGCTAGTGAGAACGCGTTTTACTTATCGTATGTGGACTCGTACCACTTGTTCCACAAAAACAAGCGTGTTGCGCTGCGTCAGACTGCGCCGCCGTCCGCCGCGCGCTTCAAAATGCAATTTCACGCGGCCAAATGTCATGCACGCGTGGTATTTACGCAGTAAGTACGCACGGCGCACTCGCTTAAACTTGTAAACAAGTAACATCCGGGTAAGTGGACTCGATACCACATCGGTATTTTGATGTATTTTAATCGCACAATGAGAACGCAACATCACTGTTATGCATGTAGACTCGCACCTAGGTATGAGTCCACATTCGCACAGTGAGAACACGCCCTTAGATGCCCCACCTACTTGCCTTGATGCCCTCAATTTCTGGCTGTGTTTTCACTCCATTCAAAAGTACATAAATTGCCTTGGAGAAAGTTGGTGCCCCTTTCAAATTGCCTTAAATTGCATGCCCTCTTATTTTTTTTATTTTTAGGCCTGAATACACCTTTCAGATTTGTGAATATTTAATTAGCGTAATTTGCATAATTAAATAGTGAAGCCTGAAAATGGTTGAAGTTAAGGGATTTGAGCTGTGTAAATTACCCTTCTAAGACTGAAAGGAAAAGTATGCACGATAATTGGCAGTCACTTAAAGGTAGATGTTCCGATTTTCAACTTGAAGTTTTCTATTCTACATGAAAGGTCATCCTTAAAAAAGTTGTGTTCCAAAGTTTGAGTTGCATAGCTCTAATGGTTCTTATTTTAGACGCACAAGATGCTGTGAACTGTACCCATTGAGTAGTACACAAACTATATCGGTGGTTACCACCATTCGCGGTAATTCGACGTTATTTCATCAATTTCTCCGTAATTATACCGATTTAGGCCGTCAAATTTCAATATGATGATGAGAAAAATACGAGCTTTCATATGATATGAAAATCTCCGTATGTTTGAAATAATTCTGTGTTACGAAAATGTGATCGGGTCATCTACCTTTAACAAATGTAGCATGTTGTAGCATGTTGTATAACTGTGTATTTCACCTTTTTTTTCTTCTCCTACAGATGTCACCGTCGTATCCACACAGGGGAGACCCCTTATAAATGTGATGAATGCGACGTCAAGTTTAACAACCGATCAGCATACAGATATCATCAGGAATTGAAACATTCCAGTGAGGAATTCCTATGTTTACACTGTGCCAAGACATTTCAGACCAGACAGTGTCTTCGTAAGCATCTTGTGCTTGCTCATGGGAAAAAGATGTTGAGTGTGAAGAAAAAAGCTGCCAAACAAAAGAAGAAGAAGTTGAAGAAAGCTAAGAAGATGAAACGTGAAAGGGTGGCTGTGATAGGGGAAGATGGCACTGTGGTTTTTCAAGACGGTGTCTTACTACAAGAGGGTGTTGGGGTTATTTCAGATGGGGCAGTCAGTCAAGAAGGTAGAGTTCTTCAAGAAGGTACAGTACTTCAAGAAGGAACAGTTCTTCGAGAAGGCACAGTACTCCAAGAAGGGACAGTTCTTCAAGAGGGCATGATACTTCCGGTTCTGAAGGAAGGTGACATTATAGAGTTTAATGGACAGCAGCAGATTGTGGTCAAGAAGAAGAAGAAAAAGAAGAAGAACAAGAAGTCAAAAAAGATGAAGTTAGGCAAAGACGGTGAGGTAAAATTGAGGAAACCTCTGAAAACTGCTCACCTCGTGAGAGCCCATGGATGTGAACACTGTCCCGGTCAATACACATTGAGAAAAAATCTCTTCAAACACATACGTGCCAAGCATCCTGATAAAGCACCACCCAAAGCAACTAAAACCATATGGTCATGTGACTACTGTGGCGCCCTCATGAAAACAAAAACGTACAAAAGAGAGCACGAGCGTATACATACAGGTGAACGTCCGTTTCGTTGTCGCCTAGGTTGCGAGAAAACTTTTGCGAGATCCGGCGCTAGAAATGAGCATGAAAGGAGCGTGCATTTGAAGGAGAACAAAGCGACGTGCGAAGTTTGCAACAAAAGTTTTGATCGTCGAGAACTACGTCATCATATTACAATACACACCGGTGAGAAGCCTTTTCAGTGTCCCTATTGTCAGAATTCGTACACACAGAAAAAGATCATGAACAAGCACATACGACGCACTCATCCAGGAAGCGAGGTACCTGCTCCCATTCCACGAAAGCGCTCACCAACCAAGAAGCTCACTCCGATGAAGGACAATGCAGCAAACCAAAATGATGCTGTTCCGATAGAACAGCCCGATCAGGACCTGAATGTTGAAACTTTAAAGAAGCGCATCTTGCAAGAATCTGGCGCAGTTGAGATGCAGGTGTTCAAATGCAAGTACTGCGAAAAATTCTTCAACAACACTCAGCATTTGACCAATCATGAGAACATTCACATACAGACCAAGCACTACCAGTGTGGCACGTGTGGAAAGATGTTCAAACGTCCAGAAGGTCTCACACGTCACATTGGCAAACACAGCGGCGGGTTTCAGTGCGGAGTATGCGGACTGAATCTTCCCACATATACCAAACTTCAAATACACGAGGAGGACCATCTGTATAAATGCAAGATGTGTAAAAGAAAGCACGAGACAAAGGCAGAACTGAATGAGCACATGAAGGTGCATTTAAAGAATACAGATCGCTATCAGTGCATGCACTGCTTCAAGATTCTTGCCACCAAGAGTAGTCTAAGAGAACATGAAAAAATCCACACAGAGAAAATAAAGTGTAATTTCTGCGACAAGGAATTTGTGAGTCACTACATGAAGAAACATATACGCACGCATTCCGGTGATCATCCCTACCTTTGCAAGCACTGCCCAGACCGGCGCTATACCACTCCCAATGCCCTGCGAGTTCACATGAGACGGCGTCACTCTGCGCAGGCGGCTCGTACCGATTACAGCGCCACCATAGTGATCAACCCCGAGGTGCTGAGCCAGGATAAAAAGGGAAAACATGATGTGAAAGAGGATGGTGAGGTGATTATCAATCAAGGTGTTTCTATAGAGGACCTCGAGATACAGCAGCAGCCACAAGAGATACAATTACAGGTGTCACAACATCAGGAATTACAGTTAGGACAAGAGATTCAGCTGCATGTCACACAGGGTCATGGAAATCAGCAGATTATACAGCAGGTAAGTCAGATAGGTTTATGGAGCGTTTAATTATAATCTCATAATTTGTAGTTTAATTTCAAAAACAAAAGAATAACTTATTATGTAGGGTCAAGTCGCCAGTTTTTGGTCAGTGCCTATTTTCGGTCACTTCGCCCAAATCGTGTAATGAAAATGACCTTGTTGACCCCATTGCTATAAACTGACGGCTAATAAACCACCGCATAGTTGATGCCGGGTATTGCTTTCAAATGGCGACGACCGATGCAATTACACGATTTTGGCGAAAGTAACCGTAAATAGGCGCTGACCGAAAACTGGCAACTTTACCCTACTCATATTTCCTATTTTGTCACTGCAAAACAGAACAGGGATGATGTCACTTGGACATCTATTAAAATAAACCTATTGCTGTATATACACTGAGCCAAAAAAGAAACTTATAAAAAAAAAGAAACTTATAAAATGTTAACAGAACAAAATGTACCAAATTTGGATACAATATTACTGCAATGTATTGCTTCAAATGGCAGTCAATAACCAATTGTTTGCTTCAATGACACAAGAGAAATTCGCACTGACCCTATGGTGATCTGTTAAAATTGTATAAGTTTCTTTTTTGGCTCAGTGTATTAAGCTTATTCATAGATATGAAAGAGGTTGTCAATCAACACAACTAAGTGGCGGGTTATTCCATACTATGAAGAAGTCCCATATCATATCACCTAATCAACAACGGATTGCATAGTAACCTGTTTCACATTTCATTGCATTCACTCTATATAGCCAAGACTTCTTAAAGCAACAGCAATGTTAATTCTTTGATTGTTGTATTCCTTCAGGTGCAGGTTATCCCGCTAGAGGTAGTTCCTCATCATATCAAGCAACAACAGATAGTCCAGCAACCTGTGCCACATATTATTGCATAACACTTTGATTTCATACCATTGTTTTAATCCTTCAGGTGCAAGTTATCCCTCAAGAAGTGGTCCATCAAGAGGTAGTTCCTCATCATATCAATCAACAACAGATAGTCCAGCAGCAGCATATACCACAACAGACACAACAGTTGCACATCTCTCATGATGGCATCACATATGAACTGCCTACTACTAACTATCAACAGCCACAGCAACAAGCAACCTATCAGGTGAGTTACCTCTCCATCCACTCACACAAAATTATTTGTATTGACTTTCCACGCTTAGCTTTCATTTTCATATTCAGATATTCTAAAAGCACTTCAAACCAAACCAAGGGAAGCCAGCACACCCAACCCAACCTACCAAAGCCACACAACAAAACGAAACAAAAAGTGAAATGTCCGCTTCCTGCCCTTATGTAGCTCTCATCTTCCCTATACTTAACTTGGTTGAACACCGACTAAAAGGTCTTGTATTTGTGCTATTTCTTTTTCTTTCTTCTGCCAACAGATCCATAGCTCTGTAACCATTGGGCCGAAATAGGGTCATGAAGTGTCAAATTGTCAATTTCAAAATGCTGCTACAGTGAAACCTCTTTAACACAAAGTCTGTTCCCAAAATTTCTGATAACACAAAGTGTTTTCCAAGTCCCAAGCTAATAGTTTTTGTTATTATTTAACCTGATAACACAAATTCCTCTTAACACAAACTAGATTGCAAGGCCCAAGCAACTTTGTGTTAGCGAGGTTCCGCTGTATTCCAAAATGAAATGAATAGGCTGTATATCGTGCATGAAGTGTATTTAGGGTGTGTTTGTGCTGCACACCTGTAACATTTAATATTCTTTGCTTTACAGGTGACTCAACAACCATCAAATTCTCACATCACTCTGACCAACGTGAATCCCCAACAAGGACAGCAACAGGTGTATATCAATATCCCGTATAATACACAGCCACAACAGCCACCACAACAACAGCAGGTGCAGCAGCAATTTCACTACTGAGGAGGGAGCTGTCACAATGGTGTAAACACAGGTGTATATCACACTGTTATTTCAAAGAGTCTATAATTGGACGAAACGACTATATTGAAGGAGCTGTATAAATGGGGATTAAGCCTTTATTGTAATAAAACAAGACTGAATTATAGACACAATTATTAACATTATATTGGACTGTTCACCCAAATTGTGTGGATATATAACGGCTAATCCCCCATTCACTGTGCACCACAAAATTATAGACCTTTATTGAATATTTTTTGGACTCAAATTATTTATGTTAGTTTAAGTACAGAACTTTAGACATGTCAAGTCTTTTGGAAAAGTGGCTCAAGTCAAGGCTTTTAAATAAGTGACTCAAGTCAAGTCTTTTGAATAAGTGACTTAAGTCAAGTCTTTTAAAGGTTTTGGAGCCAAGTCAAGTCATTGCTATCAGTGACTTGAGTCAAGTCATCAAAAAGGGTGACTTGAGTCCAATTCAGGTCAAGTCATTGACTCTAGTTGTCACAACCCTTTTAAAACCCCAACTTGACTATGAACGAATCCCTTTGAAGTTGAGTCATTACTTGTGTTGGTTTAAATAAATAGTGTGCCCTTGGAAAACCTTTGTGGTGAGAGCAAATCTTAAACAGCGTCTTTAACCAAATTGTATCCGAAAAATATTACCTGACACAGTTTCAGCCCACTCATATAAGTTCTCAGGTAAACAGGTTTGTTTACGTACTTATGTAGTGTGTCGGTAGATATCCCCCACCCAAATGGGTACACTGTAGTAAGTTGCTATCATCTCATATGGTTAGCTTACCTCTCTAAGGTCTAGGGGTAAGCTTATTAGGGCCTCAGCTGAAAGGTCAAAAGGTTGTTAGTGGAAAATTAAGTCCATTGAAAAGCAAAGCATCTGTAGATTTGATGGGGTTGCAAGAATAATTGGCATAATATTTTAGTGCAAATTGATGCTTCAAAAAATGCAACTATTTTTCTTGTGTAAAATATTCTACTCGCACTGAATGAAAACTTCTAAATGCCAATTGGCAGTTATATTCCAACGAAGGTAAGCATATGCATCATCGATGCTCTCGTTAGTAAATTTGTCTATATAGGCCTAACCATTTCGAATTGTGGATTCAGGTTGAAAAATATTGAAATTCATAAGTTTATAGAACTATCAACTTATTGAAAATATGCCAACTAAATGTGCATGTCATTGTATTATATGTAATTTTGCATCAAAAATGTTGATAAATGTCAAATATTGAAATCGGCCGAAAGAATGAATAATGAAATAGTTGCCTCATTGCAATCCCAAAAGTATGAAATGGGAACCTAATGTAGCCTAATGAGGTTCATGTGTGTATAATTTCCAAATCACAAATCTCCAGTAATACAAGTACAATAGGAATATGTGTGTATTATGTACATAGGTCAACCATATAATGTGTTATCGGTAGCATTTCTGCTTATAGCCAAGTATATATCAGTTGAAATTATATGTACAATATGTTGTTTATACTAAGTTAATTTTATATTTAGTGGCTACTAGATACTCATTATTTACTCTAAAATGAGATGTATCACTTAACTTCCAAAAGTTGGTAAGTTTTAAGGGGTATATAGAAAGAATGAAACCTTTTCTTTTAACTTAGATTAGAGGGAAAGAAATTGTCTCAAATTATTTTTTTAAATATTAAGAGGTGATAAAGCTTACATAGTCCAATCAGATATATTGGGAAAGCTAAATATTTCTCACCATGCAGTGTTCTGATTATTCCATTTTAAGGGGAAAACATGCCCTAGGTAAAAAATTTGAACTCCCCAGTTCCTTTCAGCTAGAAGTTTAATGTATAAGAATGCATTCCCTATGTACAGTGACATCATAGCATATTCCAGTGTTGGGAGATCCTTGCACAAGGGTTATAAAGTGCAGCGTTGATACAGGGCGAGTTAGCATGAATGGGCACTTCATTAGCAAAATCACCACAAGAATAGCTTGATAATTCTACCATCATGGGGATTGGCTTTGAAATCGGGGGCTTTATGAAAATGAGTGTAACACGATGATACAATGGTCAATTTAACAAAATTCTATTGTTGAACGAAAGCCAAAGTATGGGTCTTCTTAGCACTACCATTGGTTTTGAATGCGAAAAAGAGCCCATTCTTTCCGACTCATCATCTGTAGAATATGTTGCGATGTCACTGCACAGAAATAGATGAATTATAAAAAGAGTAGAGTAAAGCACATTGTAAATATACCATATTATCTTTAATGAATGTCCACACTATAAAGTAATAGTATAATGTTGAACCCTTTTTTTTTCAAGTCCACATGTTCAAGTTTTTAAGCTTATTATTGCCAGTTAAAAAAATGTAAGTGTCACAGAATATTATGGCATGGGCATAACTTCAAATTGTCTTCCTAGTTGTATAAAAGTTAACCTAACGATGATGAATTGATTACTGTACTCGCATGTAGGATTGCTATAGTATTCATGCAATAGAAGTGAAAAGTGGTTTTAATGCATCTAAATGTTGGGTAGCGTATATTATCTTCATCATTCCAAAATTTGAGTTGAATTGTACACACGCTTCTAGGTGGTATTCCACTTTCACAGGTAATTAAACAGTGTTTCACTTAGGAAATATCTCTCTGGCCTAAAATCTTGCAGGCATAATGAGAACAATATGTGCTTCTGATACCAAATAAATTCTCTATTTTGATGGGAAAAAGATAATTTGATCAGGTCACCAGCTGTTAAAGGGACACAAAGTTGTGTTGAAGATTTTTAAATGTACTTCGAAATTCAAGATGAACATTAAAAATTACCATTATTGATGATTCTACTCACAAAAAACACAGCAAAACTTGATTAAAACAATACAAATCGCTATTTATTGAACCTTTACTTGAAAACGCCCTGTATGTAAATATGGTTCGCGTTATTTATCACACGTGCTGCAGGGGGACACTGTCTGACATAAAATGCTGATTGAATTTTTGAATCGACGTTTTGTTGTACAAAGAGGGCTGATTTTTCTTAATCCTTTTAGGTAAGGTATAATTTCATACATGTAATACAATTGTAAAAATATACCAATCCCAGTTTTTATCATAATTGAGGGCGCAGCCTCCAACACATCTCTTAGTGTCCCTTTAAGTTGTAGTCTTGTAATTGCCAATCGAGAATATGCCCATGTTGACTACATTAGTCAAGGCTGCCTATCAACATTGGTATCTTTAAATTGAAGCTTTGAATAAGAAATACAGATATATTTTATTTCATTTGACATAGATAATTTGCTATAACCGAATTAATGTTTCGCTTGAGTTATTATAAGTTCAAGGCCAGATCAGTTAAGACACATTCATACTCCCGTCATTGCGCATCAATCGACTTCGGTGGATACAAGTTGACATTGCTTCAACTCGTGCACCGATATTCGCGTAGCCGGCCAATGCCCAACGATGGGAGTAATAATGCGCCTTTAACCCTAACTCCCACGGCTATGTTTTTGCGCGTATCGGGGGGAGGGGGAAAAAGTACCATTTTTTTAACCCGAAAAATCACCGAGCACCCCCCGGTAGTCGATCCCGGGACCATTCGCACCCAAGTCTGTGCCCCTATCAACTGAGCTAACTCCCCAGCGCACATGCGGCCACAAACTTCGTGGCCACATATGCCTGCGGTAGGTGACGTAATCGAGCCAATGCAGCAGCACGCGCGTGGAGATAGTTTTATTTTGGATGATTTTGTATGGTCTAGTGGGGTTAGGGTTATTGGACCTAATTCTTACAGCATTGTGCAAAATGAAATGAAACTTGAGACCATAGTATCGTCTTGCATATTATATTACCATAATTCTGTACTTTTAACCATGTAAATAACGAAAATGTTTGTATAATAATAGTATGTTGTAAACATTGAAACTTTGTCTATCAAATTGTAGCCTTTTTATGAATGCATGACGCCAAAGTATTGATTATCCCTATGATCAGATTATTTTCGGGTCAAGTGTCCACACAGCATGAATTGTTGTGATGCAGTATGCTGTATAAGGAGACACAAGCACAAACATGTTCTAGACCTCTTGGGTGTCAGGTGGGCATTTTTTCTTTTCTTTTTAAAAATGTCATGGATATTGGTGTAATTTTCGAAAAACAATTCTAAATATTATGTTGAAAAAGAAAGAAAAATTCTCAATACCTAAAAGAATTGGGTCGGTCAGGCCCGTAGAACAGGGTGGTATTTTTTTCACCTAATGCATTTTTGTTTAATAACTTTATTGATTTCCTAATAAGTTTGTTTGGCAACAACTTTATTGTAGGACTGGAAGATTACTTATATTATAAGGGTGTCCCAGAATGATTTATACAGCATTGTTTGAAAAAATAAGAAACATAAAAAAAACATTGCAGTCAAATGCAATGTTTCTTACTTGCTATGTTAATTTCACCAAAATATCTTTATCTATTTCAAAATGGCATGACATTGCAAAATCAATGAAAACCTGTATTTCAGTTTCAGCATATTTTTTTAATTGATAATACTCAACACCAACCTTCAAAACTGCCGCTTAAGCAGTGGCGTACTAGACTTTTTCATTTGGGGGGGGGGGGGGGGGCAAGAAGGGGCAGTGACTTGAAATGGGGGGCTCCATTCCACACCCACACCGATTGATTTCATTTTGGGGGGGGCAAGTGGTGGGGGGCAAGGGTTCCAAGTGAGAGGGCTCCAGCCCCCCCCCCCCCCCCCCCCCCCCCCCCCCCCCCGCTCGTTACGCCACTGCGCTTAAGAAAGTGTGGTATAAATCACTCAAGCTCACACCATTCAAATATTGCTCATAAAACATCACAAACAATTAATATTTAATAACTTTTTAATGTAAATTAAGAGCGCCACAGCAAATTACCTGCATATCATTTAAATTAAGCTTTGTACCGAATACGTTCAATGATTATCAGTTTCAAAAGAGGTAATTTTGGTCAAACTTGGAATCTACCATTTACACATTTCTGTCAGAAGTATAAATTGTTCTTTAAAAATCCTTAGAAAACTAAATATTAGAATCATAAGCACTTTGACCCATAACAATGGTATTCATAGCTAAATAAATGCACCTTTAATGGTATAAATCATTATGGAACACCCTATATCATAGGTACCAGAAACATGGGGTCATGACTGCCAACCACTTTAAATTTCATAAACCCCTCTGTGATCCCTCTAAAATTTGGCAAGTCTCCCATAGAACATGTGAATTAAATATGTCCATGACCCCCCCCCCCCCCCCCCCCCCCTAAATTCTGATGCCACTGCCCTGTATCAATTTGGATGCTGTTGGAGTGTAGAAATCTGTGCACATTTCAATAGAAATTTTACTTCAAATCAAATTTAACCTGTTTTCCAATACTGTAAAAGTGGAAATTTTCGTGCTACATTTATTTTCTCGCTAAAATCAGCAAGCACAAAAATTAAAACGCAAAAATATATTCATTTTGTACTTAGGTCTATGTATGAATGTATAAAAATGTCAAACATTATGTTCCCATCCCTTAACACTTTTGGACATTTCGCAGGTAATAAATCATCTAAGATTTTGTCAACTGCTGACTATGTAGTCTATTTTCTGGGTTATGAAGGTTAGTTTATGTCCTTGGGGCATAATTATGTCCTTTGCAGTCTTTTAATTGGACCACATAGTGGGAAATAGACATCCCTAGATGATTTATTACCGACGAAATGTCAAATCACAGGTCCAAAAGTGTTAAGGGATGGAAACATAATGAATAAAAACAAGCAACATTTTTCAGAAATGCAAAAATTACACCGCAAACATTTCCATTTTTACAGTATGAATCACTATCACTCTAGCCTATTTTTTTTTAAATGTAAAATGTATGCAGATTTGTTAACCAAAAATGCATTTTGATTTAAATGTTTGTGCCTAACACCTAGGCACAAATAAGTGTAAACGCGCGCCCTGATTCCCCTCAAAACTGGGGTTTTGTGCTTTCCTCAAAACTGGGGTTTTGTGCTTTTTGTAATGCTTTCCTACCTATTATATTATCTATATATTAATGTAATAAACTCATAAGCCAGAAAGAAATAACCCAATGTTGAGTTGTTTTGCAAATAAAGGACTTTGTTAAAACATAAATCTAGCCAGACTTTGATTTTTGTGCAATAGGTCGACACGGGTTCATCGTACATTTTGTTATTGTTTTGTACAGTTTGCCGTTGACCACGTCATAGGATGTTTCAACAACTCGGATTCTACGCTCTGTTCATCCATGCAGTAGATCGACCCAAGCGATCGCGTCACGGCGTGTAAGAGACCTTTGTTTACCTCTTTTGTGATGTAGTCAACGGCTCGTGATGTCAGTCCGTGTTGACCTATACCCCATTATGTACTTCCAAATCCTTTCTAGGCTATTTCCAACAGGTATACCATTGGACAAAATTAATGATCAATTAACATCATTCGGCCAGGTATGCAGACACCACAGAATGCATTTTGATAAAGTTATACCTTTAATGGCACAAAGAATTAAGCGCCCTGATTTTCCCTCATAACTGGTGTTTTGTGATTTTTGTAATGCTTTCCTACCTATTATGTAATAAACTCATAAGCTAGAAAGAAATAACCCAATGTTGAGTTGTTTTGCAAATAAAGGACTTTGTTAAAACAGCATCCTTCTGTATTCATTTGCTGCTATAAGGAGGCTTCACCAATTTGGAACTGATCAAACTACAGCTAGTCATAAGGTTCATAAGTCAAGGGTTGCTTCTCATAAAATGTATTACCCAACAAGTTCGCTAGTCATAAAGGTATCTGGAGGTTGGTTCGCTATCTAGTCATAAAAAGAGGGTCTTCAGTCATATAAGGCCCAATAATGATATGGGTCGGCTAATGATATAAAAAGGTCCACCAGTCATAATATTCTAAGAGGTTCGCTTATATAATTACACATAAAGGGTCGCTCGTCATAATATAAATAAAGATTCGCTATTATATAGTCATAATAAAATAAGAGTCGCTAGTCTTAATTTTAAAAAGGTCCATTAGTTATAATTAAATATTGGTTGGAGCCAAGGTTATAGTTTGACTAGCAAACACTTTATTAATCATGACTTTAGCGGACCTTTTTTAATTATGATAATATCATGTGCATGTTATTAACATTGTCTCATCTGCTCCAATCCGGGGGGTTCTCACATCGAGATGGTATACGTATATGTGCCTGCCTTTTTGGGTGCTTTTTCGCAAAAATTGGTATAGCGATGGGGTGTTTTCATCACAGACTAAAGCGACCAATTGGCATAAATTGGGTGTATTTTGAGGCTTTTTTGGTGTAAAAAGCACATTGATGGGTGGGAAAATCCATGTTTTTCATCAATTACAAAAAAAATCATGGATTGGAGAAGGGTATGGGGGATTGTCCGGGAGTTATTTATAATAATAATAATAATAATAATAATAATAATAATAATAATAATAATAATAATAATAACTGAGATTTATAGAGCGCCTAATAGCAGAGGCCTCAAAGCGCTGTACAATATAAAAACCAATAGACAAGATATTATACATTAATCAATTAAAAACAAGAAAAACTTGCATAATATACACATGATAAAACATACAAAAGCGGAAAATGGCAAGTCCGGTAAAAATTCCACACCCACATATTTACAGAGTGGGAAGATAACACATTAAAATCAAACACTATAAGAGTCTTTAAAAAGATGAGTCTTGACACGAGACGTGAATTGAGTTGTCGTAGTTGAACTGCGGATGGCAAGAGGGAGCTGATTCCAGAGCTTTGGTGCTGACATCGAGTTGTTTATGAGACAACATGGCCTGCCAAATGGTTCATTTGTTTCCATGTTATTTTATTTTTTATAAGCTAGCCTTGTTTGTAACTAATGTTTGAGTTCTGTTTTATTCAAATTGGTGATCAACAAACAATGAGAAAAATGTCCAGACTGTACATATTAAAACAAAGCAGGCTACATTTTTGTCAAAATTATTAATAAATCATGAATAGAGGGTGCCAGGGAAAAGATTACATATTAGTAAATATGCCTTTTTAACACAAAACCTGCTTTAAAATGCTTATTGGACTAAAATCAAATGTCAGCTTCTTAAATATTTTAACATAGATGAAATAATGAAGAAGAAAAGAACATAGAATTTTCCTGAAAAAGGATACGCTAGGGATGAGAAAACACTTTATTTTTTAAACTTGGCCTTACAGGACGTGATTTTATTTCAACAATCACAAGGTTCTAAGGTTTTCTGTGCAAAATAATTGAAAATAGGCCCCAAAATACATTTCTTGAAAATTTGACCCAATGTCCAGAATTTTCGTAAAAAAAGACCCATTGGAATTGGAACCTGCTGACTAATCTGCTGACTGATCAGACAAGTATTCTTCGGATCTCTAACTTGACGGATAAGGGTACAAACGAAACAATGCCATTAGGGATACATGTAGGGATTCGGGAATTTCCCTTGGTAAAAACCGGCTGATTCCAAATTATTTGGAATCTGAGCTACGAGCTGTCGTTATCTGGTTCCAAGAAATTTCTCCGACAGCAGTCAGAGCGCCATCTGGAGTAATTTCAGCGAGAGCCAGCAAGCGTGACGTCACTGTATATATGGCGGCGGAACTACCGAGAACCGTTTTTGTCGTCTGATTTGACTCCAAATTTCAACCTAAATACAGAGGAGATTCCAACAGATATCATTTCGTAGTGTTGAGCTTATACTGGTGAGATTTGTTTGCTATATGTTGCGCAAAATAAGAAAGATTTAGGCGCTCCATTTTGCACTGTTTATATGCCTATAAATTGTACGAAAAATATTCCTATACATACACTGATACAGTGCAGTGACGTGAGTTTAGTACTGTATGTAATGGAATGTAGTAGTAGTACTAACATTGTTGAACATTCGGTCGGTGTACTTCTACTTCTACGTTGTACTCAGCAAAGTCCTTAAGTTAGGATGTAACGCCGAGGTTGACATTGTGTACATGGGAAACGAGGGTGCTTATCAGTGCAGTATGTACAAAGTGCGAGTAAAAAGGTCATCCACATCTATTGGTTGCTACTACTACTGCTCCCTTGAACACCTCGTAGGATGGTGAAGACAAGGACAAGGTGCTAGTTGGAAGAGAATTCCACCAGGCGACAGTGCGAGGGAAGAATGAGTAGCGGTAGGCCTGAATGCGGGACTGGATTGGTTGATATTTGCTGGGGGGTGGTAAGATCTTGTAGCTGAAGTGAAGGTGCCATGGGAGTGAGATATAGGTCAGGATTGACAGCCACCAGTTGATGCCGAATTTTGCTCACATAAGGAAGCTCTAGCCTGGATCTTCTACGTCTCTCTTCCAAAGAGACCCACTGTAGCTCTTCGAGCATGGCTGAAACACTCTCACGTCGGTGGTACCTGTGGAGGACGAATCGTGCAGCTCTGCGTTGGATGTTCTCAATTCTAGTAGTGGTGTCTTTCTTTGAGTATGGATTCCATATAGCACAACAGTATTCAAGGTGGGGGCGCACTAGGGTGAAATAGGCACGTTCCGTGTAGGTAGCGGGAATAAATATAGAGGGCTGGGATTCAGACAGACAGGGGTAGAATAAAGGGAGATCCAAATTAAAAGGGAGATCCAAATAAAGGGAGATCCAGATTCTTTGGACACTAAATTTAATGATATGATATTATCATATTTGAAGCAAAAGTTTGACAAATTTTATTCTGAAAAGTTGATGAAAATATCATCTGGCGACGCTGACGCCGACTCAGTCAGTTCTGAATGCTTTCATTGCAAAGCTCTAAATAATTAATGCTCTCTGTCTGAGAGCTATGCCTATGAAATACAAGCATCTTATGACTTGGTGTGTCGGATATCTTCATCAATATTTTACAACTTTTCTGATTGTAATTATATTAGTCAAACTTTTGCATCAGATCAGATGTCATCAGGGAGTTTAATACTAATAATAGTAATGGTAATTCGGATCGCAAAAATGAAGCCTCCCATGGCCCAGCCCAGGCATATGAGCGTGATTGCACAAAATGTACCTGGCAAAACCAAAATGGGGGCGCTATCTTGACAACGCCATGATTGACTCACTTAAGTCTTTATAAGGAACATTGAGACGCGTGATGTAGCGCGATATACCTTTAGCCGCTTTTTGCGTCAACTCATTAGCATAAGGTACCTTATAAATCGAGGGCGCTAAACACTAGAGGCTTCAATGTCGGCAATGGGAATCTGTGTACAGTGGCACAGGCCTGATGTCATGTGATGTTTAATGGAGGTTGTCCCACAGTCACAAGTGCAAGTGGCCATTACTACTACTACATGTAGATCAGGCGGGTTATATTATCTGCTTTATAATATATCTGCTTTATAATGTTATAATATGTACGCGATTACCAACTTCCCTGTTGGGACGAGTCTGCTACACAACAAACAAACAAGTGAAACAACTTAAACAAGCACAACATTGTGCATTATAAATATTTATGTTAGAAAAATAATTACCAAGCCCAAATTGCGTAGTTATCCAGATTTGGGCTATTTTTCTGACATAGGCCTAGGCTAGTACAATAAGTCATACTTTGAGTAATTTGTCATCAGTTGGTATTATTCATCATAGGGTATTTTGCATGTTTCACTATCTGTCCACATCCTATAAAGTATGACTCCTTCTAAATATGATTATTGTAGTAATTTACGTATCGCTTAACACAAGCTCAAAAACACACTTCTAATCTTTGGGCTTGTTCTTTATATCTACTCTTCCTCATCTATCTTGCCATTCATTTAAAATGTTGTACAAATGCAATATTCCCTTGAAATTTATGGTGACATTCTCAGCCAATTCACTTCAACGGCACTAGCGATGTTTATCAAAACTCGACTTGAATTTATTAATAGACTACTTGTTTTAAAACATTCCCAGCTCATAAGGGGTGTGCGTACATAGATGTTTGTTATTTTGCGATGGCGGAGGAGATCAAATCTTGACTGTGTGTTGCGTGATGGGTAGCAAGAATATTTCAGAGTTCATCAACTGCCTGTCCAATTTATCATAACAGCCTGCGTGTAATTTGACCTTGGTTAGCAACTAGTACAACAAATCATACTTAGTGATATTTGTCATCAGTTGGTATTATTCATCATAGGGTATTTTGCATGTTTCACTATCTGTCCCCATCCTATGGTAGGGGAAGAAAAGAAAAAAAACACACACACACCAACGTATGGGTTTCCTGTACTAGTTAGCAACCACTATGGGATGAGGTCACTAGGCCTAGGTTCAAATGTGCTGCTTTTTAGCCATGAATTGTCTCTCAGAACTAGTTTCAAGTCACTAGACTCTAATACAATAACTATTTTTTAGAAGCTCTCATCTGTTAATCCCTTAATTCTGCCTGTCCTGTGAATATGACGGTGGGCGGGTCTCTGGCTAAGACCTTGAGGGGGAATAAACAGGGTCCGCATTAAAGTGTGTAGCAGTGCAAAATGCTCCTCAATCCTCATATTTTGCTACACAATTTTTGAAATGTATAGCAATTTTATGACATATGTTTCCATACAAAATGTGGCAAATATTTTTAAACTGCAGCTCATCAAGCAGGTTTTGCTATACAAAATAAAATCCTTAATGCAGACCCTGGGAATAAATAAGGTGGGAAAAGAGAGAATAAGGTAAAACTCACAGGGAGCTTACAGGTAACTGGTACTTCCCAAGAGAATTACAGAGATAGCAGGTAGGTCTTATCATTATGTGTTGCATAGGGGTGGTTCGGGGTGGGGGTCCGGTCAATGCGCTGCGTGTAGGGGTGGGTGTGTTCCAGAGGTAGTGCTAGGTTTTTATAAATTAGGGGTTTTTAGAACCCTGAACCCTATAAAAGCTTGGAAATAAGGGGTTATTTTGGATTTTCAGCAGATTTATTGCGTCAAAATGGAAAAATATGCGCCAAACGCGCAAGAACCCCCTTTAGCGCTATCCCTTGTGTGTTCAATAGTAAATATGCTACGCACAACGCATCGCCCCCCCTTATGCGCAGCGCTTTGACCATGTAGAATATTGCTCTTTAAATCTGTATGTGATCGCTTGCAATTATATCTTACCCCCCCCCCCCCTCCACTTCATTTCCCAGCTGTTAAGTTACAGACCTAAGGTATAAGTCGAGACAACTATTTAAGACAAATTCACCATGTCACTGATAAAAGTTCGAGGAGAATCCAAGAATCCATTCTCGCCATCAGATGCAAGAATCCAAGTTGATTCTCCTAAGAAAAATTGTGTAGCACACACTATTCAATTTGGAGGAGAATCTACAGATTCTCGCAAATTTCTTTTCTGCAATCTAAATGAATTATCGCGACCTTTCACAAACTTCTAACCGTGTTACAGATAGTACTAATTGGTTTTAAATTCATATCCTCTTTGTGTCTTAAAAAACAGGTATCGAAGAACCAATCATGGAGATCCAAGCGACAACTACCGGTAATGCTGCGCAGACCACTGCCGAGCAGAGCATGCAAGTACTGCAGGTGTTATTGGAACTTGTGCACCCACAGGGAGGCACGGTACAAATCTCGCAAGAAAGTGATAATATTGAAATCCAATCTGACGCAGAACAGCTGCAAAATGTGACGTCTTTACACAATGACCTCGGAGGAGAGGATATTGTGATAACGTATGATAGCGTAAGTGGTGAGATCAACTCCATTCAGAATCCAATTACAAATCAGCAACATGATGTGATACAAGTACAAGAAGGCAGTATCTACGGCTCTCAACTGAACACAGAAAATGTCATATTTGAAGTGACTGACAGACAACCAGAGACTGTGGAAATACCGACGACATCAACCTCATCAGTGACTGCATCAGCGGAGCCACAGTCTAGCATTGTTGAAATACCGGTGCTTAAACCTCTCGTGCTTGGGAAGAACAACACCAAGGAGAAATCACAGAAATCAATGGAGGCAAGAGAGCAACAGTACCAGTTTGAATGCACGCTGTGCCAGAAGTTGTGTAAATCAAAGCAAAGCTTGGAGAAACACATGCGTAAAGAACTAAAGATGAAACCGCATGTATGCGACCTATGCAAGAAGAGGTTTAAGAATTTGACGGGATTACAGAATCATCAGAAATTGCATACCGGGGAAAAACCATATAAATGTGAAGCGTGTGATATATCGTTCGCGAACCGTTCTACGTATAATTATCACCAGGAACTAAAACACTCCGATAATGTCTATGTCTGTCAATGCAGCAAGAAGTTCAAAACCAAAGCATGTTTACGAGCGCATCTAAAGAATCACACTGCGCAAGGACCGAAACGATATAAGTGTCAATATTGTGGATTAAGACTCAAAACAAAACATTATAAGCAGGAACATGAACGAATACATACAAATGAGAGGCCATTTAAATGTCGCTATGTACCGTGTGAAAAAACTTTTCGCCGAAGTGGAGCAAGAAATGACCATGAACGCACAGTGCATTTGAAAGTCAACAAAGAGATATGTAAATATTGCGGACACTTGTATGACAAACGAGAGATGAAAAATCATGAATTGGTACACACTGGCGAGAAACCATTCCAATGCCCTTACTGCGAGTCAAAATATACACAGAGAAAAGTATTGAATAAACATATTCGACGTAAACACCCAGAGAAAGAGGTACCGCAACCACCGCCAAAGGAAAAGGTACAAAAATATGAAACACTGGTCATGGATGCCTCATCAATCAAATCTGCTGGTACGACAAACACTTCAGCAAAATCCTCCAAACGAAAATCTAAGAAAAGTAAGTCCAAAGCGGTGGCGTCAGCACCTGCACCAGAAGAGGGCGCTCCATCTACAATCCAAATCCAGGTATTCAGGTGCATGTACTGCGTGAAACTGTTCAACAATGTCGCACATCTTACAGAACATGAGAAGACCCACATTAAGATGCACCACTTCGAGTGCAGTATTTGCGGCAAGACGTTTCAGCGGCCTGAAGGATTGACACGACACCAGGGTAAACACGCCGGGGGATTCAGTTGTGATAAGTGTGGCAGTGTGTTTAACACGCTGACCAAGATGCAGGAACATCATAGGGAGCACTTCTTGAAGTGCGCTCACTGCAAGCATAATTTTCAATCTCAGGTTTGTATTCATTGATTCATTCTATTGGTATAATAAACTGTGAAATGCAACATACAGTTGAAATTCCATCAACAAAAAAAGAAATGAATAATGATAGACCTGAAAGAAAGGAATGACATTACAACTTGTTTTGGAAATACTTTGATCATTTCTTGTGGGTTTGTTGCATTTAGCAGTTTTCCTTGATTTATGCACAACTTTTGGCAAAATACCTTTAATAGTTTAAAATGTCATGTTGGGGTGAGGGCTACAGGTATAACGAGGGGTTTGAGAGTTCCTCTTTTTAGCTGATTTCCTCTTTTTTAAATTTTTTTTATGCCAACATTTCAGCCTTTTCTTTTCTTTTCAGCCCCATATTTGGCATTTTTACCCAATTTTATGCTGTTTTTCCTCGTTTTTGTCTGTTTTCCTCTTTTTCATTTGTGACCTCTCACACCCCTGGGTATAACCAATGGGCTACAATCATTATGTTTCATGAGAAAACACAATAGTCACGCCAACCAATCAGAGCCATTTAACTTAACTGGAAAGGTTTGCCCACGCCCCATAACATGTATACTGGCTGACATTGCCAACTTTGAGGGATTTCACTCAATAGCCTCGCTCTATATATTGTGACTCCTTAATTGTGTAATATTCTTCACTGTGGGCAAAATTGAACAGAAACCAAGTCATGGTGCCATGTCCAACAACAACCCCACCAGTGGGGTTCACTGCAACCAAATTGAATTTACACCCTTGAGCAGTGTTGTGACCAAGTCACTAAACCTAGAATATCAATTCAAGTCACTAGATTTGAGTCAAGTCAATTTTTTTAAAATATACAATGTACCTCAAGTCAAGTCAATCCAATAGGTCAAGTCAAGCCACTGATTGGCTCAATTCAATTAATTGATTCAGTTCAAGTCATATCAAACATGTAAATTAGCTTAATGCTAGGTTATGCCCATTTCCACCCTTCATATGTAGTTTCATCACCTGGAGGTTCTGCCAGAAAACCTAAATTATTCCCCCAGCACTTCTGTCGTCGTCTGACCAAATCCGTCACCAATTTCAATGCTACAGCTGCCACCCAACCCAAATGACCCATTAATCAATCAACCATATGACCATTACTTATAAATTGTCTGTTCAAATGGGTCGGATCTTAAAATGACACACAATCTGACACATATAATCAAATAGCCTACTACATACATGTATCAATTACTTTAATTTTCTTTAATTAGAAAACATGAAATTCTTCACAAAAGTGTAAAATTATAGACACCCTGTTTATCCCCAATTTCACCCAGGGTGTTAGAGTTAAATAAGTGACAGAATGACCGGCCTAACTGTTTAATAGGCAATTGGTGTTTTTCTTTAACTTACATTATATGAAATGTCATAGCTTTATGTATTGGACATGTTCTTGTTTTAATTTAAAACTGATGTTCACTTTAAATATAATATCAACCACAGTAATAGGCATGTTTGAATCTTTGCTGACAGTTTTCAGGGGTGGGGGCAGATTGTGCTTTAAAAATAAGATTTTTACTAAAGAAGAGACGCTATGCTTGACTGAAGACTGACTGTTAGTGTTAGGATAATATTATGATTACAATTGTTATTTGTAGACTTCTCTTCAAAAAGCCATACCCTACATGTTATGCTTATTGTGCAATCTTTGAATCCTTACTACAGTTGGGACTTTTGCAGTGTTAGGGAAAGAATAGAGAAGGGAGATAGTTACATCGTAAGAGAAAACCTTTAAACTAATCCATGGGTGTATTTCTTTTTTCTTCGTTTTGTTTCATTATATACTAGGACAAGCTGGATGAACACATGGCAGAGAAACATGGTCCTAATCCTTCTGATGCATCACCTAGCACTGGATTTGAGTGCACATACTGTCAGAAATCCTTCCTGCGCAAGGTGGGCCTCAAGGAACATGAACGTATTCATCTAGAAAGAGTCAAGTGTCCTCTTTGTGAGAAGGTATTTGTAAGCTACTACTTACCAAAACATTTAAGGACCCACTCAGGAGATCACCCATACACTTGTTCTCTTTGCCCAAATAGACACTATACTACGCCAAACGCTTTGCGGACTCACATGAGACGACGACATCCTGTGCAGAAAATCAAAATTAAACACAAGAAGGGAGTTGAGGGCGCTACAATACAGGTTAGTGAAGCACCGCATCAAGTCCATTTCGCCACTGCTGAAGTATCAGATACTTTGGAGTCTACTTCAGTTGAGGGGATGCAGGTGTCTTATCAGATGGAAACTATAAAAGAAGATGCAGCCAAGGCAACCCAACTCTCTATAGGTGATGCAACATCTACAATGACGGTGGTGCCAACCACGACTAGTATATCCAATTCCATACCAATGACCTCAAAGTTTGTCATGCCAATTGAAATGTCTGGGGTTATCCAGCAGGCTGCAGCTGTTAATAATATCCAGATGACACCCATAGTGTCTCAAGAACAGGTCACACGGCTGGTTCAAGGACAAGATGGCACGTACACTACCATACATACAATACCACGCACAGATCAAGAGTCTATTCATATGACATCAGTAGGTATCCAAGAGCAGGTTTCGCAATTAGTTGCACAGAATGGTGCAACTATTATCACTATACCAGCAGACCAGCAAATGAACACAACATCGTCTGTAGCAGAGACTGGGCAAGAGAATAATGCTCAGATGATGGAAGTCGTTTCTCAAGCACAAGTTTCGCAAATAGTCGGACAGAATAGCGCCACCTATCAGCAGATAGCAGTTGCAGAGTCAGCTGAACAGGGAGCTAATATTCAGCTGATGCGGGTTGTCTCTAGTGAACAAGTCTCACAGATGGTGGGTCAGAACAATACTGATATCACGACCATACCAGCCGACCAACAGCAAATATTATCAGAAACCACGCAGGAGACTCTGGTAATCTCACAAGATCAGGTTTCACAAATGATTGGGCAGGAAAAGATGGTGGGTCAGAACGATACTGATATCACGACCATACCAGCCGACCAACAGCAAATATTATCAGAAACCACGCAGGAGACTCTGATAATCTCACAAGATCAGGTTTCACAAATGATTGGGCAGGATACCGTTGTCAGTACTATCAACACATCTTCAGATGAGACTTCTCAGCCTGAAGCAGTTAATGAGATGGATAATAGTGATAGCGTCAATTTGGAAGATGGGGATGGAGCGTCACAGGAACCAGTAGAGGAGGCAATGGAGACGGACTCTGGTGGTAAAGAGGGGAATTCAGAGGATGGAAAGCAACAGGTTGTCTTTACCTTTACATAGACATCACACAGTCACTTATGAAGTCCTCACAAAAAGAGAGTATAAACGATTATAATATCTCCATTTGTAAATTTTAACTTTTCATTTATTGTTAGTAATGAAAAGAGAACTTTGATGTACACGTTTATGGTTGTTTTGAAGCTTCATTCATTACAATTGACTTGTGTTGGTTCTATATTAATTTCATAGTGGAAAGTGTAGTGGTGGCACCACCATCAACATTAAGGATATTTTTTCAGAAATGTTGACATTAAAAGTCAACATTTTCGATTGTTTGGGGACAAATTGGGGTGGGACTTGGGGGGAAATTAGGAGGGGCAAAGGTCATGTCCGGGGTAAAGGTCATGTCCGGGGTAAATCCCACCCCCTCCCCCTGTTGTGCCCGCCCACTGGGAAAGTGCACATTTTGATCTTGCAATATTTATAATTGTATTAAATTGTTATAAATTTGTCTTGATTTTACCACACAATACTGTGTTGGTAATACTAAAAAAGATATAGGCAAATAATTAGGAGTATCAAAATTAGCATTTAAAAATCAATATCCTTGCTGTATTATTCATACATATAACATCCATTTAACCCACATTGCTACGTGACCGTTTGTCCAAACCCATCAGGGTTTTGAATTTGTGTTTAGGTTAGCATTATGATCAGGGCTGGAATTTCTTTTTCAACCAGCCACTCAGTCGGGCAGGTAACTCAAAAATTACCTGCCCGACTGAAATTCCACCAGCCAGTGTAACTCACCTAAATACAGTTAATATGGGCTAGCTGAGTGCACACAAAATCTGGTTGATGTCAACATCTCTGTTGCATTTTGTCTTATTTATTTATATCCATGAACTTGTCATGTCATACAAGTAATAGCCTATTCTTATCAAAAGTACTATATATTATTCCATGGAACTGCTGAACTGCATTACATCCCCATCCCGCAATATCTCGATGACTGTTCAATCGGTGGTTTATGATAGGGGAAATAGAGTAAACGGACCTCATGTAGGTAGGGGTGTTTTTTTCTTCAAAATGTTGGTGAATTTCAAAAATATTTTTAATTATTTAAAATTTTAAAAATTGTCACACAAAAATTTGAATTTAAAATAATTAAAGTCTTTGAAAGAAATAACAGTTTGCTCTATTTCCCCTCTTCAATACATTAGAAGCTTCCTGGGTTTTAATGCATAGAAAGTAGTGTTTGTCTTGACAGTTTTATTCACCCAGGGAGGCAGGTGACCACTGGCGTAGGCAGGTGACCACTGGCGTAGGCAGGTGACCACTGGCGTAGGCAGGTGACCACTGGCGTAGGCAGGTGACCACTGGCGTAGGCAGGTGACCACTGGCGTAGGCAGGTGACCACTGGCGTAGGCAGGTGACCACTGGCGTAGGCAGGTGACCACTGACGTAGCTAGGATTTTCATATTGACAAATGTACCCGTAGCATGTTTCTTGGGGCACATGCGTGCATGAAAGATTGCTTTCATTGTACTAATTTGAGTGTCATACTTCTTGTCAAATGAACCAACAGTGCCAATCTCAACTGACAGTCTCAAGATATTGGAGGGGCGATCACCTCTCTTACCCTGCCACCCCCTGGCTACGCCACTGCAGACGACCATTACACTGCGAGTATGACCACTAACAATGCGTAATAAGATGTATTTTTTAGATGAAGTGCATTGCAAGCATAACATGGTAAAAGGGGTCTAAAATCGACCATTTTTAAAAACAAATTAAAGGGACTTTTTCAAATTCCTGTCAATATTGTACTTGTTTAGGGGTCAAATTTGGAAAAAAGACATTATTTCAGGGTCACTTTCGGCTTCAGAATAAATACATGGGGGTTTTTTTTGGGGGGGGGGGGGTAGGATTTAAAAAGAAATTTGTTATGCTTGCTTACAGCATGATAGTTGACTTCCCCCAGTTTAATCGCAGACTATCTCCACCAGTCGGCCTCGTTATCTTTTGTGCGCTTGCGTGCGCCATGTTAGGAGACTGAGGGATTCTGTCTAGTTTAATCGCAGCATAGTGTGTTCATGTTCAGGTCTAGACTGTCTGACTGCCAGTCGGGAATTTTAAATAAAATGTCTACTTTAACTTTATGCACTTAAAGGTAGATGTTCCGATTGCTGGCCCGATTTTCAACTTGATGTTTTCTATTTTATATGAAAGGTCATCCTTAAAAGTGTCGCATTCCAAAGTTTGAGTTGAATAATGCCAACGGTTCTATTTTTAGCAGCACAAGGTCACAAATCATTTGCCTATTGAGTCATACACAAAATAGTTGGTGGTTAACCACCTTTGGCAGTAATTCACCACATTTTATCCTATGATTTCTAAATGGAACATTCTGGCCCTAAGATTTTACAAACATAATGAGAAAAAAGGGGGGATTCTTCTGATATCAAAATATCTTAATGTGAAGAAAAAAATTGTAGCCCCAAAACAGTGATCGGAACATACACCTTTAACATTTGCGGGTACTTAATTTCGTCAATTACCGAAAGCCAAAATCTTTGTGTGGATTTAATTTAGTAATTCCAAAATGTTGCTGTTAATACATTTTTACCATGATTTATTTTGCGGGGATTTAATTTTGTGAATTTAAGGTCCTCGCGAAATTAAGTGGTTTTTATACAGTACTAATAATACACAAGCAATGTAATATATTAGAAAGTGTAAACATATCAATTCGATGATGTATAAATATTATTTTCATCAAATGGGTTGGATACCCAAATATCTGCCTATACTAGAAAAGTTGACTTACCCTTTGCGACCGACCCAAAACACTGAAAATCTAGTGTTGTTTCTTTTTGTTTTTAATACATATTTTAGTTAATTATTAGCAAACTTGGACATAAATGCATACAAATGTTGATTTCTTAGGCTATATTAAAAAAATCTTTTGTCTCAAAGTTCTTCAGTTTTTTCAAAACCTAATGCGGAATGCAGGTGTTTTTTTAAAGGTTTTTAAAAAATATATATAAATATAAAATATTGAAATCCTTGTTAAAGTGACCTTTTGTATATAAAAATGATGTGATCAATGAAAATCTGAAAAATCGGTGAAACTTGGGGATTTTTTTCTTTCTTACGCGCATCAATTAACTAACGTGCGCGGGAGCTTTGAGACAAAAAATATTTTTAATATATCCTTACTTGTTAAATATAAAAAGTTGAAAGCTTTAGGAAAGAAGAATGATGCATGTTCAGCAGGGGTCGCATTCTGACGCGTCTGCGCGTCCTAGACCTCTCACTTTCTAATAGTGACGCGTCAGGTTTCAAATTGGAAAGACTTACGGGTCCCGATCAAAATTGAAGGGACCCCTTAAATTTGACGATGTGTGGAAATGGAAACCTTAAGAAATTCTGTAAATTACATATCCATCCTTTGCTCACAATATAAATCCATTAAAACTGCCCGTAAAAAAGTATTTTTTTTAAATACCCAAACTTCAGGACCCCTCATTTTCTTGGGGGACCCCTTAAATTTGTTTTTTGAAGTCCTACGGGGTCCTGAAAAATGTCATGGGACCTCTCACATTTTGGATCCAGTGCTATCCCTGATGTTCAGCATTATATAAATAAAATCAGTGTTCTTGTGTATAAGTATCTGTTTGTTTCCGTTAAAAAGCCAAAATTGGCCGACGGACCAACCCAGATTTAAAGGGCAAGTCAACTTTGTTGGCCTAAGTAACAGACAAATTGGGCAGCTGCATTGTATTCTGGCTATTTAAAACGAGTTGTTGTGCTGTTATTGTTGTTTCTTCATTTTATAGAGATTGTTGTGAAGTGTTATAATTATAAGGTCGTTATTCTTTATTTATTTTTCTATGGATTCAATTTCATTTCCACTAAATAACAGTGGTGACATATTACATTTTTTTAGGATTCATTTCAACTTTAAAAATCATTTATTTGTTTGTATATGAAGAGCTGTTTTGCAAAAGAGCCTACATCCACTTCTGCCTTTTTACTCAATTTGCATTATTAAATGGATGGCTATTCAATATTCATTGTGTGGAATGTGGCTTGTATTGTTGATGCCTCAATTGGTGTGCATGGATGCACTAATCCAAGTCATAGAAACAGTAATGAACACAGCCATACAATAATTTGATTAATTCCATGGACTTGTCAATACAAATTCACTAATGCAAAATGAGTAACATGTCGGAGTGGTCTGGTGGCCCTTTTGCAACAAAGTTCTTCATATGTGACCTTGTGTTTGTGTTCACCTCCTTCATTGCAGATTCTCTTGAAAAAGTAAGAAGTGATCATTACCTTTACCAAGGGTTTAACATAGTGAAATATGCGCTTAGTCGAGAGGAAAGCACTTGTTCTATGGGCCTAACAAACCACCCTCTTTTTCTTTTATTTTGTATTATTTTTTTCCTCAAATTTTGAACATTTTGGAAATTTGTAAAAACATTTTGGCAAGTTTTGTTTACATTAATTTGTGTGTTATTGAAATCTCAATTGAATTGTGGGGAAAACCTCGTGAAAAATTGCCTGGCAAACCCTACCTGAGGTCTGTTTGCCCATAGAACACCAGGTTTTTTTCTTTCTACCTAGTCACTTTCATTTTCAGCGACTAAATAATCTAAATAATCATTTACTAATTATTTGAAGCTTAATGACTGTGTATCAGTTGTTTAGAGGGTACTGCGAAATTCAACATTTCACTTTGTACCAAGAAATTCCCCAAGGGCAGCCCGAGGGAAATTTCAAGGTCTGAAGTTAAATGTTATGAATTTTCACAGAACTCAATAATACAATGAATTTGTTTTTTTGAAATATCACAAAAATATTTGTTTGTTTTTCATCAATGTACACCTCCCGGTGATTTAATCAAACAGCCTGCTAATTAAAACGTGCTTCCTAACGAATCAACACCGGTTGAACGTGAAATGGCAACATGTAAGTAAGTGATTGGCGTGCTTGGTCATTATGACACAGCATGCACTATGCGGAAATCATTGATGTACCGTATTATCCCTATTAAGCACCAGGGCGGTTAGCAAAGTCATTTTGGGTGGGCGCTTATTATGCTACCTTTTTTAAACTCATTTATCGTACTAAATAAAATGTACAAGTAGTCATTTGAAGATGCTGAACATTTGATGTACTAAATACAATGTACAAGTGGTAATTTGAGAAGGCTGACCACTTGACGTACTAATGAAATGTACAATTGGTCATTTGAGGAGGCTGACCATTTCATGTACTAAATGAAATATATGTACAAGTGGTCATTTGAGGATGCTGACCATTTGAAAAGGTGGGCGCTTATGGGATTGTTTGTTGGTAGTCATTGCGAAAAACAGGGGTGGGCGCTTATAAGGTCCTGGGCGTTTAATAGGGATAATACGGTACGTAATTTTGGCCACATGACAGATGCCAAATAAGGTTTGTGTGCGGGTGGTACGTTTTTTATTACCCGGTGCCAGTTTTCAGCATAAATGAATCGGAGACATTGTGATGTTAAAGGTATATTATGTGATCTTTCCAGGGAACGCCCTCAATTTCTTGCAGATTTACATTTCTGATCATAAATCATACATATATTCCAAGTTACAGGACAATACGATTCTTAATTACTTCAAAACCATGGTTTTAGAGTGAAAATAAAATAAACTGTCGGGATAACACGACAGTTTATATTTTCACTCTAAATTCACTCTAAAACCATGATTTTGAGGTAATTAGGAATCGTATCGCTCTGTAACTTGGAATGTATGTACGATTTATGATCAGAAATGTAAATCTGCAAGAAAATCTACTTTCTAAAAGAAATCATGAATAGAGGGCGCTCTCTGGAAAAGATCACATAATATGCCTTTAATCTTAGCACAGGGTTGTGTTGTGATTGAAAAAGCACTGTCAATCCATGTTATATACATAAGAAAGTGGCTCCTCTGGTTGACACAGTATTTGACCCTGTATTGAATATAGGTGGAAATGGTTGAACTTGAAGCAATATTACTATATAACATTTATTTAAAAATAGAAGCTTTGTAAAATAAATGGTAATTGAATGTAGGTAGAGCTGTGGGTATATGTATAAAATATTGTAAATGATCTGCTAAAACATAAATAAATATTAGGAAACAAAACAAGACTGGTATCGATATTTGTTATTTGTTACGACTGTAAAAAGAAGATGGTCCATTCTAACCGGGGGGGGGGGGGGGGGGGGGGGGGAGGGGGGTGTACTTAGTGGATATGAGGTTATGGGGATGTGCCGCCAAATAGGGTCCCATTTTTCACCCTCTGGTAATTGGATTACCCCTTTTCTGTCTAATATATAGGAAAATTATTGGTTTCTGGTAAACATGGGTCCATTTTCTCTCAAAGATTGGTAAATGTTTGGGTCAATTATCATTTTGCTGGCAGCACATCCCTACAAAAAAAATATCTGAGTACCACCTCCCCCACCGGGCATTCTAATGGTCTCTTGGGCGACAAAAAAGAACATCCCTGGTTCCTGCTCTACGGGCAAAACGGACCTTAAAGGCATATTATGTGATCTTTTCCAGAGAGCGCCCTCTATTCATGATTTTTTTTAGAAAGTAGATTTTCTTGCAGATTTACATTTATTCCAAGTTCCAGAGCGATACGATTCTTAATTACCTCAAAATCATGGTTTTAGAGTAAATTTAGAGTGAAAAATATAAACTGACGGAATCCCGACAGTTTATTTTCACTCTAAAACCATGATTTTGAAGTAATTAAGAATCGTATCACCATGTAACTTGGAATGTATGTACGATTTATGATCAGAAATGTAAATCTGCAAGAAAATCTGCTTTCTATTTTTTTTCGATGTTGAGGGCGTTCCCTGGAAAGATCACATAATATACCTTTAAGTTGGGCGTTCGGTCAGCCTTTTTTCACCTTATAAAATGATCATAAAAATCCCAAATATTTGTAAATTTTTTCACCAGCCAAAGAAATTCATTTTTTTCACCAATTTCTAAAAAATGGATCTGTTGGGCCTGTAAAACAGATTTTGTTGTTCTTTTGCCAAATTAGAAACAAATGGTTACAGGTAAAGCCAAAGTATGGTACAGGAATTTGTCGTGCACATTTAGTCATACTGGTATAACAACAATTTTGGAAAATCCTGTGACATACTGATGCTGAGATAAGGAATCATCAATTCTTGTGGTGGCGCTATTTTTGTTAGAATCTTTTTTACATTTATTTCTTTCTGTAATTATCAAAAAAGCTATAAGAAAATAATACTCCCCAGAGAATCCATGCCCATCTGACCCCGGCCCCCCAACTCAACACAAAGGGTGGTAACCATGACTGTTCTAAAAATTGCAGAAAAGGAGTATTGTCAGCGCTGACAGTGAAATCATGAAAATAGGGGGTATTTCATGAATTAGTCTCCGCGAAATTCAAAAAAAGGGGTATTTTATGAAGAGGAAAAAACATCACAGTAATGGATTTAATCAGTTGATTATAGAACATGGTAACAACCCAAATACACCAGTTTATAATACAGGACCATAAACGCCTGTTACTGTTGGGAGCAACAAGTTTTTATCTATTTAATCATTATAATGTATAGTGTTTTTGAAAAGGGTCTTTGAAATTATAGTCATTGAAAAGCAAAAAAAGGGGGTAGTTTTCACCCCAATTTTGTCCTCGTTTTTTCCAAAAAAGGGGGTAAAAATGTTGAAAAATCCTTGCAAAGGGGTACTTTGAAAAAATGAAGAACAGTCATGGTTACCAGCTTTTGTGTTGAGTTGGGGGGCGGGCATCTGACCAACCAGCTCTACAACATGTAAGAGTTTCAAAAGTGAGTCCACCCGTAGAAAGAAATTAGAATGTATCTCCTCCCAATTGATATTCACCTAAAGGTAAAAAAGAAATAAAGTTGACTTAAAAAAATCAACTTGTTTTTTTTATAGCCTAATGCGTGGCAAGCTTTATGAGGCTTTGTTCATAATCTAAACTCAAACAATTTGGAAATTTGTTTCAATTGTTAATTTTTTGGATATTTCATGTGGGGATGTATCAATCTGAATGTGCCAAATTCATCACTATTTTGAGCACAAATAGTGATGATTTTGGCACATTCAGATTGAGACCTCACTATATTCTCATTCTGAAGTGAGTTGCTGAGCACTGAAACAAGTGATTACTACAAAGTTGGAATAATTGAAAAGGTGAGAATAACAGCTCTCCATTGATGAGCAAAACACCATGAACATATCTCGAAATATACAAATATACTAGGCAATTGAAAACAGTTCCCAACTTTTTTGAAGGGTTTATCTTGTGCCCAAATTGATAAAATCAAAACAATACATGTGCAGGGCTGGAACTTCAGATTTTTTTCTACTAGCCAGTCGGGCAGGTAACTCACAAATATACCTGCCCGATAGAATTCCACCAGCCAGTGTAACTACCTTTTACTGTGAACAATTTTACCTGCCAGTCGGTCGGGTACTTTTGCATCTTCACCTGCCCAACGCAAAAGTTGCCCGCTGTAGGAAGGCGCGGGCGGGTGCTATTTCTAGGCCTGTACACCCCTACTAATAAATAATACATAACGAATGACAGAAGTTGAATTATTGGTAATTATCATTACTAATTTTTATTATGAAAGTTTACAAATATCAAAATTCTTCATTCACAACCATTTACACAAACTTTACTTATGATCCAAAAATTTGGTTCAATCACTGTGTGTAACCCATGTTTCCATAAAAAGAAACACAGTAAAATATGGAACAATTTGTGCTTTTAAATGTTCACTCTTTCCATGCCTTAACAATTAAATGCATGCACAAATAACAAAACAAACTATGTTTCTGAGGATATACCTTTACACAGTAAAGAATTACCAAATTGCAACATTTTACAGCAATATTTAATTAAACAATAGCTATAGTCTATTTTGCCATCACGAGACAGTGACATAACTGCGTATTCTACTAATTGCAGCACATAACGAGCGTGCCTACTTGAGGCGCTTGCGTATATACACGAGCGTTGAAAGACGGAAGATACAAACGCGTGCGTACAAGCTGCGTCTGTTAAGTTAGGTAAGCGTTGGATGTCAGCCGCCGGGAGGAGTTTCAGGGAATAAACCGTAAATGGAGTATTTGGTTTATTCCGTTGAAGTACGTTGAAACTCCTCCCGGCGGCTGACATCCAACGCTTACCGTTAAGTTACGTCACTGTCCAGAGGAAGCCAAATAGAGTATTATGTCCATTATGTCTTCTTGGCTCAGACTATTGCTGTGTCCATTTTAAAACTGAGTAGAAGCAATAACGATGACAATTAAGTACAACAGAACAACATTACTGCTAATGTATTATATAAACACATCATACTTTTTGGTTACTATACAATGCAGAAGATACAAGTCCACAAACAGTTAAACCCAGTCAGTCAGAACATGAAAAAACAACCTATTTTTAACCGTAAATGAACATTTTGAAGGTTGACAACCAGAAAGACTTATTTCAAAATACGACAATCTGAGAAAAATATGTTCCATTGAGACGAGTGTAAAAATGAACTGTGCTATAACATTCAAATGGGGATATTTTGTTTAGTATTGGGTAATCTTTTTGGTGCTTAGAATATTTTGACGACAATGATTTTTGGTACCAAAGATAATCTATGTTTTCAGAGTCAGAGTTAATTGAAATAGAGGATATAGTTTGCAAGGTCATCAAAGCCTTTCATATCAGTGATGTGTAGTGCTGTTCCTTTTGTCATATGACCACAAAAAGAAGATCCGTCTCACATACATTTAAGAAAAATAGCTATGCTACATATACGGAAATTCTTTTTTTATTGTGCCTTTAGCCCACTTTTTCAAAGCCAATTTTGAATCATTTTTTTCTTCAGATAACTTAAAAAAAGCCAAAAATTGGGCTCATCGCGTAGGGTTATGCAGCAAAAGTGACTCCACATGCGTGTGGGGTATATGTGAAGACAGATCTACTTTTTCTCTTGGCCTGTCTCTTCATGCAATCAGCATTGATGCACTGTTCCTCCAGCCACGTGACTATCACCATCTATGGGCAATCCCAGCACTTAAATGAATGCAGGGGCAGTGATCTCACATGCTATACAGTCTGTTTCAACTTTGATCCTTAGCAGGTATCTAATATGTTTGTATTATATAACAGTTCAATTAATTTGCTGTTCACTTCTACAGGGTCAGAAATTCAAGGAGAATCCATTCTTGCAAAGATTCCCGCCGGTAAAATTGCGAGAATCCAAGTTGATTCTTGTGGATAATCTGTCTGAGCAAGCCTCCAAATAAGCAGGTCTTGACCATCAGGAGCTACTTTTTACTATTTTGACAAAATTAGCTCCTGGTCCTATACTTTACTGTGCAGAATTTGGAAAACACCAGGAGCCAAGACTTGGGAACCAGTGGGTAAAAAACTCCTGGGTGCCTGCTTATTTGGAGGCTTGTGTCTGAGACACTATTTGAATGGAGGTGAATCCTATTCTCGCCAGATTCTTTGCAAGAATCTAGATGGATTCGCTCACCGTTTTATGAACTTCTGACCCTGCCTATACCATACAAAGCTCTTACATGATATGCGGTCCTGAAACTTTAACAACATTGAATATGAAAAGTTTCTCACCATAAAACATGTTCTCCATATGTGATGTGATCAAGCAAAATCAGTCGGAAGTTGGAAATATTAATTTTGAGGTAGAACAAACAAAGGATAGAATTTCTTTTCTTTTCTATTGTTTTGAAAACCATTCACTAGCTAATAACTTTTGAAATAAGAGTCTGTTTGAGATGGGGTTTTCTGCAAAATGAAGCTGTGCAAATAGCCTACAATCAAGCAGAGAACTGAATATTAGAAATGTCTGACTTCAGACTGATTTTTCTTGATCACACTTTTTGTTGAATTATTATAATATTACTATTTTTAAGCCTCACTACTGAAAAAAGACTAAACACATAACAGTTCTACTGGCCTCCAAACCCATTATTTTTCACAAATGTTCACAAAAATTCAAAATTGGTAAAAAAAATATGAAAACACAGGGCCTTTACTTTAGTCATCTTCAATTATTATTATTATAAGGATTTATATAGCGCATTTCCAAAAGACCAATGCGCTGTACAATATGTATACATTAGATAAAAATATGTTGAACAAAACCCAGCAGTAAAATAAGAATTATACATACATATTACATGATAAAATACACAAAAGCAGCACTGAGAGAATCACACAGCCGACCCCACACCCCCTTCAAACACACCCACGCAAACTAACCCTTGCACACCACATACACACTACCCCCTCCCTCCCCCAAAAATACATGTACAGCTTAATGTAAGACCTTTTTTTTTAATCTTCAATAGGACACTGCTAGAAAAGACTTGCAATGATAAGAAATTTCTATGTATAAATCTTTGGCTTTTTGGTTTAGGGAATCATGTTTCAGTATGGTCCGTTAACTTTTAAAAAAAAGATTCATACACATGAACAATACATTTTGACAGCATTACCTCAATAAACAATATACATGTAGAATTGTACACGTATTCTACAATATATACTGGTAAAGAAGCAATCTATAAGTTAAACCATTTGGAAAGGTAGTTGCTACTCCCGAGTTTCACGCTTGTGCGATCATCAAGTCGGAGTTTTCTGATGATCGCTCAAGCATGAAACTCGGAGTAGCAAAGAACCGTTCCAAATGGTTTAACTTATATTCTAAAATCTACATGAACTAAACAAGACACACTCATACATGAATAACAATTGTTGAAAGGGATTAAATCCTATTTCTGCATCTGTGCATCATCAAATTACAGCTTGTATTCTGCATGATATTCGGCAAATAAAAAAAAAATAAAAAAATGTTTAGCGTCCATACTTTTTCACCAAAAAAAGGAGGAGGCCCTTTTTTACTACTTTTTAAGCATAAAATCTCCCTTTTTATTAGCGATAATAAATTGTGCGGACCTTAAAGAGGAGGCTTTAAAATGTTTTAATTTCATGGTTCTGAGGGGTTGGTCACCACAAAAAAATGTTTAAAATACATATAAGAAAGAAACAAAGCTGTTACAACATCTCATACTCCTTTGTTACTTTAATTTTCAAACCTTTTGTCGCTGCTGAAAGTGCCAAGTAAACCATGCTTGTGCAAAATTAAAGTTGTAGATAGTACATAATCTTTATCTATTCACAATACATGTGTCAACATAAAACTGTTTTTCACCGTGGCCATAATAAAGTCAATATATCATTTTACATAATACCCCTAAAATAACATAATAAAACATATTTCTTGAATCCTTTCTATTACAGCTAAGGCAAAAAAAAAAAGTTGTTTGTTTGTCCATAGAGGATCCTCAAAATGTAGGGTCGGTAGGTTGGAGGCTATAGTACACGGTCGGTCGGACGTGGACAAACAAACAACTTTTTTGTTGTTGGCCTAAAGCATATAACAAAACAAAAAACAAAAATTGAATGTAGATATAGATAAATTACAACTGACACATTCGTTTAAGATGGTTGATAAATATTAAGATTGGGGGTTTTGTTCCATTCAATGGCACCCTATTTAAGAAAAACTGCATTATTTATAACCGATTTTAGGTTTAGGAATAATAACATTATACAGGGTGTCCCTAAAGTTTCGAAACCTTTTCAAAACTGTACATCCCGTTTAAATATTTTGCAGTATAAAAATAAAAACATATTTGGATAAAGAAGACCTTTAGAATTATTGTGGTACCAAACTTACAAAAACAGCCATCTCTGTGTGTTAAAAATACAGACAAAAGTTTCCTGAACTGGGGCACTTTCATATGAAAGCATATAATAAATAGTAGTATTATGAGCTGAATAAAATCAAGGATGCAACACAGGGAAAAAGGTATGGACGAGAAAAAGGTTCTCTACAATGTTTCTGTTTGATTTCAGATTGATAATGATATAATCCATATTATGAACATTATTAATGTTGTGCATAACATTTAATAAGTGAAAAGAAATTTTGAAAAAAGTCCACAATTCTTAATTCAGGATTGTTTTCCTTTTAAACAATGCTGTGTTGTTAAATCTATTTCCAAGTTCAAATATTGTTGTAGCATTAGGCGACAAAAAAGACCTCGTTCTAACAGACCCCGACCAACCCACTTTTTTGCAATTTCAACAACAAAAAGAAAATTAGAAAAACAAATTGCAAATTTTTCATTTTTGTTTTTATTTTCTGGGGAATTTCATAAATTGTTGAAAATCCCCACCCCCACCTGACTGACCGTGACAGACCGTACCTGAGAAGTCCGTTTTTTTACATCACCTCATAGACTCATTTACAATGGCTTAGTATCCTTTTTGTGAGGTCATGATTTTTGCATATTTTGATTAATAGTCTTAGCAAATAATGATCAGATTTACAAATATATTAGCTTAAATTCTAATAATAAGAATAAGAATATTACAATATGGAATTTGGACTTGATCCTGCTACATAGTTTTAGAGATCTGTTATTTATAAAGACCGATAGGTCCTCACTCGTCAGAAACTCAATACAGAATGGTGGTACAAATATCATACATACACCAGTGCAATCATGTATACACGTGATTGATTTCACGTAAAAAGATAACCTGAAAGTTTATATTATGTTCATTGATCACAAAATGTCACTAAAAAGCTTAGTGTCAAGTACACTTGAATATGAATATACCATCATTCTGTATTGAGTATTCATATTGTATTATAAAGCTCCCTTACTTGTTAAGCACTTTACCATTTGGATGATTTCATCTCTATTTTGGATTATAATAAGAATATTAAACATTTTCTACAAAATTATAATAATTTTTTTTTAAAAGTTTTGCTTTGTTACAAGAACTCAGAGTTTATGATTACCATCTTACAAAGATGTATAGCATACTGTAATAAATGATGCATTGCATCAAAGGATACATCATGTCTACTTTGAGATTTTGACAACATCTGATCCACAATATTTGAACAAGATTTACAAGATACAGTGGAACCTCTCGTTAACACAAAGTTGCAGGGGCCTCATATTTTAGTTTGTGTTAACAGGAATTTGTGTTATCCAGTCATATTATAATGGTAAAAGATAAGCTTGGGACCTAAATAACCCTTTGTGAATAACACTTTGTGTTATCAGGAATTTTGTGTTGACAGGGTTTGTGTTAATGAGGTTCCACTGTACTTAGTTTTTGTGAATTGAAGATATTTTTGTTGTTGGAAATCTTTACATTTTTATTTTACTCTTGACAAGATGCACCTTATGACATGATGTGTCACAACAAGCCCAACTCATGTGCATTGTGCATTGACGACAAAGATCCAACCCTCCAGGCTCCAACCTACCAAAACCATCAAGGTTGTTTGATCCACTTCTGCAGAGTTCTACCTATGAGTAAGCTATCACAAATTACTCTAGTGCAAGGACCTCTATATTATGAATTATAAACATAATTTTCAATATACAAATGTAGGATTAAAATCGCTACTTCAGCACTGACAGCTTTGCTAGTGTAATGGTTATTAGCGGGCACCCAGGAGTTTTTTACCCAATTGTTGCTAAGTTTTGGTGTTTCCCAAATTTTGCATAGTAAAGTACAGGACCAAGAGCTATTTTTGACAAAAAAGTAAAAAGTGTTTCCTGGTACATGCACATTTATTTGCTTGGTGGTTATAACATTCGCTTTGGGCCAATAGGTCATAGGTTCGAATCCCAGTATCCCAGTAATTTATGTAAAACTTTGCTTTCTTATAGGTAACACCCTACTTTGTGATAGCTTACTCATAGGTAACACCCTACTTTGTGATAGCTTACTCATAGGTAACACCATACTAGTGATAGCTTACTCACAGGTAACACCATACTATAGTTCAGTTAGTTCCAAATTGGCAAACCTGTTTACAGCAGCGAATGAATTTTGACGAGCGTGTGCGTGCAAAACTCAACATGGCATGATGTCATCGTATGCGTAACTCTTGCATATGCCAAAATTGCGCATGTAAGCTTGGAATACTTTTGCGCGCGGATAGATAAAAACACATATTTCTCGCCAATAGTGCTAGCTTACTCATTAGGTAACACCTTAATTCTATCACTAGTATCAGATTATGAGTAAAATGACATTGATCCATCTACTTCAACCTGAACATCTGGCATGATGTTCAAAACAATATTAAGCTTGGTGTGTTGAACTTTATGCTTTAGCATCTCATCAGTGTTAGGGAGGGATTTATCACAGTACGCACAGGACATGTCAGACGCCTGCAGGGAATTATCCTCATCTTCATCATCCGATGACACAATGTCTACCACTTCAAAAACTGTCTCTGGAATTGGTAAGATGGCAATGTCTTCTTCCTTTTCATCATCATCTTCATCATCATCAGGAACCTCTCCTTGAGAACTTGGTATCGACAACATTTTCGATTTACCATGTTGACTGGCATCAGGAGGATTAGCGACAGCAGCATCAACAGGAACCTTCCCTTGAGAACTTGGTATTGACATCCTTTTTGATTTATCATGTTTATTTGTAACCGGAGGATTAGCAGCATCAACAGGTGCCTTCCCTTGAGAACTTGGTATCAACAACCTTTTTGATTTACCATGTTGACTTGTAGCCGGAGGCTTAGCAGCATCAACCTGTCCAGGGCCCAAAACCACACCGTCATCATTAACCCTGATGCTATGTTTAAAATCAAGATGTCGGTCTAGAAATACTCCACCAGTAAACTTCATCTTGCAGATATAGCATTCATAATATTTCAATGTTTTGTGCATCAGCATGTGATATTTGTAAGTGTATCTTTTGATGAATCTATTCTCGCATATAAAGCATGTGTAGTTATTGACTTCCGGGTGAGTCTTCTCATGATTTTCTAGATGTTTTTTCTCCTTGAATAAAAGAAAGCAAATACAACAGCGCTGTCTGTCGAAATTTATAGCGCCCTCTTCAGAATCATGCATCTTCTCATGCATCTCTAAATATTCTTTCTCGGAGAATCGTAAAGGGCATAAGGTACACTCGTACAGAGTTTGTGAGAGAGCTTCAGTTTGTTTCGCTGATTTTCTCTTGTAACAAATTCTCATGTGCAATTTCAGTTTTGTTTTTGACGAAAATTTACCCCGACAATTTGGACAGGACACTGCTGAGGGCGCACATTTCTTAGCGTGATCATCCAGATCCTTTTTATGTTCATAGAGTTGGGAGCAGTACCTACACTGAGGTAATGCGATGTCATCATGCTTTTCTTTCAGATGTTGCTTTATACCGTTGATTTCTTGGAACTGCTTCATGCAAACTGAACACTTATATGGACCAAACTTGCTGTGGCGATGTTTCAAAGACTCTGATTTTGAAACTAACATCTGATAACAGATTCGGCATCTGTAGATTTCTTTAAATAAGGGACCGGTTGGGTCCTTTTTGCATAGATAAGTCTTGTGGATTTGTAAGAGTACTTCAGATTTGCAGTTGACCCGACAATGTTTGCACATGACTTTATATGTCTCATGTTTCAACTCATGCTCCATCAGGTCAGTTTTGGACTTCAACCTTGCTGAACAGTTCATGTGCTTGCAAGAAAGGACATATTCATCAGATTTCTTCTTTGTTTCACTTGATTTATCCGCTTTTTTCTTTGTTTTACTTGATTTATCCGTTTTTTTCTTTGTTTTACTTGAGGTAGATTTCTTCTTTGATTTTGATTTCAGCTTTGCTTTTTTCCTCTTAAAGTCCAACATTTTGTGAACTTCTCTCATGTGTCTATTGAGGTGCCTGACATCATCAAAATGTTCGTAACATACTTCACACATGATGTCCATACCCTCTGTGTCTGCATATGTCAATTCTTCTGCTGACATTTCCTCAGCTGACAATTCCTTTGCTGACAATTCCTTCGCTGACAATTCCTCTGCTGACAGTTCCTTCGCTGACAATTCCTCTGCTGATGGTATGACTTGTGGGGTCACATCCAATACCATCGCTGACAATTCCTCTGCTGATGGTAGTGGGGTCACATCCAATACCATCGCTGACAATTCCTCTGCTGATGGTAGTGGGATCACATCCACACCTTTCTGTTCCACTCCTGGTTCCCAAGCATCATCTCCATCAATTTCCATGACTGAAGAAGAGCCATCAGAGTCTATATCAGTCACATCTACCACATCTTCAGGTGCGACGTCCTTGGCTGATATCAATGGTTCACTTTGCTCTATCATATCTTTATCTTGCTCCATACCTATCTCACTTGCTATTGGTATGGTCCGACTCCTTATTGGTATGGTCTGACTCCCCATTGGTATGCTCTGACTCACTATTGGTATGGTCCGACTCACTATTGGTATCTGACTCACTATTGGTATGCTCTTACTCACTATTGGTATGATCTGACTCACTATTGGTATCTGACTCATTATTGGTATCTGACCTACTATTGGTATGCTCTTACTCACTATTGGTATCTGACTCACTATTGGTATTTGACACTCTATTGGTATGCGCTGACTCACTATTGGTATGAACTGACTCCCCATTGGTACGTTCTGACTCCTTGCTGGTATGGTCTGACTCACTATTGGTATGGTCTGACTCACTATTGGTATGGTCTGACTCACTATTGGTATGGTCTGACTCACTTTTGGTATGGTCTGACTCACTATTGGTATGGTCCGACTCACTATTGGTAAGGTCTGACTCACTATTGGTATGGTCTGACTCACTATTGGTATGGTCTGACCCTCTATCGGCAAAGGTTTCTTGTTCCCATGATACACCAGAATATGTTCTTTAAACGCTGGATGATTAGGGAACCATACTTGACAAGGAGTACATATCACCTCCGGTGTGAAATGTCGTTGTTTCTTGAGTGATAAGTCCACAGCTTCAAATGCTATGTATGTATTGCTTACTGTTAGCTTGACAAAGGTGTTGAGGATAAATGCTACATGGTTGGCCAGGCTAGCCTTACTGCAGTAATTGGCTTGACACCATTGACAAGTAGAAGGCAACCATTCCTTATGTGTCATCTCATGAACAATAAGAACGATAGATTTATCCAATGGTACCTTGACATTACAGTATCTGCATGTTGTCAAACCAGACTCGAGATTCAGTTTAGATTCCTTGTGCACAAATTCACCGTCTTCATTGCGATGTACCAACTCTGTAACCCATTTATCATGGTCAAGTTGGTGGAGTTGAAAGGTAGATTGATATTTAAATCTCATGGGACATGCCACACATGCATATGGCTTGTCTCCAATTTTCAGTGCTAACGGTAATTGAAGTACAGTTGTAGAAAGACTAGAGGTGTGGGTCTCTTCATGCTCTTCAAGTGTTTTAAGATCATCGCATTTTGAATTGCAACCAACATAACTGCATCTCAAACTGAAATTACTAGGATGTGACTCCTTCCAATGCTTTATCAATTGATCCCGTGTGTAATGTCCACTTCTGCAATTTTGTTGTTGACACTTCCAATTAAAATGCACTTCCACATGCTTGGTCAAACTCAGTTTAACGGGGAATATCTCTAAACACTTAGAGTATTGACACGGGTAGTAACCCTTCACTCCAAAGTGATTTTTCTGCAACAGTTTGATGAAGTCGATTTTCTTGGTGTTGAACCATTGGTTTGCATGATCCTGATAGATATGCGATGAGTGATCGAGAAGACTAGAAGTTCGCTGTGAACAATGAGGGCATATAAACATGGTGCTATATGTATGTGATGCAAGCATGTGTTCCACCAACTCATCCTGCTTATGAAATGTCACTTTGCAGAAGCTATCATGACAACTAAATGCTGTCTGCTTGTATCGCTTGATTAGATCAACAATGAACGACTTTTTGTGTTTAGATGCAATGTGGTTAAAATGAAGCATCTTGCTCCAAAGTGACTTTTGAGGGTTTACTTTGCAGAATTTACATATGTACTCACCATATTTCTTATGATGAACCATGTGCATAGCTAGCTCTGAAATATTTCCAAATATTTCAGCACATCCACTGTAATGACATTGGTAACCGTCATCTTTTGATTTCAAAATATCATCGAAATCCTCTAGATTTAAGCCCAATGGTCTGGAGTTAAGAGCAGTCGAAACCTTTCTGGTTTTAATGGAAGTATGATGTTCTCCAGATCTATTCTGTATCGAATTACTTACTGGCCTTGTACCAGTAGATTTGATAGATTCCCTTATAGTCTGCGAAGCATCTTGACTGCTCAATTTCTTCACCAAATGTTGAAGTTTTTCCTGTAAGCTTTTGTCATCTGCTGCAGTCTTTTTATCTTTTGCAGCCTTTCCTTTAGACTTCCGTTTCGATTCTTTGCGGTGTTTCTTATGCTTACCAGACTTACGTGATTTCTTCATCACTTTGTCATCTAAAAGCTGTGGATCTGCCACTCTGTGTTTGCGTGATTTCTTTACCCCTTTGTCATCTAATAGCTGAGGATCTGCCGCTCTGTGTCTGCGTGATTTCTTCACCCCTTTGTCATCTAATAGCTGTGGATTTGTGGCTCTGTGCCAGTTTCGTATGTGTTTTGCTAGAACTACTTTATCCTGAAATGTCTTAAAACACATTTGGCAATGCAGGATAGTAGACACCCTCTTTTTCTTTTTGTACTTCTTTGATATTTTCTCTTTTGCTTTGATGACTCTTGACTTTGATGATACACAAGAAGTTTTGTTGGCAGCCTTCTTGTCTTTGTTATCCGCATTATCATCAGCTTTACTTCTTTTCCTTTTCTTCTTCAGCTTTTTTAGTTTCGACTTAGTTACTTTGGTTGCAGTGGGCACCTTGTTTTGCGTGTTAACCTTGGGGAACAATTGTGTGCATTTATTCTGGTGGCTTAAGGAAGCAAAATGTCTTTTTAATTTCAACTTTGATCCAAACAGAGTACCACATGGCTGACAGCCAAATTTTGTCGCTTTGCTATGTCCTATCATATGAGTTGAGAACATTTTCTCCTCATATACTTGTAGGCATATACTACATTGAATCCGCTTGTCTTTGAGAATGATTCCTGGTACGATGTGTGGCTGATCCAATGTGAGTTCAAATCGCATACCAGTGTCATCGATGATAACACCAGCGGAGGCACCTAAACCCTGAAAATCCCCTGACGATTCACCGTATGCGTGTTGGCTTTTGGAAACCCTGTTATGTCTACGCCGCTTCTTTCTTGCATTATGAGACATTACCTCTGCACTCGGATGCTTATCTGCACTATCTTTTCCAGACGCTTTCCTTTTATTAATAACAGTTAGTACACGCTTTGGTCCGCTAACATGTGCAACTCTTTCATGGTCTTCAAGTTTCAGACGGCTCACAAAAGATGCGTAACACTGCTTACACTGAAACCATTCACCATTGTGCAAAATCATGATATGGCGCATCAGAGAGGACTGCTGACAAAACTCGACAGAACAGAACTCGCATTTGTGGGAATCAGACTTCCCTTCTACAGTAATGATTTCATCAGTCTCTGATGCTGATTCTGTTGATGAAGATATTCTTGCAGAACTTATTGGCTTATCTGAGCTGACCACCTCTATAACACTGATATCATTATCAGAGTTAACATCTGACGTGCTTGCTTTGGCTCCTGTTGTTGTGGTATTCCGCAACTCTTCTTCATCACTGTCATCTATGAAAATCACTTGAGACGCTTCATTTACTGCCACTGGGGTACTTGGTATTTCTGAGCAATCAAAATTGATGTCTTCACTCTCCTTGATAACCTGCTTTGATTGGGACATCTGGTCACGAGTGTCATAGGTGCTTAGTGATTGGTTCATTATTGTCTTGTTAGCATGAGAGCTGTTCTGTGATTGGTCAGTCGTTTTCTTGTCATGATGAAAAATACCATGCGCTTGACCAATAGTCTTGTAAGAATGAGCCTCATTCTGCAAGCTGTGATAATGAGAGGTGTTCTGTGACTGGTCAATCATTTTCTTGTCTTGATGAGAGATGTCATGCGCTTGACCAATGGGCTTGTTAGAATGCACCTCACTCTGCAAGCGATCGTTGGCTTTTGCTTCTTGTCGATTATTTGGTCCAGCTACAACAGTGGATGTAACGGTAACAGATCGAGATTCATTTTTTGGCAAGGCACTACTGGCAATGGCCCTATCATTGATCTCACTAGCAAGAATAACAAAATCATCAGTTTTCATCTGCTTATCTTTGACAGATGGTGCTGCAATAGTAGATGTGATAGACTTTGATTCTATATTAGAGGGACTGGTCTGATTATCAAGATGTTGTTTACGAGACATTTTCCTGGGTGATCTTTCGTCTCTTTCGTCATCTTTCATATCGACAAGATGTTCGTCATCATGACATACTTCTGGCTTGATAGATATATGTGAATTTCCATCCAGTTTATCGTGACACTTCTCTGTTGCAATATTATCAGTATCTGTCTGGTTGTCATTACTCCTTCTACTTTCTTCCATGTTAACGCTATCAAACTTATCATCAGGATATGTTTCTTTGTTACAGGATGCCACTGGGTTGTCTATTACCTGGTTTGTTGGTCCATCAGTTGGTAGTTGGTTGGCTCTCTCAGTCTCAGTGAAGGCACTGTTGGTATCAGTTCTCACATTGACACTTCTACTATTGACACTATTATCTGGTTGACTACAAGTGTCATTCAAATTTTTTGATGACAATGCAAGTGACCGTACATTGCTGATAAAAGGTAATACACTGGTTGATTTTTTGTCAGCTGTCACATGTGTGTTACTCCCTCCCTCCTCCTGTTTAGTTACAGGTACTTGCATATTACTGGTACATGGTAATTGACTAATGGTGCTTTCATCAAAAGAGGTTCCAGGTGCGTTACTCCCCTTCTCTTGTTCAGTCAATGGTAGCGGCATGTTGTCAACACACAGTAATTGACTAGTAGTACTTTCACAAGAAGCTCCCCGTGTGTGACTCATCACTCCCTGGTGCTGTTCAGGTACAGGTGCAGGTGATGGCAAATTGTTGATATTTTTGATACACAGTAAAGTATTTGTAAGCATCCCACCAGCTGTCACACAGTTGTCACTTACTCCCTCTGTCCCTTGTTTAGTGACTGGTATACTCTCTGATTCTTGGCAACGTAGAGTGGCCTGCTTATGCACATATTTCATGTGTTGCGCAAAATAAGACACCTCGTTGAACCATACATGGCATTTGTAGCATTTCAATGACGAGTGTGTTTGTAAGTGTGCATCTAATTCTTCAAGACTGGAACTCCAAACCTTGCAAATTTTACAAGGGTTAACAAACTGGTTTAACAAGTCCGCAGTATGTATCAACAAATCTTCTGTGCAGGCGTAATGCCTCCTACACACCTGGCATTTGTACCTATTAAGAATGTCATGTTTCACGTTCAAGTGATCTAGACAGGCTCTTTCTGTGTCAAACTTGCATGTGCAAATATCACATACTTGGTTACCATAGCCTTGAGGAGCTACATATGTTCTAGTTTCATCATCAAATAGTAACGCTCTTCCATAGAATTTACCGTGTGCGAATTCATGGGCACTTTTCTCACGAAAACTGGTAAACTGCTTATTACATAGTACATCTCTAGTACATATCAACCCCTTGTTGTGGGATTTATAGTGCTCTTGCATGTCTTCGGTAGAGTTAAATTGTCTTTGACATCCTTTGGCTACACATGTTACCATTGTTGACCAGTTGTGAGAACTAACAAGATGCCTTTCCATCTCTGCATTTGTATCAAATTCCATTTTACAATCTTTATCAATGCAAGGGATTGCTTTCCTTTGACGTTTTATTCTTTGCATATCAGGAACCTTGGGGTTGCTGGTCTGCTTCTCTGTGTCAGAACTCTCTACCATGAGCTGATTAACATTGGACGATGATGAAGCAGTATTGGGTGTTTGTGACGAATTCCTAATTCTTATTAACCCTTTTACATTCACTGCTAATGAATCAGTAGTTTTCAACTGCTTTGACCCTGTCTTTTCCCCTGGAATGATTTTGTTGTGGGATTTATAGTGCTCCTGCATATCTTTGGTAGATATAAATTGTCTTCGGCATCCTTTGGCTACACACGGTACCGTTATTGACCAGTTGTGAGAACTAATAAGATGCCTATCTATTTCTGCATTTGTATCAAATTCCATTTTGCAATCTTTATCAATGCAAGGGATTTTGTTCCTTTGACATTTTGTTCTTTGCATATCATGAGCTTCGGGGTTGCTGGTCTGCTTCTCTGTATCAGAACTCTCTACCATGAGCTTATCAACATTGGACGATGATGAGGCAGTATTGGGTGTTTGTGACGAATTCCTAATTCTTATTAGATTGTTTACCTTCACCTTCGTTTGCCTATGATCAGCATTTTCAATATCCCTGTCCATGATTGGTTGAATTTGTTCAGCAGTTCTTTTCACATTTGCCTCAATCGCCTCGAATGAATCAGTAGTTTCCACCTGATTTGATCCTGTCGTTTCACCTGGAATGATTTCTACAGTAGAGTGATAGAGCTCGTCTAGCTTTTTACCAAATTCATCAAAACTTGCATCTATTTCTTCGGTGATTGCTGACTTTCCACTTGCTACTTGGTTACAAGATGAATCAGGAGGTCCACATACTTGCTGCTCCTCAGTCATGGTGTACTGTTTGTCTATCTGGTCAGGACCCTTCATTATACTTCCTTGCATCACCATACCAACATCATCATTGACATCTTGTGCACAAGACATATCCAGCATTCCCTCCTTGACATCTTGTGTACAAGACATATCCAGCATTCCCTCCTTGACATCTCGTGTACAAGACATATCCAGCATTCCCTCCTTGACATCTTGTGTACAAGACATATCCAGCATTCCCTCCTTGACATCTTGTGAACAAGACATATCCAGCATTTCCTCCTTGACATCTTGTGTACAAGACATATCCGGCATTCCCTCCTTGACATCTTGTGAACAAGACATATCCAACATTCCCTCCTTGACATCTTGTGTACAAAGCATATTCTCCGCTGATCGCTTCTCCAGGTCTCCATCCACCTGTTCATCGATTCCCATCAGATGATTAGTCGCCGCAACATTAACATCAGAATATTCTCCCCCACACACATCTTCACACTCCATCACTATGCCTTTCTCGATTTTGCTTGCATTTTGAGATGCTTGTGTACGGTGCTTAATCTCTTCTGCAATCTTATCAGACTTTTGAGAAACATCAAGATCTCCAACGATCTCTTTGTCATTGTCACTCTCGAGCGATGTTTCATTACTCTCCCCGTCAGTGCCTTCGGAAGGTGATTCTGTCATCTTTGATGTTTGGTCAAGTTGGACTGCACTATCCTCCTCATTTCTCCCATGCGTTTGTAACAAGTCATTACGATCATGTAACTTTCCCCCCACTGTTCTAACAGAAATCGTTGATATTTTATCATCTATCTCTTTTGTCAATTCTCTATCACCACCTTCAGATGCCTGTGGCACTTGGTCATGTTCTCTGATAGTCTCTTCCACATCAATCTCTGAATTTTGCAAGTTCTGGACACTTTCCTGTACCAAATCATTAACATCTGTAGTAGAGTTGGTTGATACTGCTTCATGAATTGATACAGTCTCTTCCACATCGGTTACAGAGTTGAGTGGTATTAGCTCATGATCTGTTACCTCTTCCATACTTGCTGTAGAGTTGTGTGATATTTACATAAGCTCTTCTAGTCCGTCATCCACATGTTATAGAGTTGCATGTGCATTTCATACTCTAGCGTCATCCTCATCTATTCCAAACCACACATCAACAATTACCACAACTTGCCTCTTACCAGGAGAGTATTAACCCTCATCTCTCTTCATCCCAAATCAGTACAATGTTTAATTATGTGCATTATCATATGATTGCCAAGCACTATCAATATCATTGGATTTTTAGAGCATGAATTGTACTAACATTAAACATTAAGCATCAAATATAACTGGAATAAACATTTACCAGTTTTATAGTACAATATTTGCAGAATTATACTTCAACAACCCATAAAATCCAAGATGATTCATCTCAGCATGCAATATCCATACAATATCAACAATACTTGAAATAAGGAATAACTTTGCTCTGGGCCCATGTACCTTAAATGACAGCTCTCAATAAAAGTTCACAATAATGCGCATCAGGTCCGCAGATATATACTGTGAGCCTGACTTTGGCACTAAGAAATGTTGGCTTATTTTAGGCACTGTATGCCAAGTATACATTCAAGAAGAAATGCAAATTTAAACAAATTGAACTACATGTAGTACTGATAATTGACTTGATGCATGTTCCGCTGTTAGTCTTCTGTTCAACCTGTTCTACTGGTCTTCACTGTTTACAAAGGTATTGACACAAAACTGGACACATCAATACCTCCATAGGATCATCTGGTTAGACTAATTCTCCATGCCTGCAAGTTAATATTGAGAAAACAAAATCAGGGAGATACAGTGAGTTATAGTAGATCACAAAGTTAGTATAGAAAGTCCACAGAAATTGTTTAAGTCATAGTTTGAAAAGATGTGTATGACTTGCTTAAGCGACAAAAACCCACCTGTTCTGTGGGCCCTATTGACCCCCTTTTTTTCTTTTTCTTTTTAGATTTTGATTTTGATTTTTTTTTTGGGGGGGGGAGGAATTTTTGAAAATAGTTGAAAATTCAACCAAAAAACCAACAACAACAAAACCTACATTTGGAAGATGGATCAATCTTTTGGAATTGGCTGAAATAGCATCAACAAAAGGGTTAACCATATACAGTCATCACAATAAGTAACTGACCAGGTAATAAACATGCTGATAACTCTAAAAGTATAACTCCTACATAAACATATTTAATTATAAAGTTGTTAAGAAATTTCTCTTCTTGAATTTGAGATATTACACCATATTATAAGAATGGTTGATTAATGAGGAAGTTACGATCCCAAATGTTAGGGCAAGTCTGATTTTCATTTTAACATTTTCTTTTCAACACGGGGAGAGTATGACAGGTAAAGCGTGTGTGCCGTATTGATCAACCGTAACAATGCCACCGGCCGACTATCCAACAACCAGGCCATCGATGGGTGAATTGGCACTACCTACCAGTAATCAATAATTTGCCGGTCTGAGTCCCCGTGTTGAAATTGAAAATGTGAAAATGAAAATTAGACTTGACAGTACATTTGGGATTGTAACTTCCTTAATAATCAGCCATTCTTAGCGTGTAATATCTCAAATTCAAAAAGAGAAATTTCTCAACATGTTTATGATTTAATATGTTTATGTAGGAGTTATACTTTTAGAGTTATCAGCTCATTTATTACCTGGTCAGTTACTTATTGTGATGACTGTACTATAATTTAATCAGTTCCAAATTGGTGAGAAATATTCGGTATTTATCTCTCTGTGCTCAAAAGTAATCTAAGTGTACTTGCGCAATTAGGGCTACACACACACACTCATCATGCATATGATGCACACAGTGTGTGTGCTTGTTGCCTTCATTTGTGCCCCTGTCCTTTGCCAATATGGAACTGATCAAACTAAAAGACCCTCACGTAAAATGTCAGTCAGTGAACAATTCAAATCAGTCATCATTGAACATGTAATGGCTACAAATCACAACATAGACTGGGAGGAGGGTCATGCTATAGAATACCTGACCCTACCAGATTCGTTCGCCCATAGAACAGGGTTGGGGATTTGTTGTCGCCTTAGAAAGAAAGAAATTTGTTAAGACTTCAATACACACATGAAAATGGCCTAGTTCATCAAGGGAGAAGTGTCATACACATAACATCATTAGAACCCATTGACTGCAATAGACATTTCTATGAAGTCCCAAGCAATTTCATATTTTAAAAGTGTACAGATATGGGTTATAACTTCTTTTGAATTTTGTATTCGTGTATACATCTTTTTGCAGTTTTGAAAATTAGGTTGATTCAGTGAGGGACAGGTAAACTACACTCTGAGTGTAAAGTGGTGATCTCTTCCAGTTTGACATTTCCTTGCATTGCCATGGCGCATGAAAAGTGCAACTTGATATGTTGCAAAAATGTTTCAAATTTTACAGATCTTTGCATTTGCACCACCAGTAAAAACCTGCCCCCTTCCATCTCACCCAATTCATCACTCACTCAATTTAGCTCAAAATGTGACTGGCAATTTCATCATTACCTCTAGATTATATTTAAAATGGTCTGAAATGCCTAGTTTTAGATCAAATTGTGCTATTTTTTGGCAATTTTGAACTAACAGGCAAAATGTTTGGGTGCTTTTGCACATATCTTGCTCAAAAAAGTATCTTGCTCCCCCCCCCCACAAACACACATAACGCTTGCCTCAACCCCCCCCCCCCCCCCCCCCCCCCCCACACCCCAAACGGAATGACAGTGCCATCAATGACCACACATATAATTTGCACATCCCCCTATCCTCACCATTTTGCCTTTCTGGTACTAAACAAAGTATATTTTAAGTGTATCCATTAATACCTTGTAGGTCAAGCAGATCAGTCTAATCCATGAGGTCTGCTACAACATGTTTAATAACGGCAAAGTAGTATCCCGTGTCATTCACCTGATAGCAACTGCACGAAAAGAGAAGATAAGATGTCTCATTGTTAACTAGAAGTATCAAGAATTCTACAAAACATTTATAATGTGTTGGGCTCAGTGAATGGGAATTAGCTTAATTGTATATCCACACAATTATAGATGTCTTGTTAGATACTTCAATGTTGGACTGAAAAATGGGTTGACATAGATGTGTAGCCCAATAAGTAGACGGGATCCTCATGTCTTCCCTATTTTACACACAGCCCCTGCGAGGGTGCTCAGATGTGAAGACTGGAACAAATACAGTTCCAAAAGTGTGCGCTGATAAACTCGTGAATAAACATGAGCTTATTCACGCACCAGTGTGCCGGTAGTTTCATGCGGTGTGTTGTACACCGCGTGACGCGATAGGGCGCACGATTTGCATCCCCGTGGCGCAGCGGGACGATCGTTCGATGCACTTCCTTTGAATTAGACCAATCGGATGCTATTTCTGTTGTTGCTGTGAACAAATGCGCATGCTCGGTATTGGTATGAATATTCATATGCTAAATTTCCATGAGTTTTCACGAGTAACCTCACACTTTTTGGACAAACAATATTCCCAGTCCTCTTTTTGGTCCGCCATTGTTAAAGATGGTGGCCATATAGAGGGACGCAGGGACCCAGTCTACCCAATTGGTACGATACTATGAATCTGCCTCCAGTGTTGAGTGTGGCCCTTGATTGTTGGGCGAGCCAGCAAATTGGATTTGGGTGCTAACGTTCCAATATTGTGTCAACAACTGCGTCTCTAATTCAGTTACAGCAAAGGCTTAATCCCTATTGATACAGCTCTGGCAATATTAGATGCTTTGTCTAATTATTATATACATGTATAGCCACTTCAAATTAATCTGTGACAAATTTAACATTTTGTGAAAAATCTGGTTATTTTCTCAGGAAATGTAATTGTTTTTGTTTTGTTTTTTTAATTGGATTTAATTCAAATGAAAAGTAATTTGGTACCTGAAAATCTGAATTTACTTTCTATTTAGAATTTGTATTCAATATGACTCCCAGAACACAAATGTAACTTGTTTAAGAATAAGCAAAATGAGATATTCAGCTTTTTCATAATGAATGAAGTAAGTGAAAGCATATCAACATGAAAATGTAGTCGTCCTCACAATACATTGGTAAATATGGTACCAAACTCTTGCGCACCCGTAGACAAATTTCAGTATGCTCTTAGAAGGACTATTTGATATGGGCGGGAAATCACTTCCAGATTTACGTAACATATGCTTGCCTGTTGGAAATTCATCCAAACCATTATGACGGCAAAACTAACTACATATATCAACCACAATTAACCATGAACTCCAACCTTGTATTGTGAATCATATACTCATCACCACCACCACCACCACCAACCCCAACAACAACAGCAACAACAGCAAAGTATGAATTCCAGTAAATGCAGGATTGTTACCTAAATGTAATGATGTCAATCCATTCCAGGTTAAATTTATAGGATGGATAATACTAGGGCCACAGAATGTATATGTCTCCGAAGAAACCTGAAAAAAAAGGCTATGAGAAATGTGCATTTTTAACATTGAAATGTGGCATCTCTTTGTGTGTGCATGAGACAGGCTCTGTGAAATGTATATTTTAATACTACCATATTAGAAACAAATCACATTTGTTGAACTCTATTTAACTTCTATGTGTATACATGTGGCAATTTTAAGCTTGCAAGCAAGAAAATGAAGCTGATATGGTACTTCACAATGTGAAATTAAAATTTGAAGAAGCATAATTTCCAAAAGTTCAAGAAAATAATGGAAAAAGAAATTATACACTGAAATCCAAATTTTAAAAGCTACAGTCTTCTGAGACAAACTTTCATTTTTTGATTTTAGTAAAAAATGTCATGGGAAATGTGGCATCTCTTTGTGTGTGCATGAGACAGGCTCTGTGAAATGTATATTTTAATACTACCATATTAGAAACAAATCACATTTTGTTGAACTCTATTTAACTTCTATGTGTATACATGTGGCAATTTTAAGCTTGCAAGCAAGAAAATGAAGCTGATATGGTACTTCACAATGTGAAATTAAAATTTGAAGAAGCATAATTTCCAAAAGTTCAAGAAAATAATGGAAAAAGAAATTATACACTGAAATCCAAATTTTAAAAGCTACAGTCTTCTGAGACAAACTTTCATTTTACTCTGTGCAGTTATATATCAGAGTGTATTTCATCACATGCTTTATTTTTGTGCATTCCGGGTATGCATGCACTCGATCAGTAACACATTTAGAACTTGTGTGCTAATACTGTGTCCATCCTGCAGGGCACCGTAGAAGGCAAGCGAAGAAGAGGTCGCCAGAGGAAAAGTTGGAGAGACAACATCACAGAATGGACTGGGAAAACCTTCGCAGAAACCCAAGCATTAGCACATGACTGAGTCAGATGGAGGGAGGTGGTGAAGAAATCCGTCATGCAATGCCCCTACGACCCTGGAGGGTTATGGGAGCGGTAAGACGGTAAGACTGTGTCCATCAATGCTGGAATAAGATCTTTGCACGGAACTGCCATTTGCGAGGTGAGCCTCAAACTGAAGTCAGATTGAATGCTGCATCATTTGCTGCATCATTTGACGACCCAGTCAGAGAGAGTCGAACTAGTTACATAATGTTATGGAATAGTCCCATTCATTGCTTAAATTCAATTATTTTTGTTGTGTCTTTTATTAATTTCTTGTATGTATTTTCTACTTTCTGTTTTATTTGTTTTAGTGCATATAGGGACTTAATTGTGGTATCCGTTCAGTAATAAGTATGGTTTTATTATTATTATCAGATTTCTTACCATTTGATGAACTGGTATACTCTCGCACTTAGGATCCCAATGCTGCTCTGGATCCTTTCAATAGCACCAATGATAGAGAAGAGTTCCACTGGTGAAAACATAAAAGAAATGAACATTTTTTAATGTAAAGCTCACACATTTTATTTATATTACGTACAAGCACATCGTTACTTAAAGGTAGATGACCCGATCACATTTTCATAACAAAAAAGATTTTTCTCAAACTTATGAAGATTTTCATATCATATGAAAGATCATATTTTTCTGATTAACATACTGAAATTTGACAGTCCAAATCAGTAGGATTACGAAGAAATCGGTGAAATAACATCGAATTACCGCGAAAAGTGGTAACCACCAATATAGTTTATGTACAACTCAATGGGCACATTTCACGGCATCTTGTGCGTCTAAAATAAGTAGTGGTGTAATCGATTGTCGAATGTATCGATTGTCGAATTAAATTCTAAAACTTCCGACATGTCGATACACACGATGTGTATCGACACAGAACGACAACAAAGGTGTAAGCTTGAAATAACAAGAAAAAGTATGTAGCCTGTCTCCCACCCGCGAAAAAGTATAATTGATCAGAATGGCCACGTCAAATGATAACCCCGAAATCACGCAGCACAGACTTTACTAAGTCTACTTGTAGGGGTATCGCAATTGAACAATTCGATATACCCCACTTCATATTATGTTTACGATCGTCACTCCCGCTTATGTAGTCACATGTGTCGAATTATATTGGTCTAAAACATGTTGTTTCAGAGGGAGTAACGCGTAATGAATGAACAGGACAAGTCAATAATACTTCCGAGAAAGTTTTCATTGCACATACAGCGTTCCACGCGATCGCCATCGGCCATGATGGATAGCGGCCGTGTGTGCAGTATTTATTTTTACTCATCCACAAATCATCATGGGGGTTCAAAAACAGGAGAATAAAAGTTTAAAATAGTTTGAAACAGTTAGCTTTGATAGCCATACCACCACGGGTAACAGGTTTGTACTCTTTCTGCTTGTACTAGTCATGTATTGTCGCTAGCTATGTAGTCGCAGTCGTGTATACTTTTGTCAGTGTTAAATAAAAACGAAACTCACAAAGCAGCCGTGCATATTAAAAATGTGTTATTGTCGATACTTTTATCGATATGTCGGACTTTATGACTTCCGACATGTCGATACGCAGAAGTGTATCGATTACAACCCTAAAAATAAGAACCATTAGAGTTATGCAACTCAAACTTTGGAATACGACTTTTTTGAGGATGACCTTTCATGTCGAATAGAAAACTTCAAGTTGAAAATCGGAACATCTACCTTTAAAGTTGAATGTATTGATTACTTTTAAGCTTTTAATTTTTCCCATCAGCATAATTTGATATCAGAAGAAACGCCATATTTTTCTCATTATTTCAGTAAAATCTTTGGCGCAAGATATGTTCCATTTAGACGTTATTGCCCAAAATGCAGTGAATTACTGCAAAGGTTGAACCACCCAACCAGTTTGTATACTACTCAATAGGGAAATTCCATGTCACCTTATTCTTATAAAATAAGAACCATTGGCGTTATGCAACTCAAACTTTGGAATACAACTATTTTAAGGATGACCCTTCATGTAGAATAGAAAACATCAGTTGAAAATTGGAATCGGAACACCTAACTTAAAATTAAAACCAAGCATGAGAATGAACTCAATTTTAAAAACCGGAAAAAATATGTGAAATTGTTTTAAAAGGCAACAACAAAAAAAACCTTATGCAGTTCAGGTTAGACCAGAAAATTCTCATGGGCCTGTTAAACTCTTTATTTTCAAGTTTCAGTTTTGTATAGTACATGATTAGCCTGATCAGTCAATACGAGTGTGTACAAAGTCAATACAGGGATAGGAAAGAGGAACCTGGATACTCCTCACGATTTCTACCGCTCGGTGTATTGGGATTCAAACCCTGGATATTATAGGCATATTATCCGATCTCTTCGTCAGTCTTCGAAGTAATGCCCTCGATCCTTAAAGGCATATTATGTGATCTTTTCCAGAGAGCACCCTCCATTCATGATTTTTTTTAGAAAGTAGATTTTCTTGCAGATTTACATTTCCGATCATAAATCATACAAACATTCCAAGTTATAGAGCGATACGATTCCGAATTACCTCAAAATCATGGTGAAAAATATAAACTGTCGGAATCCCGACAGTTTATTTTCACTCTAAAACCATGATTTTGAAGTAATTAAGAATCGTATCGCCCTGTAACTTGGAATGTATGCATGATTTATGATCAGAAATGTAAATCTGCAAGAAAATCTGCTTTCAATTTTTTTTTTGATGTTGAGGGCGTTCCCTGGAAAGATCACATAATATACCTTTAATTAAAAATTACTCTGGAAGCAGAGTTTCTTGCAGATTTGCATTTTTGTTCATAAATCGTAAAGATATAGTAAGTTACAGAACGATATAATTCCTAATTATATCAAAATCATGGTTGAAATTATGTCAAAATCAGAGGTTGAAATAAACTGTCAGGGTCTGCGCCCGGCAATTTAATCTTCTGAGTGCATTTTGGTTTGTAAATAGAATTCCATGGTTTGACACCGTATTAATGCCATGTTTACAGTGTTTCCGGAATAGTACGGAATGCTTTTTATGATGAAAATCAAAAATATATGTTGGAAATTCCTTAAATAATTGGAAGCAGATTTTCATTGTGATTTAGGAAAGTTATGAAATTTTTCTACGAATAATACAGTCAAGATCGATTCATGAGTCCGGGAATGTCTTTCCTGATAGTCAAACATCATTATAAGAGAGAGAAAAATATGTGTAAAAGTTTGAAAAAGATCACATAATATTCTTTTAACTTGCTATAGGCTTAATTGATATCAATAATAAAAGATCTTCAACTGTGCATTCCATGTTAAATATACCGCTGTGAATTACTATGCTTCGTCAAGTTTCCCTCTGTGCGGTGATGTTAGAGTGTATTTCAGGGAACATGCCATATTAGCATGTTTTTGAATGCTATATGCACTGACATAACGATGCTAATACAATCATTGGTTACTGCAAATAGGAGATAAACACTGTATACGCTACTTGCACGCAATCACCATTTTAGAATGAAAGCGAGGCTCTCCCCTCATCACGCACGCGCCAAACCGCGTCACGCGATGCACAAACCTGTGTGAATGAAACCACGATGCAGTGTGGCGTGATAGTGCGTGGTGAGGGGAGAGCCTCGCTTTCAATGGTTCCATCTGTACCGTGCAAGTAGCGTATAGTGTCCTTTGTTTTCTTACCATTCGATGTATCAGTACTCTATCACTCGGATCAGATACAAGCCTAGGAGAATTCTACAGCACACAATGGAAGATTGTTGCCTCCAGTAGAAGAGAATTCAACTGGTATTTAAAGCAAAAAAAGAAAACTGAATCATTTTTAAGATCTAAAACTCACATATTTTACACACATACTGACTGAGGACATCTTTACTTAAAGGGACACTGAGAGATATGTATAGGAGTGCGCCCTCAATTTTTCTGGAAATCAGGAGTGTTTTTGCACCTATGTAATACTTAAGGCATACTAACTACCATCTGAAACTGTTTACCTTAACTTAACCCTAAATCTACACCCCCACTTTTTTCAGAATTTTTTTTCAACATGGAAAATTTACCAAAATATCCCCCCCCCCCCCCCCCCCCAGGACTTGAACCACGGACCCCCAGCATTATCATAAAAAAATTATCATATCTCCCATTTCGAATAACCAATTTGAATGAAATAAAATTTAGGTTATAAGCTAGTAATACCATCTTGCTAGGCAAGTCATTAAATATAATCATTTTTGAATTTTAACTGGTTTAAAAAATCGGTGAAATCGGGACCTGACTATTTTGACTCACCCTGTATATAGCGGTCCATTTTTTCATCGAAAAACGTCCACGCCGGGTGGTACCAACCTGCATAGTCGTGGTATTTTGTGGTATATGGTAGGGGTTAGGGTAAATTCGCCAGAATTTCACAATTTGGTAATTTCGATGTACACCACATCAGCATCACTCACCACATAAATTGCTTCAACCAAATTTCAATCTAGTGCCATAAATCATTACACTTCAGGGTTCCTAGATACGTACCTAATCTATTTAAACAATTATTTTTTTCCAAATTTCCATTTTCTCGGCAGCCTCTCAATGCCCCTTTAAAACTCTTATTTTCTTTAAGTTTCATTTACATATTAATTCATTTTTGGCTCGATCAATACCAACATTTTTGAAATTCAATACAGGGCCAGTAAATTTAACTTTGGGTGATGAGCTGGCCCAAAGAATAAAGCTGTATAATCCTTAGGCTTAAATCAATCAAGACGATTTGTGTGTTCTAAGGTTAATTCTGTGCTGTCTTATACTCCAAGGATAAACCCAAAGAGTAACCTGGGAAATTCCTCAGGATTTGTACCTATACTCCAGTTGGCTTCCTCTGGACAGTGACATAACTTAACAGACGCAGATTTTACACATGTGTATGTATCTTCTGTCTTTCAACGCTCGTGCATGTACGCCTGCAATAAGTAGAATGCGCAGTTACATCACTGTCTTGTGATGGCCAAATATATGATAGGAATACAAAATTATAAATACTTCGCAAAGTCACTTACATGATTGAAAATTACTTGATGAGTCACTGCAAAGAGGTACATTATACAAACAATACATAAACATAGTATATGTGACTATTATCCTTCGTGTCGGTTGGGAGAGGGGCAGGTGATCATCGCACTGTATGCATGCGCGACCACAGACATGCGTAATAAACTAATAATAGGAGTGGGCTATTTACTGGGTCAAAAATGCTTTTTTGGTTATTTTCCCCAGGTAACAATTTTTTTAATTCCATTTGACATATCTCAACATGAAACAACAAAATATTCAGTCAGGGGTCCAAGAAAAAAGTGTGCAGCGCCCCCTTGTGTTACAATATCTGATCCTTATAGAGGAGTTGGTTTGATAAAATCTTTCATATTACTCATTTTGTGGCTTGTGTGATTTTGGTGTCTAAATAAATATAAATGAGCTCAAACTATCTAATTTTGAAAGTTACATAAAAATCAGACATTGCGTTTTCTTAAAAGTTGACGTTTTGGGTCAAAATTGACCACGAGGGCGCTTTTCAAGATTTTGCGCATGTTTTCAATCATTTTGCTATTTTAAAGTTTACAGCTACGAAAATAAGTTTGACCTACACAAGAAATCTGAGCGTTCTATCACAATTAGTTTGTCCGTAGCACTCATTTAGTCATTTGAAAGTTCCTTTCAACACACTTTTCCTCGTGTACAATTCAATAGTGGCATCCAAAGAATGATCTAATGAGCGCTGCGGGCAAACTAATTGTGACAGAAAAACAAAAACTCATTTTATGGTCAAAAGTAAGGGCACCGTGTATGAAAAATCTGTGGTCACACATCATAGTTGAATTCCCCCTCTCCCCCGGTGGATTCCTTACCATTTGATGTATACTATTGCCCTCTCAATCAGATGCAGTTTAATTCAATGTCCATTCAACAACAAAAAAACCTGGGAAGAAATTCAACACTACCGCAGACTCCGTAGTCCAGAAGAATTCAACTGGTGATGAAAAAAGAATAATAAGCACATTTTACCTTCAGTACAATACACACCGTTAATATTTAATTTACACTGTGTGCTAAAGTTTGGTTCCAATATAATGTTATGTATATAGGGTATACAAAATATGTGGATCTTAAAAATAAAAATAAATGGTTTTTTTTTTAATATTCTTCTGAATATTGTGAATCATACCTACTCAAATTTCAATGGCATATTTGAATTCCTCATGCAATTACCCTTCAGACACTTTTGGGGGGATACAAACAAATACAAATTTGTAATGGTAAAATGATGTCGCAAAAGCCAAAATCAGCGTGTAACATGGAAGGAGGCGAGCTTAAAACGCATGAACCAAGGGCAAGTCAAAAAATATTTTGCTCAAATTGAAAAGAAAAGTATTTTTAACCAACATGTGAAGATGACCATTGTTAAATCAGGTGAGGTAATGTTTGCTTTCATTTGCAACCAATAAGAATCATGACACTTCCCGTTACTACAAGCTACAGACAAAGACAAAAACTGTTGGTACATGCACACTTTATACTAGAGATGACCTCATTGAAATTCCCCAGTCCCCCTATTCAATTTTGGTTGGAACCATTTCATCGCCATGATCGTTGGGACCCACCCTCAACATTGATTAGTGGGGTTGGGAGAGGGTATGAGGTAGTAAATAGTTCAAGCTCTAGGCTTACTAACTGCTCTACACAAGAACTTAGTACAAAAACAGTGCTTGGTGGAAATTGCTTCTAAAATGTGAAATATTACCCGAAAAATTAGTTCAGTGTTCCATCACCAATATTCCTATTTTGTGAAATGTTCTTGATCTATTCATATATTAAAATGGCATTGCCAAAAAATGTTCAGAGTTCAGAAAAGTCGCATTAGATTTTTTATGACTATGATTTATGACTAGCAAGCGAAAAAAAATAAGAAAAAAATTGTGAAATTAATTGTGTCACATCAACATCAGAAGATATTTGATGTGAAACAGATCCGGTTTATATCCGTAACTCTGGAAACATTTTAGAAATGCTGCGTATTACGTAAGCTATCCGGTACACAATATCACTAGAAAGTGACGGTCAAAAACTGATGAATCTCGTGTAATCCCTACGTTGTATCACCGGAAGTGGCGCAATTGAAGATGCACGGATCATTCGTTAAAACTATCGCGCAGTTTTGCCATCTTGAAAAACAATAAACGGTCTAGTCAATTGGAGATTTTGTCATGCTGTGTAAGGCTAACCGATTGAATTTCACCCAAATGATTGCATATCATCTTCAAGAATTAGGGAGTACAAATATTAACATAAATCTGTCCGTGAAAAAGAGAATTTCATCCTTTTGGTATGATTCCCCCTTACATTATGGGAGGCGCAATGACCCATACACAGAGGTATGGGTCATGTTAAAGAATAGGCAATAACTGCATACAAATCTTGGTGAAATATTTTGGTGTGTTTTAAATTTGTTTTCCACTAGTCTATATTACATGACCCTCTAAGGTGAGGGATTGCGCATCAGGTAGGCCAAATAAAAATAAAAACTAGTTTCTCGTTCTAACTTTTGAATAAAAGGAGGATGAGGGCACTTTTTTTTTTTTAGTAAACAACGCAAAATCACCATTACCAGCACAGAATTGCACGATTGATCTTGAAGAGGATGAGGCTTTTGTATAAAAAAAAATATTTCATGGTTTTGGGGGGTTGATAAACACAAAATCTGATTTAAAATGCTCATTGGACTAAAGTAAATATATTACCAAGATATCAGCTTTTTACATATTTTACCAATGGAAAGAATAAAGAAATAAAAGAAAATTATAGAATTCCTGACAAATAATGCGCAAGAGGACGAGAAACTGCTTTATATTTTTACTTGGCCTATAGAAGAAGAGGCATAATTCTGTTATACCCTATACACACCTACATCGGCAGTATGCGTCGTTCTTAAAAATCATGCACTATGAATACCTCTGTGAAGGGTATAACAGAATTAATCCGAAGAAGAACCATACCAAAAAACTAAAGCCCTCCACTTCGTCCAAATTCTGTTTTTCACGGACAAAATTACTATTTGGTAGGCCTACTCACCAGGGTTGTAAATGACTTAACATTTGTGTGTGTGAAATGGGAATTGGGGGAAGACTCTATTGTTATGTTATTGATTTATTTAAAGTAGTAAATGCTCTTATTGAATACTTGACAGTGTATTTCACCATGACTGCATGAATACAATAGCACCTACTTCCAGTGTTGCCAACACCGCATTTTTTAAAATTATTTATGCTTTCTTTATTGAGGGTATATGTTAACAGTGACTTGCACTGCTTTCCAGGCCCTCATTTCGTTTGGCCGCGCTATTGGGCTACTTTTGACCCCTGCGCAGCGGGCAAAAAAACGCGTGCCACGCAGTGTGCAATATATACTATTTTATTTGTGTAGCAATTTCCAAATATTGCTTAGCATTTCATCACATCTGTATTCGATACAATTGGGAAATTGATTAGCAATTCTTCAAAATTGTGTAGCATTTCGCTATGCGATACCAGATATTGCACCCTGGTGCCACGGTTTGGGAAAAGTCAAGCTACAATGTATTTTCTATAGGAAACAAAAATTGGGCTACTTTTTGATGTGGGCTGCGGTTTAGAGGACACTTGGGCCACAGTTTATGACTAATCTCAGTTGGCAACACTGCCTACTTCACACTGGTCATAGGGTTGTGTAGTGCAACTTTTAAAAATGGTCAACAATATTTTATTTTGTTCCAATTTTTATTTTAACAATTTAATAACTTATTGAAATATAATTTTTGTAGACTTATAGAGAAGAATAAATTCCCCACAACTTTGGTGAATCTAAAGATTCCTTCAAAAAACGCTCTGATGTTCAACAAGACACGTTAATGATTTTAATTTGACAAATAATAAGAAATCATTATCCAACCATGCTATTTGAACGCATGGTCCCATTCTTTGGAATTCACTTTCAAAATTAATAAAAGAATCAACATGTGAACCATTTCCGAAACAAACTTAAGAAAACATCATCCAACAATATGAATAATTCTGCTTTTTTGAGCTCGTCCTTGTATGTCATGTCTTGTATAAGTCGTCAGATTTTGTTTTATTCATACATGTATGTATCATGTACATTGTACTGTAATGGTATTGTAAAAGGGGTAGGCTATTTACAGGCCTTATTGGCTTTCTAGCCTATGATGGTGGATGTCTCATTAGACAAGTGATTTGTTTTTTAGGTCTTAACTCAATATTCTGCGAGAATCCATTTGCGAGAATCCATGGATTCTCGCAAAATTCCTCTGCGAGAATCCATTTGGATTCTCGCAGGATGTCGCGAAAGTACACCCCTGATTAGTATACTGATGAAAGCATAATCTTAGTGAATCAATCAAATAAATGATATAACACCTCATGATATTTGAAAATAATTCCAGTAGATTCCAAAATAAATATTTAACTAAAGATTCCAGTTCAATCAGTTGAATGCCTGATGAAGTGTAATCGATAAACAGATGATTTGGTACCAAGAGCGAAAAGTGGAAGTGGAAGTCTAATGAAAGCAGTACTGCATGAAAGGGTTTGTATGACAACAAAGGACAAGTGGTGGCTATTGTATCTATTGTATATCAATGTGACGTTTAACCGCTTTTGAACGTCTTGTTAATTTCATGATTTAAAATCATTAAAAAAAAAATGATTAAAAAAAATATTATAATATTTATTAATATTAGCCTAAAACTAAGCTTATTCATATCTTAGTTAGCCAATTTTGATGAAACATTCATTCAAGGAAGTTTGAGCGTATTTACATTTATTACATTTATAATGCACTTATCAATTGAATCCCCAGGCCAGGGCGGGGACCGTACGCAAACGTTGCCCGGCTATGCGGGGGCGTGTACCGGGGCTGTACAAAAGGTGCCCCGGTGTGTAGCCGGGATGTAGCGGGGACTTACATCACTGAAAAAATAAACCAGGGAATGGCCGGCAGTGTACGTAGGGTACACAATAGTCCCAATCGGTACCGTAGTGCAAGTGTATCTTCAATACACGGTACCACTACCCTCCATAGACTCACGACGTCGCGAAAATCACATTTTGAAATCAAGATTTTCACATCAAATATAATTGAAATCAAGATTTTCACATCAAATATAATTGAAATCAATCAAAATGCACTCACATGTTGTTCCTAGCACTCTTAGTAATACATTGAGTTCATTAATTTTGATCAAGCATCCTCATTTTGGGGGAAATATTGAGGTGAAAAAACGAACGATAGTATAGCCACCATGGGTCTAGGTAGACATGTACTCCCCGGGCGTAGCCGGGACCGTACAACGATGAACACTTTGTCCCGGCCACAGGGGGTGGTGGGGGTGGGAGGGGACTGTAGCGGGGATGTACAAAAAGTAGTCCCAATAGTGACCTGTCCTAGGTAGCTGGCTACCTAGGGTCACAAAACTCCCTATTGACTGTTCACGTCGCGAAATTCACATTTGAGTGTCAGCACTGCCGATTTTTCACCTAAATATTTTCCCCAAAATGAGGATGCTTGATCAAAATTAATTAACTCAATGTATTACTAAGAGTTCTAGGAACAACATGTGAGTGCATTTTGATTGATTTAAATCATATTTGATGTGAAAATCTTGAATTAAAAATGTGATTTTCGCGACGTCGTGTGTCTATAGAGGGTGTTGTGGCTATAGTATAGTGAAGCATGAACGTTAGTATAGCCACCATTGGGTCTATACAAAAAGTGGTGCCCCGCCCTGCTGCTGGGACCGTACCCGGGACGTCACATCTGCAATTTGTACGTCCCGACCCTAATACCCGGGGCCGGGGATGCAATTGATAAGTGCATAAATGATGCAGACTGTCTATGCTATTTTTCGTAGCTACTAATTTCATGATTTAAAAAAATCATAAAAATTAAAATGTCGCAGTACGATACTGCGGATAAGAAGGGGTTGCCAGCTTATTCGCAGTACGATACTGCGGATAAGAAGGGTTGGCCAGCTTATTCGCAGTACGATACTGCGGATAAGAGGGGATGATAGCTTATTCGCAGTACGATACTGCTGATAAGAAGGGGTTGCCAGCTTTATTCGCAGTAACGATACTGCGAATAAGATGGGGTCGCCAGCTTATTCGCAGTACGACTGCAACAGTTTAAAATGACTTTTTTAACGTTTTTAATGTCCCCTATTATTAGGGAAGTGTCAATCCTTTTTGGCGCCAAATTTATCAAGCATTGTAACTTTTAAACTATAAATGTGTACATAAAAGTGTGTTTTTTAATGAAATAAGTCAGAACAGAGACTCTATTTTGGGTATCAAATGTCATTCAAATCAATTTTGGCGCAAAAAAGGTTAATCAGTAGTTGAGAGAGGGTATAAACTCCGGGTATAAACTACTATAACGGTAACCTAATCGAATTTGGCGCCAACAAAGTTAGGGTCTTATGTTAGTTGAAGGGGGGGGGGGGGGGGGGTAAACTATTATTTAAGACCCCCCTCTTAAATGTAATTAGAATTGATTTTGGTGCCATAAGAGTAAGTGTATCAGGTTAGTATAGTTGAGAGGGGGAGGGTAAACTACTAACAAGACCCCTCTTAAATGTCATTTAGAATTGATTATGGTGCCAAGAGAGTTAGTGTCTCAGGTAAGTAGTTGAGAGGGAGGGGGTAAACTACTAACAAGACCCCTCTTAAATGTCATTAGAATCGATGTTGGTGCCAAAAGAGTTAGGGTCTCATAGTAGTTGAACTACTTACCTAAGACCCCTCTTAAATGTCATTAGAATAGATTTTGGCTTTAAACAAGTTAGGGTCTTAGGTTAGTAGTTGAGAGGGGTAAACTCAGTTCCCAAAAAGTTGGCGAGGGAGGGCAACCAAACCAGTTTAATTTTGGCCTAACATTAGTATGGACAACAAATTGATTGGCAAAGCTTGTGCGAAATATAAAACAAAAATGTTCCGGATTCTGGATAGAGTAAATATTGTAATCAATTGCAGAAAAACAAACTTCTGGAATTACATCAATACATCAATAAAAGTCTCCCTTGTCACCATCACTAACGAAATGCAATTGGAAGTGGGTGAGAAGAAATCAGTATTTAAGTAAAAGTCAAATAAACTTTCATTTCTCTGAAGTGCCAGTGTCCAAAGCATTGTATATTTGCAAATTTTAATAACTAGGTGAAAGCTTGAGGGATAGACCAAACGACATCCGGGTATTTTCCGGGTAACTGATTTGTGATTAGCAATGAAACCGTACTGCGAATAGTAGACAAACTGTTATAATTCGCAGTATCGTACTGGGAATAGCCAGTTCGTTAAAAATAAGCTTACTTATTTACTAGTTATTATTTAGTAATAATAGTAGGTTAGTTAGCCTTTACTTTATAGCGTCATGGTTTAGCCTTATGATAGGTTTCATCACAATTATACATAAATTATAACCTTACCAAGTTAATAAATAGAAACCAGTGTAAATTACTCTTAAAACTGAGAAGAAATCCAAAGAAAACAAAGCGAATCGACGAATTCCGTCCTCCGGGTTTCAGGTAAATTCAGCATGTCGTACATTTTTATTTATTAGAGGGCGCTGTGACTTTTTTTTTGAAAGGACCAGACGAGGGGGGACCCAACGAATGGGGGGGCTGAATGGACCCATCTACATCTACGTTGATACTCGGCAAAGTCCAATTCCTGGATATATACCGCTGAGGTGAAAAAATGTGTGTATGTGAAGCTGGGGGTTGTCTGTGCGAAATATAAACAGGTGCGAGTAAAAACCATCAGCCGGAGCTAGTTGGCGAATATGTGAGCCTTACAGACGTTCACAGAAGGTGAAATGATGACGTCCGCAGGCAGAGCATTCCATAGCCGAATTGCTGTTGGCATGAAGTAGTATTTATAGATTTCTTTGGTGAAGTGACCCTAAGTCCTTAAAGGGGCAATAAGAGATGTGGTGGAGGCAGCGCCCTCAATTACAAAAATAATTGTATGATAAAAACTGGGATTTGTATATTTTTACAATTGTATTACATAAAATATTGATTCAAAAAATGCTGATCATGCCCGAAGTTAAGGGTGGTATTCCAACATATTTAAAACATTGTTTTAATCAAGTTTTGCTGTGGTTTTTTTAGTAGAAACAACAATAATGGCAATTTTTAATGTTCATCTTCAATTCTGAAGTAAATTAATTAAATTTAAAAAATTCAACATGACACTGTGTCCCTTTAAGTCAAACGTGTGCAACCAGCGGCCCGCTGGCGTCTAATCTACGGCCCGCGAAGCAATCCCAAAATTTCCATCGGCCCTTTTAAACCGGAACTCCCTAGGTTACACAAATGGTGGATTGATTCAGTGGTCTGCTCCCTTATAATTAGTATGGTGACGCGCTGCATTTAGTAAATATAACTCAAGGTGTGATTGCATGTTAAAATCACTGGTTAAAATGGCGCTTGCAGCAGCAACATCAAGCAAAAAGAGGAAATTACACGAAGAGAAGCAGGTATTCAATGAGCAATGGACTGAGGATTATTTCACTGCGGCCTGTGAATGGATCTCAAAATCACAATGAGGCCCTGGTGGTAGAAAAGGTTGCACATGCTTGCTTTAAGTGAGTTATCTTGGTTCATAATTATTCGAGACAGGACCTGTTACAGGTCCAAATTATTTATTATTCATTTTAAATATCACACAGCCTGAGATCATAATTACAAATAGAACCAATACCCTAAATAAATGAAGAACTGGTAATTGTTAAACTTTTATCATTTTTATTAATTATTCAACTTACAAACATTTTAAAGATTTCAATTATTTTAAAATGGTTAACACTTTTCTGAACTACACGTATGACCGAAACATTAACAACTAATTATCATTTGGCTGGCACCCATTTTATGTGACCACTAATGACCCTCAGATCCACTACCCTCCCCCGCCCCATCCCTTTGCATTACATTATAATTACTTCATTTTTCATCTGAACTCTTTAAATATTTAATACATCAAAATTGATAAACGAATTGAACATTTAAAGGTAGATGTTCCGATTTTTAACTTAAAGTTTTCTATTCTACATGAAAGGTCATCCTTAAAAAAGTCGTGTTCCAAAGTTTGAGTTGCATAGCTCTAATGGTTCTTATTTTAGACGCACAAGATGCTGTGAACTGTACCCATTGAGTAGTACACAAACTATATCGGTGGTTACCACCATTCGCGGTAATTTGACGTTATTTCATCAATTTCTCCGTAATTATACCGCTTTAGGCCGTCAAATTTCAGTATGATGATGAGAAAAATACAAGCTTTCATATGATATGAAAATCTCCGTATGTTTGAAATAATTCTGTGTTACGAAAATGTGATCGGGTCATCTACCTTTAATGTTAACTAGGCTATAGTAACATAATTATAATAACTCTATGAATGCACAAAAAGCTGAGTCAACCTTATATTGGGTTAAACATGAAAGATAATTTTGAAACAATTTCAATTTCAATTTAACATCAAAATTAACTAAAATGTATCAGCAGCAATAGCACATTCTACATGATGATAGCTGTAATAAGTTTGCTGTTGTCTTAGCAGTTTCCACACGGCGTCTGCAGACGACATTCCAAAATTTCACAAAATGTTTTAAAAATGTCAACGTTTAATTGAATTTCAATTTCATTACATGAGAAATGCATTGAAATAAGTACAGACGGATGCTTAATATTGGTTCAGTAATTTTTGAGATAGACCATGACAGTTGGGAAAGGTTTGTGAACAATTGTGTTTATCGACCAGCATCATACTAACACTTTATTTTGAAGAATAGAAAGTTTCCTGGGTGTATACGTTCCTAGGACATAGGACCTCAGACCCAGATAATATTCTAAAACTCTTAGCAATTTTAGTAACAAAACATGACATTTTAAGCATGTTAATTGAGGGGGTCCAACTAACTACAAAACTAATCCCCATGCGTATTTGGTATGGCCCACACTCGGGGGAGGGGGTACCATTATTACTTTGGGTATAGGTGTGCCGCCAAGGATTCTGAACTACATGTATGACCGAAACATTTACCAACTAATTATCTTTTGGCTGGCACCCATTTTACCACTAATGACACTCAGATCAGATCCACTACCCTCCCCTGCCCCACCCCTTTGCATTACATTATAATTACTTCATTTTTCATCTGAACTCTTTAAATATTTAATACATGTTTTAATCAAAATTGTTAAAAGAATTGAACATTTAATGTTAACTAGGCTATAATAACATAATATAATAACTCTAGGAATGCACAAAAAGCTGAGTCAACCTTATATTGGGTTAAACATGAAAGATAATTTTGACATCAAAATTAACTAAAATGTATCAGCAGCACATTCTACATGATGATAGCTGTAATAAGTTTGCTGTTGTCCTAGAACACTTTCCACAAGGCAGTCGTCTGCAGACGACATTCCAAAATTTCACAAAACGTTTCAAAAATGTCAACGTTTAAGGGGGGACTTAAGGAAGTTTTTTGTTGAATTTTGTTAGTGCTGTAATTATTGAACCATGACTCAAATGTATATAAAAGTATACATTTTTGGAAAGGAAATGGATCAGAAAATCCAAATTTGGCATCAATTTTGACCAAAAATGTTGATTTTTTGAGAAAATCACAAAAAATCACTTTTTTGACCCAATTTTTTTGAACAAAGCTGACAAACATAATTTTGAGTTAAAAATGCCCAAATCACTTGATGATGATGTTAAGACACTACTGGAGGGACGAATTTTTTTTTTTTAAATCTAATCCAATATTTTTTGAAATTTTGACAAAAAAGTGTTTAAAAAATTAAAAATCAATTTTTCACGTTTTTTGGCACTTTTTGGTCAAAATTTTCAAAAATATTAGATTAGGTTTAAAAAAAAAAAAATTGTCCCTTCATTAGTGTCTTAAAATCATTATAAAGTGATTTGGCCATTTTTTACTCAAAATTATTTTTTCTAATTAATGGGGTTTTAATCCAAATTACATTACTCCATTTTCCATCTGAACTCTTTACATATATATAATACATAATGCTTTAATCACAATTGTTAAAAGAATTGAACATTTAATGTTAACTATAAAAACATAATAACTCTAGGAACACTGCTGTTTGATCCCACATAATGTGTCCGTTTTATTCTGAGAGCACCATAACTTGCTGGCCCAGTTCTATTTTTATCTGATTCAAATACCTGAATATACTGGCCATCTTTTGTAGAAATTTTAGAACATTTGTTGGTGGACGTGCCAGTTCTGAGAAATAGAGCTTTGAATATTATTATTTACTATAATAGCGCCCTCATCGGCCATATTTCCCATAGAGTTACATGTAAAATATGTATCAAGTAGAAAATGCTGATAATTTAAAAAGGGCTCGAACAATTTTCTTGACATTTTCACCGTATACTCTTATTCATTAGCCACTACCTAAATCAGGTCAAACCATGAAAGGGCCACTATCTTTTTATCCCATAATTTTGATTACAAAGCGGACAGTCAAACAGCCATGGGATAGCACGGAAAGCTGAGTCAACCTAATAATATGTTGGTTTAAACATGAAAGATAATTTTGAAACAATCACCAACTATTAATTCAATTAACATTTAACATTAAAATTAACTAAAACGTATCAGCACATTCGACGATATATACAATAAGTTTAATGTTGTCTTAAAACTTTCCACATGACAGTCGTCTGCAGATGACATTCCAAAATTACACAAAATGTTTCAAAAAATGGAATTTCATTACCATTATTTGGAATTACCATAAGAAATGCATTGAAACAAGTATACATGCTTTGGTTCAGTCATTTTTGAGATGACAGTAGTTGGGAGAGGTTTGTGAACAATCATGTTTTTTGTTTAAAATATGATAAAACTAATAGCCTGTGGAAAGTGTTGATATACTTCTTTCAATTCAAGGTTGTTTTTGTGAAGCTAAAGATAAAGAGGCATGGTGTACTGTGACAAAAGCTTGATAGGTTGGTACAAATAAATAACATCATTGCATTTTGGTTGTTGGTAGCATGAAAGTTGTTATCTCTTTTAAACCGGATTATATTAATATTGTTTGCTATCAAAAGATTTTTTTTTTAAAGATGTTGTGAACATTAATGACAATTTAATGTTACTAACATTTTATATTTAACATATATATTTATATATTTAAACAAAGACTTTCATCTTAAAGCGACTACTTAGTATAAGGGATGCACCATTAGACTTCAAGGGGGTAGGAAGTTAGGGTCAGGTGGATTTTTCAAAAAAAATTATCGCCTTTGGCAGCAAGTTTTTTTTTTAATATGTACCTTTGTATTGAGTTGGGTGGGCAAAGGTGGTAGTTCTTTTTTTTTACTCATCAGTGGGTGAAGTTGTTTTTTTGCCTGTGTAGTGGGTGAAGGTGTTTTTTTTTAAACTTCCTACCTCCCCCCCCCCCCCCCCCTTGAAGTCAAATGGTGCATCCCAAACTGACTTGCTGCTAGTAATACTCCAATCTTTATTGTAAGGCCTAAAAATAAATGGTTTGGTTGTCCTCTATAGTATACCTTTCTTTTTAGGGGCGAGCAGGTGGAAAAAGGTTTTTTTAATCTATATTTGTTATAGATACCTATGAAAAGGTTTAATAGCAAGCATACTGTACTACTCTTTCACTTGATAATTTAATTACTTTTAATGTGCTAAAATGACCAAAGGTGAGAAATTATTCAAAAGACCAAAATCTTGAAAAGCAAAATGATGGGTTGTTTTGGTTTTGTACAATTATAGAACATCCAAAATTTCAAAAGAAAAATAATCCAGATATTGGAATTTGTTGATTATTTCTATTCTATTAGTACAGCTTGTTTTAAATTTTAGACAACCAAACAACTATTTTACTAAGCCTACTACAATAGCATAGCACCATTTATCCAAATGATAATGTAAAAAAGACTTTAACGAGTTACAGTATAGCTATCTGAGGTAAATCCAACTGATCGTATGAGAGTCCCACTGTAGCGAATGCATCCTGCAGTAGTGCAGTTTGTTGACAATCAGGATCAAGTCCTGTAGTTCTTTTCTCCTACGTATAGTTCCCCAAGATCACCATGGGTAGCTTCTTGTGATGGAAGTGTTTTGTACTCAAACAAATAATGTCAATTTCTGTCATCTGTAGAACTGGCATGCTCACCACTCGCTTGCTGGCAAAACTTACCAGAAGAAACGTTTTACCTCCAAAGTCTTGCAAAATTTGATGTAGCTTTGGTTTTTGCGAGGCAGTAGGTTTTTCTTTACCTTTCTCAAATTCATCAATCATTTTCTGCCACGGAATGGGCTTGGGATTGGTAACCATGGTTTACCAAAGCCAACAAAAACTTAAAAGTTTCTGTTGGCTTTGGGAGTAGTTACCTTTATTTGTATGGCCGAGACTTTCGGTTATGTTGAATTTGTTTGGGCGTTTCAGAGGTTCCAAATCTCTTTGTCTTTGTTGAATTTTAACCTTGCACTTTTATTTGTCTTTGCCATTGGACATGCAATGCTTATTATGGACCAGCAACTCTTGAATTGTTGCAAACGATTTCTTACACAAATCACAATTTCGATTGCAAGCTATCATTTTTGCAATGGTTCGGTTCTGGACATTGTGAATGTTGCGAAGGTGCCGATTTAGTGTGGCACCGTCATAAAACAGCTTCTCACAGAAAACACACTTTTCAAACTTCATCATGTTTTTGTCGTCTTTGTTTGTTACAGGTTTTCTTCGTGTCTGCACTTTCCTTTTCTTGTTCACATCATGGGCAGTTGGTGGCATTCCCTTTTGTAGTGACTCGGTATCTATTTTACAAGTAGCGGATGCCAACTGTAATACAGATGTTGCAATGGTTCGGTTCTGGACATAGTGAATGTTGCGAAGGTGCCGATTTAGCGTGGCGCCATCATAAAACAGCTTCTCACAGAAAATGCACTTTTCTGACTTCAGCATGTCATTGTCTTCTTTGTTTTTTATAGTTGTTCTTTGTGTCTGCACTTTCCTTTTTCTGTTCACATTTTGCACGGTTTGTGGCATCCCCTTCTGTGGTGACTCGCTTTCTTTATTACAAGTAGACGATGCCAACTGTTCAGATGTTTCATATAGTTCAGTTGTAGCATTATCTTCGAAGGAATTGGTGTCGTAGTCGGTTAGATATTTGTTCTTATGCCAATAACGAGTATGGCTTATGAGAGCACATTTTTCAAAGTACACCACTCCGCAAAACCTACATTTGTAGTCCTTCTTTTTCTTGAATTTATGTTGATCCAAACTGGTATTCGTTGGCATGTGCAAATTGGGTTTATCTTTCTCCATAATGGATGTTATTGCTGTACAGGTAGCTATCCTGCAGAATAAAATGAAACCAAATACAACTTAAATTATTCATAAAATAAATATAGGCCTATGATATCCATGAGAAATAAACCCAAAATGGCTTTCACAAAGGTTTTTATATCTGACAACAATAATAATAAGGGGTATATTTGAGCCCTAAAATGGCTAAATATACTTAAAAGGGGTACTTCCACTTTTACAGTACAGTAATCGGTATCAGTATCAGTCGGCTATGTTCATCATAGGTATTTTGCTTTTTTGATTGGGAGGGGCACGCAACTTTTTTGGGGGTAGGGGTGTCCCGTCCAAGTTAAAAAAGTAGGTTGTAAAAAGTTAAAAACTGTTATGGGCAATTCCATAGATTGGTGATAGGACCTGAAAATTTTAAATTCAATTTGGATGCTTATTACCCATTTTATTTTATTGTATACACTTGTAGGTATATGGGACAATCAAATGTTTGAATGATTTGTTTGTAAATTTCAAGAAATTATCGTCTTAAGTTGGAAAATGTTTTTTTCATAAAAAATAAGTGGAAAATGTGTGTTCAGGTTATGTTGACCTCTTACATTTAATATTAACTGTAAATATAAATATTTGTTGATTTTTGAAATGCATAATACCTTAGTTTCAAGTTACCAACTATGAAAAATACCTATGCATTGACACAAGTTGGGAGGAATCTCTTGTGTGTCCGATGGTAATTGAAAATGTAACGTGAGTAACGATAAACATCAAATAGTTGTCCTACTCAATTGTTCTTTGCTTTTAAATTCTGCCAAATGGAATAATAATCATACTCCAGGTACTTAATTTAAAAACAGGAAATAAAATGGGCTATGTGTAGTTTTATTAAAATGGCAGAGGTTTGAAAACTGTAACGTGAGTAACAATTGTAACATGAGTAACAAAAATGTAACGTGAGTAACGGCCTAAAATGCATTGTAGCAATAAGAAATGGATCTCTTTTTACTTTTACTGCACTTAGTTGTATTCATTTATCAGTCTTATGTCAGTCTGGCACTTCCATCACTTCGTACGCACTATTTCCAGGGGTCAATGCGTGTCTTTCCAAGTTTTTCAACAAGTAAAACAGTAACTTTGTCCTCTGAAAGTCACTTTTAAAGGAAAATATTCAATTGTGTTGGTTACAAAGTGTTAAATATACATGCATAGCTTATGTACACAAATATTGTAGAGCATTTTCTGCATATTTCTTGCGTTCATCGTTCCTAAGTTCAAAAATATTGATTTTGTGCAAAGGTGCTGAATTCGGCAACCTTGATAACTATGGTGTAATTCATCAATTATATGCAATTATTTTCACCTAACACTTGTTAAACATAATGTTAAGTTTCAAAAAAGAAAATAGCTCTCAAATTGTTTCTGTTTTAATGCAAAGTGATACCATTTTCATCAATATATTGTTGATGTAACAGGTAGAGAGTTTGCAAATGTCCTGTGAACTTGTGTAGCGGTCATATGTGACCGTTTGGAGACATAATAACATTTTGGGAAATTAAATACATCATGTCAAGACCATTTCATAACATTTTGAGCTAATCTGCATGAGCTATATAAATACAATTTGAATTTGTAAAAACAAGTAACGTGAGTAACGTAACGTGAGTAACAGCTATTTTGGTCAATTTTCTGAAAAGTGTTTGTCTAATCAGATTAGTTTCACCTTGCATTTGTAGATCTTAATGTTAGCTTTATCAACCACCTTAAACTTGTTTTCAAAAATATTCTGTATGAGGACACTTTGTGAATGAAGGCTTGTTGCCATTTTATGGTGTCCAATCAAATGTAACGTGAGTAACAAAAGTGTTTTCCTTCTCACTCGCAAGTCATGTCTTGTGTTGCAATTCTAATTGCATATAAAGTTAGTGTTGGGTCTTGTGTAACTACTGCAGAAAAAATAATTTTGTCAAAGCTTGTTCTTCTAAAAAATATGGCACTTCCAAAAGTGTAACATAGTGAAAAAGCGTAACGTGAGTAACATGGAATTGCCCTTATGTTTTTCAAATTTGATTAGTAAGAATGCACATTTTAGAAAAAAAATGGGTTTTAGAACGCACATTTTTCAAAAAATTGGGCCTTTGCAACGAACATTTTCGTGATTTTTGAATTTTTAATTAAAAGGGGGGTGGGTCTTAAGAGCTGATGCTGGCTCAAAAAAGGGGGGTCTTAAGAGCTAGCAGAAGAGGGTGGAAAAGGGGGTCTTCACGGCGGCACACACCTATCTATACCCTTTCACAATGTCAGTGTTCCATTGGTGTGCAGTGAGAAAAATATATAACAACAACGTTATTTGTTAATTTTAAGAAATTAGGGTTGTCATAAATAATAAGCGGCCGACTGTTAGTGTTATGACCTTTAGTTTAGGCTTTACCCAGCCCCCACATCACCACGTCAGCTCAAGCCCCCCCACCCCACCCCCCCAGTGGCGTAACCAGAGGGGGCAGGGGACATTCCCCCTTGCCAGAAGGCTTGCCCCCACCCCACCCCAAGTGAAATGACAAACTCTATCATGTATACCTGTCCTAGACCTGTTTACTTAAAAACATCCCCCCATTGAAGAATCCTAGTTACGCTTCTGCCCCCCCCCCCCATTGAAGAATCCTAGTTACGCTTCTGCCCCCCCCCCCCCCCCCCCCCCCCCCCCCCCAATATAATTTTTAAAAATGTTGATTTATGACAGAATTAGGTTTTAAAATGGTCTGGCAGTGACAAGTCTAATTCAGAACAAAATAAAATAAGCTTATTATAAAATAGTCTGAATCGTCGTACCAAATTGACATTTTTAAAATCTTAGTATAGTATAGGCCTAGGCCTACTTTTACTAAACATGCTAAAAAAGTTACTTAGTTAAACTTAAAGTAACTATACTCTGTTTGGCAATCTCGAGACAGTGACGTAACTGAACAGGCGCAGCTTTTACGCACGCGTGTGTATCTTCCGCCTTTCAACGCTCGTGGTTGTATGCCAGCGCCGCGAGTATTCGCGCGCGTTATGTGATGCAATTAGTAGAATACGCGGTTACGTCACTGTCTCGAGATGGCCAAACAGAGTATACATTATCATGCTTTTATTTTACAAATTGAAGTCAAATATATCGGTTTATAAACATTGTATGAAAAAATGTTTATACATTTACCTCACGCCCTCGTCTGTAGTGTAGTGTCAAGATCACAAAAAACAAAAGAGATGACTTTCTACAGCCGGTTTTCCCCTTTCACAGGCCAAGATTCAAGAATACTAAAAATACAGGCATTTCGATGGACGAATGATATGGCGAACTACCGACCAATCAACGGTGTCGAATTCCGATACAGAGAGCCCGTCACCGTGTAGGCCAAAATAAAGTATAGGCGGCCAACATAGTAATATTATACAAATATTGAATGCCTGAGCGTGTAATAGTAAAAACTATATCACAAGGTCAAATTTGGATTTTTCCATTGCACGAGGCGAAGCCGAGTGTAATGGAATAATCCAAATAGGACCGAGTGATATAGTTGTACTATTGCACAAACAAAAGGCATTCAATATTTGTTTTATATCATGACATCACATCATTCTTGTCCAGCCATAATGATAGTAAAAACTATCACATGGTTGAAATCAGGCCTATCATGATATAATATATAAAGGATTGGCAACAATATCCACTGCATATAAATTATCCACTCTGTTAAACATTGGGTGACCCATTTTCCTTTTTATATTTATTCTCAAGCAATTTCCTCCTTTGTCCTCAAATTAAGGTTGGTGTCAACCCTGTTTGGCGCCAACTTTATCAAGCACTGTAACTTTTAAATTATAAATGTGATGTACATAAAAGTATACATTTTTTGTAATGAAATGAGTCAGAGAATCTATTTTTGGTATAAAATTTTACTAAAATTAGTGATTTTTACATTTTTTGCCCAAAAATCACCCTTTTGGCGTCAACAATTTTCAGACAACCTAACAATATCAGTTTTTGATTAAAAATTCCAAAATTTCACCAAAATCATCTAAAGTCAATTATCTAGGAGCGAATTTTTTTTTATGGCTTAAAATGTGTTTGTTTTGAAAATATTGACCAAAAAGTGCCAAAAAAATGTTTTTTATCTCAAAAATCTCATAAATAAATAAAAGTCCAATTTTTCGTGCACTTCACCTCCCAGGTTCTCCTGTGATCTGGAAAAACCTAGTAAATCAAATTTTGGTTAAATTGAGTTATACCCATATTTGGACTTATGGGTTTTTCCCCTACAGTTTATCAAGATTCCAGATGAAAAACTGCCGACAGGGAAGAGTTTCACACACTTCAACTTGATAAACTAATTGGGAGCAAGTACAAATACGAAACAGTTTTCCCAATTTTTGTTCAAATTTGCGTTCAACAGACTTAGGGGAAGGTGGGGTAATGGCGGACGCGGGGTAATCGCGGACAGGGCTGTATCTAAAGGCAGGTGAAAGAAGGAGGTATTTTGCCACCCTATGATGTTAGGTGCCTCTCCATTGAAATCACACAAAACCTAAATGGGATGGTTGTCTCGCAAATTTTCGCGAGAATTACAAAAATCACTTTTTGGGCAAATTTATATTTTGGTGCATTAATTTCTCTTTGAAACTGGTATTTCTACATCAAGGAAAACAAAGTCTTATTATTTTTTTATGTATTGTTTGATACTTTCTGATAAAAAAGAAATGAATTCGGAGTCACAATGATGAGCATAATAATAAGAGAGGATGTGCCCATACATTGTACATGGATTGGGGTAATCCCGGACATGTACCGTTTCCATGGTAACCAATATGGGCGTGGTCAATTTAACATCATAAATCGGTAATAGTTGTTGACCATATAAATATGCGACATTGTTCTTTGATTTCTGCTACACTTTTAAAAAGGGTATTTTTTAACTCCCATTGAAATGCTATATTCCAATAAAAAGAGGGCTGCCATTGATAAATAACGTCCGGGATTACCCCCAGAGTGTGGGTAAAATGCCGGACGACGCCATTTTTTTTAATGCGTCGTAGCTTCTAATTTCAAAATGATTAGTTGATAAAAACTTGATAAAAGGTAGAACCTTCACAGTGCTTGTGTTTACATGATTTTTATTGTTATATGACGTATTATATGTGTGTTATACTATACCTCTCTGACAAAATGTGTCCGCCATTACCCCACCTTCCCCTACTGGGTTTTTCCAGATTACAGGAGGATTGTCTTGAACCCCCACCCCAGATTTGTCTTGCCCCCGTTTGCCCCGCTGCTCAAAAAAGTAAATTAAATGCAGTGTGATGTCTGATGTTGCCACTAGTGCTCATGAACTCATCCATTGATCACGTCAATCATTGATTCGTGCCCTTGTGAACAGGGCTGCAAAAAAATGGGAATATGATTGACCCCTTTTGCCCAGGCCTTTTTAGCTCTTTTTGGCACTCCACTACGCCATCCCATTGAGTGCAACTGTAAACTATCTCAACGAATGAAGCTTCGACTGTCTAAACCAGGGGTGGGCAACCATTTTGAATGAATGGGTCAGATATAAGGAGTGAAAAATTGACTGAGCCGCACCCAACCAAATTTTCTAGCAATGAACTACTGTTGATTTCAAACCTTTGATTCCGAAGACTTTCAAGCAATACCGTATGTGTCTGTGCTTAATAATCTATCTTAACAAAAACGGAATCTCAATTCAGTACAGTTGACAATTAATGGGGAAAATAGACCTACACACGTTTTTTCTTTTTTCTTGAGACATCTCGCGGGCCACAAAAAAAAACACTGGCAGGCCGCATGCGGTTGCCCTGCTCTGCCCACCCCTGCTCTAATTGTCTAAGTCAACGTATTAACGTACAAAGAATAAGTCACTCAACAGTTGAGAGGGGTCGCAACTAAACATGTTTTATTTTCAGGGGGGTATACAGGATCTCCAAAATGACTGTTTCATAAAAGAACTAATTTTCTCTAAATGCGTGTAGGATTACTGTATAGTATTTTTCAAACAATTAGGTCCCCAATTAGCATAACTAGGATCTTCAATAGGGGGGCATGATGGGGGGACAAGCCTGTCAACAGGGGGCATAATCAACTACCGTATTGTTTGTATTTACAATAGAATTTGCCATTTCGTTATGGGGTAGCCTTATGGCAGGGGAATTCAGGTCCAAATTCACAGGTTCTTTAAAAAAAACAGTGCAAATACAAAAATAAATACAATTAATGATATGAACAGCAAAAACGTAGCTCCTTTAAATGTTATTTCATTCAAATTGGTTATTATAATTAAACGGTCCAAGGAACCACTATAAAAGTAAGTTTTTGCAAATTTAACGTTTTGAAGAAAGAGCTGGACATTGAATCTAGTTCCAAACCATCACACATATTATGACATGTCAAAATGGATACATCATACCAGGTAAATTATAAGAATTATTGTATCTCAAATTAATTGGGTTGATGAAATATTCAGATGCTGTATTTTAATTTGTATTCAAATGATCATTATGTTCCCATCCCTTATCACTTTTAGACCAGTGATTTTGACATTTCGCCGGTAATAAATCATCGAAGATTTTGTCAACCGCTGACTATTTTCAGGGTTATGAAGGTTATGAATTATGTCCTTTGCAGTCTTTTAATTGGACGACATAGTGGGAAATAGATACATTCTTAGATGATTTATTACCGGCAAAATGTCAAATCACCGGTCCAAAAGTGTTAAGGGACTGGGAACATAATGATCACAAACCAATCAAAAATACTGTAAAATAAAGGTAGTCCGTGGAGGGTAGCAGTACTCCTAACAATACACAGACATAGATAACATCAAAATTTAATTTCTTCCTTCATGTCAATCATATTTTATTGACCATATCAATTACAAATGAGATATAAAAAGTTGCACAAATCATATTAATGATATTACATAATCAATTACTTGCATTATCAATACTTTCTAGATAAAGATTTAGTCATGTTAGTCGGACACATTTTTCTGTCAATGGGGAAAAGAAGTTAAAACCTGGAATCGCCAGAGTTTTATAATTAGCAAATTTGACTCAAGATTTAAACTCAAACCAAATTCCATTTATAAGAAATCTCAGGTCATATTAATCAAATTGAAAAAGCTTGTGAGACCCATTTATTGAGGTATAATTCAATAGGTATTATAATCAGTTCCACGGTGATGAGTTTTAACACTTTCCACACGGCAGTCGTCTGCAGACAACATTCCAAAATGTAATCAAATGTTTCAAAAATGTCAAAATTATTGAATTTCATTACCATATTTGGAATCACCATGAGAAATGCATTAAAATATGTACAAACATCCCTGGTAATGGTTCAGTAATCCTTGAGATAGGTCTTGAAAGTTGGAAAGGTTTCTGAAAAATCTGTTTTGTATATATGGTAAAACTAATTGCCGTGTGGAAAGTGTTAATACATTCATGAATATTTTAAGGTTGTAAACAACCTAAATTGAGATGTCATGATATAACAACAGCTGAGACTAAAATATACAAATATACACATTACCCTTCATAAATGGTCTTTTATGAAATAAAGTAGACAAAATAATACATCTGTTTTCAAATATTTACATGGTTATGGTTGATAGCATGAACATCAATCCTTCAAATAAGTGCGGAGCAGAAGCAAATACTCCTCAATTGTCCATTTGCTATGTAACTATGTGTAGCAATTATTTATTAGTACCATACATTAACAAACATGAGTTTGTATACGTGTAGATGCATGTAGACTGATATTTGAAGAGCTGTTTTGCAAAGGGCCTACATCTACTTCTGCCTTTTTACTCGTTTTGCATTATTGAATGGATGGCTATTAATTATGTGGAATGTGGCTTGTATTGGTTGGTGCCTCAATTGGCGTGCATGGATGCACTAATCCAAGTCATGGAAACAGTTTAATGAACACAGCCATACAATAATTTGATTAATTCCATGGACTTGTCAATACAAATTCACTAATGCAAAATGAGTAACATGTCAGGGTGGTCTGTGGCTCTTTAGCAACAAAGCTCTTCATTTGTCAATACTCCATGAAATCAAGTCATGTGAGCAGTTTTTGCTACACATAAAAATATTACTTACTACCGACCCTACTTGGAGTGGGCCAGGGGCCGCCATGAATAAAATGGGTTGTTTTACTCAAACTCGAGAAGGACATGACCCATCGAGACCCTTCCCAAAGGATTAATCTGCATGGTTAAAGCAAGGTGGCAAGAGTTATGATACACCCCGAGTAAGAAATATTTATGTACATTTCAACTCTATCATACCTATACAGTGGAATGTCGTGAACACAAAGTTGCTGGGGCTATCAGTTGGAATTTGTGTAACCCCAAATGTTGTGTTATCAGGATATTGTTTCATGCATTTCTTTATCCATGGGTATTGAAAGCCACTTTGTGTTAAATCAGGAACTTTGTGTTATCAGACTTTGTGTTGATGAGTTTCCACTGTACACAAATCTATTTATTAGCATAACTTTGTAGTAACCCTATCCCTCAAACCAGGTGTTTAACCGGGATCGCAATTTTGGAAGAGAAATCAACAATTAAATCGCTGCTTCCTGTCCAGGGATCGAACCGGGACCCTTCGGACTAAAACCCCTGACCATAGGCAAGCCAAGGCTCTCGGCTAATCGTTCGCTATATAGGTTTGGTTGATAACGTCATCGAAAACTGTCTGCACATGCGCGTAGTACTTTGTAGTACTCATTTAGGTTAGGATTAAAGAATAAACTACTATCATACAGTATATTCCTTTCCAGAAATCCTCCTTAATTATTTTTAAGGGTTACTTTGTATTTATTATATTTTATTATGGCATGATTATGGTCACAGACAAGAGACGTGTTACTAATAACCTCAGTGATTGATAGCAGAATATAGTCCAATAAACATGCCCACAGTCATGACATTATAGTTTGATTTATAAAAAGATATACACTGATCAATGATGTTGTATTGTCATGATTATTCACTTTAAAGCTTGCATTCTCACCATTTAATCTGGAGAAATCTGACAACGTTGAGCTCAAAAATGCTAAGGAACCAACCTGACATGGCGATGTCTTTACAATATATACATTTTTTGCAACACAAGTAGTTATGCACATACTGTGTTGTTTCATAAAAAAATATTCATACATACTATTTACATAAAGCACCCACTCACATAGCCCTTGGGCTGTAGTGGAAAACGTATAAAACTTCAGTCCATTAGAAGCCTTTTGACATTTAGGAGAATGAGCTTGAAATGTAATTGGTACAGAAGCAATGTAATTGGTACCGAGTTCTAATTTTTAATTGACATACTGCTATGAACTCAGACAGCACTGGTTCTCATAAATGTGACCCATCACATCAAAACATACTTCTTGTCAGTGTTTCTAGTTTCTAGATATGAAGTAAAATGTCTTGAAAAATATAAAGAAATTAGAAGGAAATGCTATGCTTCTATCTGATTCTTAAGGGTAAATTTTAACTCTGTGGTATCAATTTAAAGCTTGATTTTTAAATGTTTTGATGATGTTAAAATTAGACATTGAATAAAAGACCCCAAGAGGTATGTTTTAATTTGACGAGTCACAAATATCTTTACAACAACGCATGCAGCATAGGCTTTAAAAGAGTACACTAAATATGGACTTCAGTACTTCTTCCGTTATTAACAGGCTATGAGTTATAACACCATAGAATTCAATATGAAACACAAACAACAACATAAATGTATTTGGAAATAAATGTTTCTCTTAAAATGTTCAAGCAAATTTAAACCTCTCATGTCATCTTGGAAAAAGTCCTTGGAACGTACCTCACCTCAGTGGAGTAGCTAGGATTTTTGTCAGGGGGGCAGGCAAGATTTATAAAATTTTCGTTAAAGGTTGCCCCAAATTTTTTCACAGTCAGTCACCTCGTTTCACGTAAGTGGGGTGGTGGTGGTGGTGGTGGTGGTGGGGGGGGGGTCAAAAAAAAAAGTCAAAGTCAAAAAAAATTTGCACGGTCAAAAAATCGCACAGTCCAAAAAGCAGCACAGTCAACATATAATGGTCAATTCTCAGGCTCAGGGTTTTAATCAATTTTTTCTATAATTGTTTTCTTTATTTATAAAAACAGGCAAAAAATGGTAATTTTTAAATGGTTATAATGCATATAAGCACTACATCCGGAGAGTAGGGCGGGGGCACAACAAATTCTGTCGGGGGGGGGGGGGGCAACTGCCCCCCCCCCCCCCCCCCGAGCTACGCCACTGCCTCACCTCCCAGGAATTTTGTGGCAATCTTGTTCCTGATCTTTCAATAAGGTTTATTTTGTAAGATCTTAACTAGGATTTCCCTTCTCCATTCTCCCTCAAAGAATGTTAGAACATTTAGAATATTTCTCAACAATGTATGAAGGAAAAGGAGTGGAAACTTTCTGTTACTTTAACTCAACTGTCCCAAGACCTTTTTTCTCCAAGATTGTAGTTGCTTAGTTTCTTAACTCACTCTAAACCCCCATCATATAGAAAATAGCTGGATATCTGACACTTACAGGACTACACAAACATAATTGAAATTTAAACATTTGTTTAGGAAAATACAATAATATTTTACAAGAATACAGGAAGCCAAACTAATACTGATGCAACGGGAAGAATATCAATTGAACGGAAATAACATTTAGCAAACTAATCTGTAGCTAGGTGGGAAAACAATAATCAAGATGGTAGAAAAATATTTACAAATCAAAATACGATTACTTTTTTTACACAGAGCAACACATTAATCAACATTATAAAAATCTAAAAAAGGATTCACTTTTAAAAACATAAAAATATACAAATTCATACATTTTTCACAGATTTTTGGTTTCATACATCCATCTATAAACCTGGCAAATAAACAGTACAAGTTTAATCTATGAAGCATGGGGATTGTGCTGAGCCATGTATTTGAAGTATGACACTGTCATGTGCGTGGACAAATTGTATTTTGTGTCAATTGGTTCTAAGCATAAAGCTAGCATCGACTGAATTTATTTGTGGATTATTTTACATCATTTCTTGCATGCAATATTTTATGCCAGCAAATAAAGGAGATTGCATGATTTGCGCATACCTGCAATCTATGTATGAGTTGTGTGGAGCCCATTGAGGCAGGGAACCACCACATGGGAAGACTAAGTTCTAATCATGAATACAGCGTATACACAGAGGTATACAATACAACATACTGAAATACTTTGGGTACAAATTTAAGATGGTGAATCAAGGGCACAGCATTCCTCTGAATGACTCCAGAATTTTCCCTAAATTTCAAGGTATTAATCATAACCATTGATAATATAATTCTTTCATCTTAAAGGGACATTAAGTGGTGTTGAAAATTTTAAATGTTTAAAAATTTACTTCAGAATTCAAGATGAACATTAAAAATGGCCATTATTGTTGTTTCTACTGTTGTTTCTTTCTAATATCATCGCTATTTATTGAAAAAACGCCCTCTATGTAAATATGGTTCACGTTATGTATCACGCGTACTGCAGGGGGATACTGTCGGACGTACAATGCTCGTCGCGGCTGTACGAGCATTTTTGAATCGACGTTTTCTTGTCCAAAGAGGGCTGATTTTTCTTTGGTGTATGTCCATACATGTACCTTAATACAATTATAAAAATATACTAATCCCAGTTTTTATCATAATTGAGGGCGCAGCCTCCAACACATCTCTTAGTGTCCCTTTAACTCTCAATGGTGACATAGGTGCAAGCTCTTTGTTAAGCAGGTCTTGACCAGGAGCTACTTTTTACTATCTTGACAAAAAATGGCTCCTGGTCCTATATTATTACTGTGCACAGTTTGGAAAACACCAAGAGCCAAAACTTGGCAACCAGGGGGTAAAAAAAACTCCTAGCTGCCCGCTTAACAAAAGGCTAGCATAGGAGCGTATTCAAGTCATCGACGCAGCATTTATGCGTGAGCGACAAACTTCATCTTTGATTGCATGGGTACTTACGTCACACATTAATGTGGTGCGATAATTATTTGAATACACTCTGACAAAGAATTAGATAGTGAAGTATACATTCCATATCAACTCAAGTTGGGGTGACCTTAACGCATGAAGATTTCGTTATGGCAACATAAAAACCTGTTCTAAGGGCAAACGGACCACTAAGAAGGGTTGGTCGGTCAGGCAGGTTTTTTGTGTGTGTTTTTTTCAACATGTTTGTGAAAATGTTGGTGAATTTAAAATTAAAAATTTAAATTTAAAAAAAACCCGAACATTTTGAAATTCTAAAAAAAGAGAGGGTTGGTCAGGCCCGTAGAACAGGGTTTTCTTCCGTCGCCTTATCCCCCATTTTCACACGACAATTACTTTGGACATGGAGTTACATACATGACTACTGTGGTATTGGTAGACTATTCATGTGGTATTGGTAGACTATTGCAGCACATTTCGTAGTTCCTGATGGGTTATATTATAATTATATACAAATGTTTTGAGAAAAGATGCAAAGGTGAAAGTTCAAATTTTAAAAATTAATACACACGTTCACCATTTTGATAGGCGTAACACTATATGTGACCCAACATGAGTAAATGAAGCAAAAATGTGGCAGTAGCTAATTTGATTTAAGAGGACAAATGTGGGACAAGGTCAAAATAAGTCATATTGATAAAAAGTCTTATTTCTGATCTTTGATACATTTGGTAACCAACAAAAGATACTACATATTGAAGTATTTAATCTTGATTTACTCTATTGACTTGTTAACAAAACTTAAAGTGGAGATATCTTGACTATTTGTACTTGATATTTTGAGACAAAGTGATTATCAATAATCCATATTAACTTTGGTAAGGAATGTGATAACATTGACTTTGGTACCAAAATGTCCCTTAACTTATACATATTATCATGATATAAATAACTCAATTCTCATATTTCCCTCATTGTGCCTCATTTACCTGCGTTGGGTCACATATGGTGTAATTTCATAACATCTACTTTACCCAGTTTTAATGTACACCTAAACTTGAACTCATTAGTGCAATGACCCCAAGCACATGTTTTCAAATCAATACTTAATGCACGAGGGGATGTTTTATTTATGAATTTATTGAATGTTATTTCATGACAGTGTGAAGTATTACATGGGCTTTTGTGTTAAGCGATCTAAATCCGAGACGAGCTTCAAAGCAAAATACCCACTTCTCCATCCATATCTTCATTATAAACTTCTCTGCCAAGTCAGTTTTGGAAGAACTGTTTCTTTGGATCAAATCTGACCAAAAACTGATGTTTTTCTGGCCCTTTAGCATGTACCATTATCGCTGTATTCATGTTCAGTGGCAAGAGCACTTACAATGTTTTGATAGATGTGTCTTTGGCCCTTGAACATGTTTAGAGCAGACTGCCCTAAGGTTATACATACAAAGTATAACTTTATACATGCTGGATGGGGAAGCGAGGTTTTGACAGAACAGTGACAGAATGTAACATATCTATCTGATTTTGATTTTTGTTGTCTTTTAAATCATCAATGTCCATTTCAGAATGACAGTGATCATTCAATGAGTCACCACTCTAATCGTCCTGGCAATAAAATAATCTTTACACAATCAACATTTCTGCTGTATCACTGAATAAGCTAGCAAAATCACTGCATCAAGAATCCAAATTACATGACCAAGATTAACAGTTTTATTCAATCCATCTCCACCCCAAATAGCATGGCAATTTCATTGGAACGGCTTTGACTCTCAGCTTTCTGTGCCATATCTTGAATGTTGACAGTGTCATTTGCATTGACAACATCAGTGGGCATTTCAGGACCATCAGATGACATCATCCTGGAAGTTGTTCTCGTTGAAATTATAGGAACCATTATTACCTTGTATGGAATTTTTTTCGGCAATATCTAGACTATCAGATGCACTTTTGTTTTGTCATCCTGTTCTAACCCAGCCTCATCCTGAAAGTGGTCTTTGTTGAAATTATCAGAATCCTTGTCTTGTATGGAATCTGCATCCTGCTTATCTTGAGTATACAATGCAACTTTGTCATCCTTGTCCAAATCAACCTGATCCTGAAAGTTGTCCTCGTTGAAATGATCAGAATCTTTGTCTTGTATGGAATCTGCATCCTGCTTATCTTGAGTATCAGACGCACCTTTGTCATCCTGTTCCAACCCAGCCTCATCCTGAAAGTTGTCCTTATTGAAATTATCAGAATCTTTGTCTTGTATGGAATCTGCATCCTGCTTATCTTGAGTATCAGATGCACTTTTGTCATCCTTGTCCAACTCAACCTCATCCTGAAAGTTGTCCTCGTTGAAATTATCAGAATCTTTGTCTTGTATGGAATCTGCATCCTGCTTATCTTGAGTATCAGATGCACTTTTGTCATTCTTGTCCAACTCAACCTCATCCTGGAAGTTGTCCTCGTTGAAATTATCAGAATCTTTGTCTTGTATGGATTCTGCATCCTGCTTATCTTGAGTATCAGATGCACTTTTGTCATCCTTGTCCAACTCAACCTCATCCTGAAAATTGTCTTCGTTGAAATGATCAGAATCTTTGTCTTGTATGGAATCTGCATCCTGCTTATCTTGAGTATCAGATGCACTTTTGTCATCCTTGTCCAACTCAAACTCATCCTGTAAGTTGTCTTCGTTGAAATTATCAGAATCTTCGTCTTGTATGAAATCTGCATCCTGCTTATCTTGAGTATCAGATGCACTTTTGTCATCCTGTTCCAACCCAGCCTCATCCTGAAAGTTGTCTTTGTTGAAATTATCAGAATCTTTGTCTTGAGCGGAATTTGATTCATGCAAGTCAAGACTATCAGACACACCTGTTTTATCCTTGTCCAACTCAACCTCATCCTGAAAGTTGTCCTCGTTGAAATTATCAGAATCATTGTCTTGTATGGAATCTGCATCCTGCTTATCTTGAGTATCAGACACATCTTTGTCAACCTGCTCTAACCCAGCCTTTTTCTGAAAGTTGTCCTCGTTAAAATTATCAGAAGCTTGGCCTTGTGTGGAATCTGTTTCCTCCACATCAAGAGACCTACCCATGTTATCCTGCTCCAACCCTGACGACTCTTGCAGAAAGTTGTCATCATTGAAATATTCCTCATTTTTGCTGCCATCTTTAGAATCATGCATTTCATTCGTCTGAACGACATCACACTGATCAAGCTGAATACTTTTAGGCGAGTCTTGCATTTGATCATCAGGTTTAGTTCTACCATGCAAGTCACTATTTTCATCATCAAGTATTTCATCAACCGGCTCATCCACTTCATGAGAGTCAATTTTACACCTGTCTTTCTGCATTGAATCAGGTGTTTCATCCGACTGATCTTTCTCTTCAGATTCATTTACTGGGTTACATTCTACCTGCATATTAGTGGTAGGTTCAGACAAATCTGTTTTTATGAATCCTGAATCATCTGGACAATCAACATCAGTGGTAGAATCACTTTCACAAGTATAGTCTTGTGAATCTAAACTTACCGATGATGGGCTATTTGCAGCCATGGCAACAAGTGAACGGACTGAATCAATACGTAAGATGAGAGGAGGGTTTGTAGCAGCTTCTGATGAGCTGACATCTTTGAAACCATGACAACTAGAGTCAGATGAATCTGTAGGATGAGCTGCTTTGGCTACCATATCATCCATAGCTACCTCCTCGTCTAATTCTGATGATCCAGATGTGGTTGCTACTGGTACCACTGAATCAGAGTCTGATACAGACTTACACACTTTTGAGTCATCATCATGCAATTTAGGAACATTTGAGTTCGAGACACTCCCTGGCATATCTTGATCATCACATACTATGTAAGATGATTCAGCTCGCTCTTCATACTCTTCTGTTGCCGACGAATCAACATCTTCAGCTGCATCTCCTTGACAGACACTCTCAGCATCATGCTTACCCTGCACTGGGGATGAAAGGCTTCCGTGTACATCATCATCATTCTTGCTCTCATCTTCCGAGTTAGTATCTTCTGTTTGCTCCATAAGCATTAGCATGTCCCCAATGTGAGGTACATTTTCATCTTCATCTGACACCATATTTTGATCTTGCACTCTTTCATCACAGCAATCTTCTGATCTTACAACATTGTGTGAATCTTTGATACTAGATTCACTGTCTTGGTCACTGCAGAGTTGTTCCAATTTGATCCGAATACCAATGGTGTCTGGTATTATTTCCTCATCTTGTTCTGCAATATTAGCCGATGGTATCCTTTTATGAGAATCATCATCATCTTTGTCTGCATGAGTAGAGCTTTTCCTGATCTTCGTTGGGTGTTCCACTGGAATTTTTCCATGACTTGTTGGATTTGAATCTGTTAAGTGTTTTATTTGAGGTGAATGTCCTTCTTGATCTTGGTGTGAACTATTACTTGCCTGTGGACTATGTACGTCTGGACTACTAGAGCGTGGACTACTTGAGCTGGGACTAATTGACCGTGGATTACTTGAAATTAGATTTGTTGTTGATTGTCCACCGTCTTTGCTATGTGTGTCGGTTGTAAATTGGTTTGGTTTAGAGTATTTGCACGGTCGATCCATTTCATCTTTGTCATGTTCCCTTGTAACATCTTCTAGGAGTCTCTTCTTTCCAGCCAATGCCATAGTGTTATCTTTGGTCATATGTGCACTGGACACGTCATCTAGATGCAAACATAGTCTCTTTGCAACAGGTGGAGCTAAGTCACCTAAGCTGTCATTATCTCCTGCTTGTTTATCTACTGGTGTCTTATCATTACCTTCACTTGAGCTTGTCATATCACTCTCCGCCATGTTGTCTTTACCACCCGACTTCTCCTTCATGGAATCTTTACTCTTCATTCGCCTTGCTTTATTCCGGCACGTCCGCCAATGCTTTTTAAATACCGAAGACTTAGCCATCCCCATATTACATATCTCACAGTTGTATGGGTACACCCATACTGGACCGTCTGGAGTCATTTTCTGATAGACTGAGCCATCTTTGGGTTGTTTATCAGATCCATACGACAAGACTGATGGTGATTGGGAACTAGGGAGTTCCTCTATATCATTATCAGAGAAGTCTGGTGAATCATTCCCATCATCCTTAACTCCATCTCTTGATGTTGATTGCAATATTTCATGACCGTCATTGGTACTAGGTTCCCCATCCATGGACTCTTTACAACTAGTAGAGTCATCCCCATCAGGTTTATTGCTTAACTGACCTTCCAATACCTCTTTGTGAGAAGAAAGGTGGCGTAGTAATGAAACTTCCTTGGCAAACCTCGCGCCGCATGACTTACAATTCCACTTTGGAATGGACGTCACATCTGATGCCTTTTTGTGAGTGGATGGTTCAGTCAGCTTTGCTTTGACTTTATCAGATATAACCTGAGCCATTTTACTTGGTAGATATTTCTTGCTATCATGGATAAGCAACTTATGTCTAACAAGTGCTGATTTTTTACTGAACATGGCATTACATACAGTGCATTTGTGTGGATAAATCCAAACTTTTGTAACGGGTGAAATAGAAGAGATACCCATTATCCCTTGATCTGCCTTTTTCCCCTGAGAAACTGGCTCTGCCGTTGTTGTTTTCTCTGCAGAGACGGTTTCGGATTCGTGAGTCCTTATATGCGCATTCCAGACTTTTCTTTTACGGAAATTCTTGTTACAGTATTTGCACTGGTATCGAAACAGAGTTTTATTTTTAGGGGATTGTTCTGTATTGTCATCTTTACTTCCCTGAGTTTCAACTGGATCATCATCTAACAAAATTATGTCATCTGCTTCCTGCTCATGCTCTGTTGATGTTGATGCTTTTTGTCTGTGAATTTTTCGTGGTCTACCCCTTCCTCGCTTTTGACACTGTGATTCAGCCTGTCTTTTCCTTTCATATATTTTACCCTTTCCTAGACGTGTAAATGGTTTACCCTTTCTTAAAGATCCAATTGGTCTACCCCTTCCTCGCTTAAGTGGAAGTGTAATCTGTTCACCACCAATCTTAGGTATGGGGTTGGTAGAAAGCCGTGGTCTACCCCTTCCTCGCTTTAAACTTTCTCCGGGCTGAAGTGGAAGTGTAATATGCTCACTACCAATCTTAGGTATGGGGTTGGTATAAAGCTGTGGTCTACCCCTTCCTTGCTTTATGCTTTCTCCAGGCTTAAGTGGAAGCTGTCTTCTGAGAGATGGATGTTCTCCACCAGTCTGAAGTGGGGTTTTTGTATGCAGTCCTCCAAGTGATGGCTGTTCAGCACCAGTCTGAGGTGAGGGGTTTATACGCAGTCTCCGAAGAGATGATTGGTCACCACTAGTCTCAGGTGTGAGGGTTGTATGCAGTCTTCGAAGAGATGGATGTTTGCCACCAGTCCCAAGCTGAGGGTTTGTATGCAGTCTTTCAAGAGATTTGCCACCAGTTTTAAGCGTATGTTTTTGCTGTTTTGCCAATGTTGACTTCTTCCCTCTGGACTTGTTTGGCTTCTTCCCATGGTCAAGCATCCTATGCTTGTAGTATTTAGTGATGTGATTGAATTCCTTAGAACAGACACTGCACTTGTACAGCAATCCCTCCTCACTGGAGTGTTTTTTCTTGTGTTTCTTCAACATCTCACGATATTGAAAAGAAGCAAAGCACACATTGCATTTGAATGACATTTGAACTTTGACATTGAGTTTTCCCCCATGGCTGACGTTCTGTCCTGCATGGCTCATGATATGCTGCATAAGGTTTTTCTTACATGTGCTTTTCATGTCACAGAATGGACATGCAAGTTGTTTATCCTGTGGACTCTGTTTGGTTACCTCTTCCTGACTGACTGGCTGTTCAAGATCTTCTGGACTGGCTGGCTGTTTCGGATCTTTCTGCTTGGATAGCTCTTCTGGATCTTTCTGATTGGCTGGCTCTTCCAGATCAATCACCTTGACTGGCTCTTCTAATACCGTTTTAACAATTCCATGTGACTCAGGAATAACCCAACTTGGTTTGACAGCTTTATGGATATGCTCATGATTGGTCAACTCAACCGCAGTCCCAAATGTGAAGCCACAGTACTTGCACTCATGTATGGTGCTGCTAGAAGTTACAGGAAACGGTTGTCCTAAGCTAGCTGAATGAGCTGCCTCATGGCTCTTCAACAATATCCTGTCGGAAAACTTTGCATTGCAAACATTACAAGTCAATCTTTGTGAATCATTGGTGTCATCTACATGCATCTCACCACCATCCTCATCCTCATCATCATCATCATCATCATCATCACCATCATCTACAACATCAACATCCTCCACCTCTTGGTTGTGTTCCTCAACTCTCCCTCCACTACCTGCAACTTGAACAGAACGTGTCCCCTGACAAATCATCAATGTCAAGGCATTATCTGTTCCCATGTTGTGAAGTCCCGTCAGATGATTCCTGAACGTAGTATAACTGGCAAACAATTTGTTTTGGCAAAATGGGCATGTAGTGATAGAATGAGATGCCTCGTGGTACTTCATCAATATGCTGTCATTATACTTAGCATCGCAAAACCTGCAATTCAGAACTTCTGAACCACCTAATCGATTTGGTTCAACACTTTTATTCTGCTTTTCAATTTCTCCATTTTCAACTTTTCGTATGATTTCGGAGATTAATACTTTTGGAATTCGATGCGTATTTACCAGATGATTTTTAAGTATGGCGTGACTGTTAAAATGCCTGTGACAATAGGCACAGCCTACTTTCTTGTCACATCCCTGCTGGGTGGTAGGTCCCTGCACGCTCTTATTGCTGTCATCAAATGGTTTCACACCATGCTGATACTGCTGGTGTGAAACAAATTCATCTATCGCGTGGATAACGACGTTACAAAACTGGCAATGATACTCTGCTATGCGACTACCATGAGTCTCCTCGTGAACTAACATCTCGCATGGTAGACTCATAGTTTTGTCGTCACAGATATAACATTTCATACATCTGTAAGTCTCCAAGAAAAAATCAGTATGTTGAACGAAGTCCTCATATGATTTGTAGGTTCTCCTACAAGACGTGCATGGGTAAGTGACCGTTTCACCATCGTGGATTTTACTGTGCGCATCTAGGTCTCTTTTGCGTAAAACTAATTTACGGCAAATCACACATTCAATTCCTTTTGAATGTTGTGTCTGCTCATGTTTCTGTAAGGGTGCATTTTCAGAAACCCTGTGGAGGCACCATCGTCTTGGGCAAACATATGGTCTTGTATGGCATTTTTCATGCCGTGCCAGAAAACTGTGTTTTGTAAATATCTTACCACAATACTTGCAGGTGACATCAGTTGGAACTGTAGCCACGTGCTCTGATCCAATATGTGAGTTGAGCAATAGCGGTGTTTTAAAATACCTCTTGTCTTTGCATTTGACACATCTAAAGAGCTCCTGTGGGTGCATACTTTCCAAATGTTCCAGTAATTCTTTCGGACCAGGGTGGTAACTCTTTTGCTTCTGTTTCTTACATTTGAAGCAGGCATGTGAGACAGGTGAACCTTTATGCTTTTTCCACACATGTTGAGCATATTGGGAAGCACCACTGCAAGAATAGGAGCATTTAACACATTGAAAAGGTTTCACCTCTGTATGACTCCAAAGATGCTCATTGAGGATACTGTTATAAGTGAAACTTAATGCGCAGTGATAACACTTGTGTTGTCCACTTTTTTCTCCCACAGGGGGGAGGTCCATCATTACTACACGTAGGTTAGACTGGCTTGAGGTACCTGCAGAACTTGGTTTATCATTCTCTCTTTCAGATGATCTTTTATGCTTTTTATGTTTATGCTTGTGTTTGCTATGCTTATGATGCTTCTCCTTGACAGCTGCGGAAGAATTTGAATTTTCTTCTATGAAAGTATGTCCCCATTTTGTGAAGAGTTGGTTAACAGTCATGGCATTACCTGTGTGTTGTAATTCATGCTTTAGGAGCATTGTTGGTGATTGGGAAGAGGCAGGGCACCAAGGGCAATTGTAAAGTACAACGCTAGTGCAGCTGTGTAAATGCTTCATATGAGTGTCATAATCAGCCGGCATGGTGGATGAGAACCCGCACTGTTTACAACTAAAGCGTTGAGTGGGTAAATGAGTGAACATATGTTTAGTCAGAGATGCAGCAGATTGGTGGCGATATTCACAGCAATGGCAGTGATATGATGTGTTGTTGTCATGCTTGGTCTGTATGTGAACCTGTAGGTCTTCTAACTCCTTACCAATACATGAGCAATGGCTACATTTGTACACCTTTACCTGATTACGATACTCTTCATGCATGTCTAAATGGTTTAGAAGATCCGATGGAGCGGATTCAAAGACCTTAGAGCAATACTGGCAATGGTAATTTGTAGTAGTGAGATAGTGCTTCTTTCTTGCATGTTTCAAATAAGCTGAGGAGTCGTTGAACTTTTCATTACATGCCATACATATAAATGGTGCGACATCCAAGTGTAAAATAATGTGGCGTTTAAGACTGTTCACTGAATGGAATGTCTTCTTGCATCCAACATATATGCATCGGGCTGTGACGGACGGCTGATTCTGACTCTTACTACTCCTTTTCCTCTTCTTGTGGTGTTTGGAATGTCTTTGTTGAGACCCTTCACTGGCTGTATCGGTCTCATCTCTTTCATCTGATTCACTGACGACATAATGAAATCCTATATCCCCATTATCTGAGTCCGAATCATCCCCGCTTTCCTCATCACTATCATATGTCGAAACTGCTGAGGAATCACCATCCTTTGATGGTGATTCAGGCGGCGCCTCATGCAGCAACATGTTATGTCTGAGCAGCGCAGATTCTTGTACAAATTGTATCTTGCAGATGTCACACTTAAACACGTCTCCGGTCACATCTACCTCTTGATCGTCATCTCTAGGTTCCTTTTTGATGGTCACAAATCTTCTGTCCTCTTCCTCCCAACTACTATCGGAATCATTTGATGAATCGTTGTCATCTTGGGCTGGCGGGGTCGGTTGGACTGATGAGGTCTGTTGGGGAATACCGACTGGATTTGCTGTAGAGGTCTGTATGAGGGATCTCATTATAGGATTAACTGTTGAGGTTTGTGGTGGCACGTCGGTTCCTCTTGGATTCGCAGATGATACCTGTGCAGGGATGTTGGTTCGTATAGGATTTGCTGATGAGGTCTGTGGAGGTATGTTGATTCCGGTAGGATTCATACCTTGATTGGTAGATGAAACAGGTGCAGTGGCAGATAAGTGTTGTGAAGAGGCTGTAACTCTCACCCGATTGGTTGTCTGTGCCATCGTTGTTGTCATGGTAGGCTGAACACCACCAGAGTTACTGGATTGGGTATTATACCCTACAATTCTCAGTTGAATGTTGGATCCAGGTGGTGCCATAAAACGTGGTATTGAAATTGTCCCATGGGTAGGTCTGCCTGAAGCGCTTGTTCCTGGAGGTGGTGAAAAATTAATCGGTGCCTGCAGCGTCATTGTGTAATTTTTAGAGGGGCTGCTCTTGTCAGAGGGGCTGCCACTTTTGTTGGATGGACTTGGTGTTCTTATAATGAAACGTTGAATTGGACTCTTCGACAACTGCGGACTTGAACCGGGTATATTAGAAGTGCTAGTTTGCAAATTGCCAGGAACAGTTGGCGAAAGTACAGTAATTGGTGGCAAAATTCCTGCCAGGGAATTTGGAGGAGCTGATGGGAGTGGCGGTGCTGATTGAGGTGGCGGTAACATCGGTTGAAAAACTGATGGAGAGAACAGTGACGGTAACATTGTTTGTGGCACAGCCGTTTGTGCAAGTGGAGGAGGGTCTGCTGTACCAGAGACTGGGCTGACCACTAGTGGTGTATGTGTTACATTAGTTATTGGGCCGAGTGGCGGCAGTTGGGTGAATAAATTGCGCACAGATGTAGTAGATGTTGTAGTGGTAGTAGAAGCTTGCAGAGACCTAGCTAACACTTGCAGTAGAGATGAAACATCACCCATTCCATGCTGTTCTGCGCTTACTCCTACTCTTTGGCCTGCTGTTGGACTTCTATTTACGGCTACTGTTACCGCTGATTGAGTAGCAGCTGCTGATGATACTACTGTAGCACCCATTACACTTCTGCATTCTGAAATCCCTGTTTGAGTGCTAGGTGAAGTTGAAGTATTGATCTCAGTTGTGGCGTGTTGCGACGATGTATGTTGAAATAGAAGCTGTACAGAGGCAAATAACTCTTTGCAGATATTACATTGATAGTAGACACCCGGAGCTTTTGGAATATTAGTTATGCTAGATATGTCATTTTGTTGTTGCTGTGCTGATTTTAAATGAATTCCAAATGGTGGCGGTTGTATTTGCTGTGTTGGTTGCTGTTGCTGTGCTGGTTGCTGCTGTTGTGCTGGTTGCTGTTGTTGTGCTGGTTGCTGATGTTGTGCTGGTTGCTGCTGCTGCTGTACTGCTGCTGCTGTTGCTGCTGCTGCTGCTGCTGACAGTTGCTGTACTTGTGCTAGTTGGTGTTGTTGTGCTGGTTGCTGTTGCTGTACTAGTTGCTGTTGTTGTGCTGGTTGCTGTTGTTGTACTAGTTGCTGTTGTTGTGCTGGTTGCTGTTGTTGTGCTGGTAGCTGTGCTGGTTGTAGTTGCTTTTCTACAGTTTCATGTTGATCTTGAATATGTTGTTGTAGCATCTCTGTATTAGCCAGCAATCTATCACAATATTTACACTTGAACCTCACATAGGGGACACATTTTTGTACATTTACTAGTGAAGCTTTCTGCACGGCCGAGTGGGTTCCAATGTGTTTCACGAGTAGCTCTGATGAAGTAAACAAAGTTTTGCAAATGTGGCATTGGTATTGGATATTTTTGGCGTTGTGTTCACGGATAACATGTTGTACATGTTCATTTGTGTCACAACTGATAAAGTGACATTTTGTGCATCGGAATACCTTTTTTACAGTAACACTTGGGTTTACGTTTCCACCAGCACTGCTGCCTTGTGGTGTTACATTGGCACCAACTTTTGTTAATGATGTCCCAACTGGTTCTCTGATGTTAGAGCTGAGCATCTTTCTTCCTGGAATAGTAGCACCAACAGAAGCAATCCCCTTTGAACAGCTGGCTTTATGGGTATTCAATGTTTCAGCATCGGTACATTGAGTACTGCATGTTTTACATTGAAATGCACGCATACTGATCAGTTGTTGTGCCGGTTTACAAATTTTACAATGAGCTTCCATTAAGGTAGTGGATGAACATGTGAAAGCATTGCATACAGCGCATGATAGTGCCCCTATCTTTTTGTGGACTGTGGTACATGCAACTCTCTTTTTGCAGACTTTGGAATGGTCTCTGAGAATCCTTGTTTCAGCGCATGTGAACGTACAATAACTACAGCCAAAAGAATTGTTTTTATCTGGGTCTGCTTCGGCAACTTTGACAGGACTTTCCTTCAATGAATCTTCATCGGCAATGTTGACAGGACGTTTCTTCAATGAATCTTCATCGGTAACGTTGCCGGGACTTTTCTCCAATAGATCTTCAGGTGTGACATGATTGAAGAAATGTCTCTGTAGAAATGTAGCCCCGCCAAAAATTGTGTTGCATTTGTAGCATTCATAGACGACTGGAGCACCATTATGGACGTTATTCATGTGATTGGTGAGCGATGTGGAATCAGATGTCTTGTACAGGCATGTATGGCATTGGAATGGTTTGATGCGCAAATGAGTCACAAGGTGTCTCTGTAGACCAAACAGATTGGAAAATTCTTTCTTGCACACATGGCACAATGTGTGTATATTCATTAAGTGTTCAGACAGATCCGCTGCACTCACGGCTTCATAGTCGCAGTTTGAACATTGAAAGTTTGTGTCGCTACTTGTCAGACACTTTTGAGTTTTTAAATGCTTGACGAAAGTTATCTCTTTTAAGAAGATTGTGATACACAAAGGGCACTGAAATTGCTTATTGTCTTCATGAATTGACCTGATGTGGTCTATATAGAAGTAGGTATCGGTGCAAGATATATCACATAGTACGCAATCATACATCTTGGAACATTCTGGAAGATCTGACATATCAATGGTTTGAGGTGATGTTGGAGCATCATCATCATAATCCATAGGATCGTTGTCTTCAACATCTTCTATCACCATAGTATCACCTGATGTAGATGGTTCCTCTTCGTGAGGTTTCTTCGGGTTGGATGACTGGTTTTTGCTTTGTGTTGTACTAGTTATTTGTTTCTTTTTTGTAACGCTGATAGAACTACTTTTTGATGCAGTAGTATCTTGTTTACTCGTTGCAACTCTGGACCCGACTTCTCCCTTAGTATTCTTGTCCGTTATTGTATTCTTTCCCTTAGGCAAATGATCTTTGTACACATGAAACACTAACTGTGACGGGGAAAAGCAGTTCACATCACAGCGACTGCATCTGAAATCAATCATTTTATCGATAGTCTTTTTGTGTTGGTGTCTCAGATGTTTTACATGAGCTGATGCGTCCGTAAACATACGCTTGCAAATCCTACATTTAAATGGCTTGAAGTCTAAATGACAGATCATATGTCGAGTCACATTACCGGAAGAGGTGAACTGTTTTAAACATATGCTACACTTTGAACTTGAACCTATCTTTGATTTCCATCGAACTCTAGGAGGTTTGGAGACATTGGTATTCGTCTCATCCTCATCCACTGTTTCTTCTTCTGATATCTCACCATCTTCTTTCCCTTGCTCATCCTCATCTTCATCATCAAGAACTGTGATTTCATCCATATCATCTTCTGCCTCTGTACTTTGAGATACAGCATCATCTGTTTCTTGCTCCTCCATAACAGACTTATTTAAACTCTTTACTAGTCTTTCCATGAGAGGATCAGGATGGCTTTCAACATCTAGCGCTAATACCGCGCTGGAATCTGTACTTGGATCATTGCCATCTTGTTGCGGCTTCCTAACTTTTTTCGTAATTTTGGTAAGATCTTGATTCATGCTTTTCTTTTTCAGAAATCTGCTCATGGTCCCTGGTTTTCTTGGTCTGCCCACTTTCCTCTTAGTATTCAGCTGAGTTTTCAAACTGGTTTGTTGTGGTATTTCTTGAATTTCATCATTGCATATAATGTCTGGGTTATTGGGACGAGATGGTTTTTTCGGAGCCGATGGTTTATTAGATGCTAATGCTTTGCTAGATGGTAATGGTTTAGCTATTAATGTAGCGGATGGTTTGACAGATGTTGATGGTTTACCAGAATTGATTCGTCTATTTCCAGTTGAGCCTTTTGCTATTGAAGATGTTGTATTTCTTGTTGGACCTGTACCTTTGACAACCGCATCTATTATAATGTCATCATCGCTTGATAGCTCTTGACTTAAATCCTTTGCCACAGAAGAGGATACATTATTGTTTGCAATTTGATTGGATGGTTTACTGGTACTCTTTACAGGTGAGAGAACTGTTTTTGAAATGGCGATCAGCTCTGGTGGTCGTGGAAATATTATTTGAGTGCCATTTTTATCTTCACCAATTCTGACAATCTCATTTACACCATTAGGGTCACCACTAGAATGGATGGCACCGGTACCGACACCCGTTGGAGGAATGGTTGACTTTGGAGTAGACTTATTTGCAGGATTAGCGTTTGTGTCCGAGTCAATCTCCTCTATTTCTATGACATCGCTTTCTCTTGCTTCCGCATCACTTCTTTTCTTATCTGATGCATTCATTGCTTTATCTGCTTCGTGATGTACGTCTTCTATGTCTGCATCATCACCGACCTCAACATCTTTTTCTCTGTTCTCATCGTTGCTGAGGGTACCATCTTGCATAATAGAGATGTCTTTTGATTGTGAAGGTGTTTGTGAGTCACTTTGTTTCATGGTTTTTTGCTCTTTGTTTTTTGTTCCTTGTGAGTCGGTTTGTTTCAAAGCTCCTTGCTGCTCTTTCTGTAAAGAAACATCATCATCTTTAGAGCTACAGTTAACACCCTTTTCTATTTCTTCACTGCCTATCACCTCAGTATCACTTTCCTTTTCCCCCTCCTCCTCAATGCTCATTACTTTGGCCATATTGTGACTGATATCTTGTGATTGGTCAGAGCTTTCATCAACAATATTACTCCCACCAGCTTCCCTCAGCATATGCGTCATACTATCTCCGCTATTGGAATCCTTCACTGACTCTGCTTCAATAAATCCACTTTTGGCTTTTGTATCAAAAACTTGATTCTCCTCAATATTCTTATCGGTTTCGTCAACACATTTTGAAGATTCAGATTTGGTTTCATCACATGCGATGTCGGAATGCTTTTCAATGTCTTCTGCTTCCTCTGCTTCCGACAACCCACTTTCCTTTGCTTCCATACCTTGAAACGGATTGAAGTACTTCTCGGTATCTTTGGTATTATTGTCGTCCTCTCTACTATCCTCAGTAAGTAGTGTTTCTAAATCTTGAAGGATGTCATCTGATTCTGGAGATTTTGATTTGGAATGCTTTTCAAAGTCTTCTGCTTCCTCTGCTTCTGCCAACCCACTTTCCTTTGCTTCCATACCAGCCACTGGATTTTCCTCTCTACTACCTTCAGTAAGTAGTGTTTCTAAATCTTGAAGGATGTCATCTGATTCTGGAAATTTTGATTTGGAATGCTTTTCAAAGTCTTCTGCTTCCTCTGCTTCTGCCAACCCACTTTCCTTTGCTTCCATACCAGCCACTGGATTTTCCTCTCTACTACCTTCAGTAAGTAGTGTTTCTAAATCTTGAAGGATGTCATCTGATTCTCGAGATTTTGATTTGACCGATTCTAGTTTTGTATCTGTGGATTCTGATGCTGTTTTATTAGTCCGTTTCATCATTGGCAACCTTTCCATCTGAAGGCAAACATCTTCCAATTGATGCGAGTCATTCTCATCTTCTTCATCATCCTCTAATTCCTTTAATGTACTACTAATAGCCTCTGCATCACTTGCATCTGACGTATCATCTTGTGATATGTCTTCAAACAGTGACGAAGTCACCTGTGTAGCAGGTGTTTTGATCATTCCATCCTCTGTCTGAATTTGAATACCTTGAAACGGATTGAAGTACTTCTCGGTATCTTTGGTATTTTTGTCGTCATCAATAATTGTGTCGTCGCTATCTACCTCCATGTCACTTGCATTGCTTTCCTCTTCACTGCTGCTAAAAAGTGCTTCAACTGCTTTTGGTTTCAATGCTGTTTGCCCAGCTTCAATATTTCTGATTTCCTCTTGATTATCTTGTGATTGTGATTCTCCTGGTATAGCAGACTGCGTGGTATCCTCTTTCTCATCACTTTCAGGATTATCATCTTCCAATTCCTTGGCACTTGTCTCAGTCTCTTCATCCATACCGGCATCATCAACCTCATAATCTATAGTGCCGTCACTTTCCTCACCGTCAGCCATTTGGTTCCCATCACTCACGTTTTCCTCACCATCTTCAACAGACTCCTTGTCTTCGCTACTTACTTTATCCAAGCCCTCCATACCGGATTCAGTAGTCTGTGTTTGTTCCATATTTATTCACGATATACTAGAGCGACTCTTGAAATTGTCGATGTTACATTCATGTTAATCTTCATTTATCATACCACTGTTGTCCTTTGATATGGCAGGCACAATGAATACAATATATCAATGTCTTTGTATTGAGAGTCTTCTATAAAAAATTTGAATCAATTCAGAGATTCCGGAGTCAATGTAACTCATAAGATAGTAGATCAAACCCTGCTATTTCCTGTAGACAAAAGCTTAACAATGGTTACTTATTCTGAACATCTCATTTAAGCCAGCCATGCTGACAGTGATTTACCCAATACAATTCAATATCAGCATGGGGTAATTACTAGTAATGCTATTTGGATACAAGAAATACCTTAACAGTTATACATTAAAATGATGTGTGAATGCACATGTAATATAGGCAATGATAACTAGTTGTTTCAACTTGTCCAGTATTTGCTCTTGTCAGGTGCTTTCCTTCATGGCCCAACGTCACTGTTTCAACCGCCGCATCGTCTTACATTCCGTTCCTGAAAAATACAGAAAAATACAAAATAAAAACCATACCAAAACAATGATCAAAACAGCTAAAACTAATTTCAGGTTTCTATGCCAGTTTCAAAATGTGCAATGACTCTGATATTATCCCTATTATTTTGTTGTCTTTCATTATACCTTTTGTAGAAAAATAGTCAATTTCAAAGTTAAACTTCTATATGTGGGATCGAGTTCATCAAATGAGTAATATAGACAAGGCGGTTCTCGAACCACTAGTTCGCCTGCTTCGCGACCGCCTTCTTGTGGGATCTATTGTAGAAATTAAATCTGAACTGCTCATGTAAGAGCTTTTTCTAAATTGCTGTCTATTTTACAAGGTGACCTTAGATGACCTTGGCCTTATATAGAACTATTTCTAAACTTAACCGACCCCACATCACTGGTATGCTGTACCTACTGTACTACAATCCTATCACAGTCACATAACAATTTATACATAAATAATCTATCAAATCAGAAGGTATTTCTTCTGATTAATGTCATAAATGTCTTGAATGACCTTTCAAATTTAATCAACAAAAGAACACACCACCCCTTCCCTCCACTAAGTCTTATCAAGATAGGCATTACACATCCTACTTGACCACAGATGACCTTGAATGACCTCCAAATGACCTTGACAATTTAATCAGCAAAAGAACTCACCACCCCCTTTCCCTCCACCAAGATAGGCCTTACGGATCCTACTTGACCCCTATGACCTTGAATGACCTCCAATGACCTTGAAAATTTGATCAGCAAAAGAACAAACCACCCCTTCTCTCCACCAAGTCCCATCAAGATAGGCCCTATGGATCCTATTTGACCCCCGATGACCTTGAATGATCTCCAATGACCATGACAATTTAATCAGCAAAAGAACACACCACCCCCTTCCCTCCACCAAGTCCCATCAAGAGAGGCCTTACAGATCTCCAATTGAGCTTAGATGACCTTGAATGACCTCCAATGACCTTGCAAATTTAATCAGCAAAAGAACACACATTCCCCTTCCCTCCAATAAGTCCCATCAAGATAGGCCTTACGGATCTCCAGATTTCTCGCTCCCAAGGCTGTAAACCTATTTGACCCCGATGACCTTGAATGACCCCGATGACCTTGAATAACCTCCACCGACCTTGAAAATGTTGTCAGCAAAAGAACACACCACCCCCTTCCCTCCACCAAGTCCCATCAAGATAGGCCTTACGGATCTCCTGATATCTCGCTCACAAAGTATACTGACAGACAGACGGACAGACAGACAGCCAAAAAAGTGGCCACTAAGTCTCTTTCTGAACATATAGTTCAGGCAAGACAAAAAGCAGTTTGTTGGTTGGGTTCACATTCTGTTGGGAATACAAAGGTGGCTTGGTATGGTGAAGAGTGTGGATTTGAAGACAGAACCTGAGCAGTGGTCAGTTGAGATTGGTCGGTTCATATGACAAGGGAAATCATGAAATTATGCCTGTCAAATTAGTACAATGATAGCAATTTCTGTGCGCTATGTTTGCACGTGTCCCCCCTCCCCCTCAGAAATAATAATAAATATTAATAATTTGTATCTAAATCTTGACAAAAATTACTGTGAATTAGCAAATCTTGCAAATATTTGTTTAGTCTATAAAGATTTTTCGGTTCCCTTTTCACCCCCCCCCCCCCCCCCCCCCCCGGTGCATCCTATGACTCACATTCACAGTGTCTCTTCTTCTTCGACTTCAATTCTCTTTAATATTTTTGATATCAACAAACTTCAAACTGCCTTATTATATGTTCCGTTTCAACAACAACTCGCTCCCTAATTCTTTTGGGGGTCTCTTCTCATTCACTTCTTGCTGATATAGGCTTCCATCACACTAATCAGATCTCTCGCAATGGCTCATAATAGACAGAATGGTATGCCTGTGCCTGTTTCCAAACGCCCTTAACCATGATCGAGCTAGAATTATTGACGCTTTTGAGAGTGATGCTAAGGAAGATTTCAATTGTAAAAATGTAAGAATCCCAGTTTGTATCAAAATATGTAAGAATCTCAGTTTGTATCAAAATTGAGGCCGCAGCCTCCAAGACATCTTGGAATAAACCTTTAATCTGTCAATTTGGAATGGGTTGTTGTTTTAAGTCTATTTACCAGAGAACCAAATCGGACAAACAGTTTGTATCCTTAACAAGGCTTTAAGAATCTAAAAAAGGCTTTTATAATGACCCTGACAATTAGGATTGCATTTTTATCGCTTGACCTATTAACAAATAATTACTTACCAATAACGGAATGACAAAGCTCTAGGTAAGTTATCATCTGCTATCATGAATTATGATCTGGTCTAGAACACTGGAAGCACACAGGTATCAGCTTGTCTGTGGATAATGAAATAACAATGATAGTGAAAAATGTACTCTCATAATGTTTAAAGGAGGGGTCCTGCAAGCACAACATTGTGCATTATATGTTAGAAAAATACTGCAAGTCACAACTTGCGAATCCCCCTGGCTGGGAGATCAACTAAATGAGGTCAAAGGTCACATACATAGGGGTCATGTTCCCCCGGTGTTCATGTTTCTTTTCTCCAAGTTTGAGGTCAATCGGACAACTTTTACGATTTGACCTCAGGATGACCTCTGACCTTGGTTGATCTCTAATGACCGTTGACCTCAAAGTATTTTAGACATGTTCCCCCGGTGTTCATGTTTCTTGTCTCCAAGTTTGACATCAATCGGGCAACTTTTACGATTTGACCTCTGGATGACCCTTGACCTCAGATGACCTTGGATGACCTCAAATTGTTTTTTGACATGTTCCCCCGGTGTTCATGGCATGATTTAACCCCTTGTTGACCTTTGACCTTGGATGACCTCTAATGACCATTGACCTCGGATGATCTCTAATCTATTTTAGACATGTTCCCCCGGTGTTCATGATTCTTGTCTCAAAGTTTGACGTCAATCGGGCAACTTTTACGATTTGACCTCTGGATGAACTTTGACCTCTGGATGAACTTTGACCTCAGATGACCTCTAATTATTGTTTGACATGTCCCCCCGGTGTTCAGGTAGCACACCTCTAAATAATAGGAAGTCGAAATTAGACGACCATTTTGCACCTTATTTTGATCGATGCGCGACGCTTCAAAAGATGATATCTCAATGACCATTTATGATTTAGGAATTGATTTTGGTATCAAATTTAAGCCCAAGACAATGCTTATAATATGATTATAACGATAGATCGATTTGAACGATTTAAAGTTAGGAAAATGTTAGGCCTACGACTATGCTAGAAACCCGACATTAGCAAAAGACAAGTTTTTGAATTACGGCCGATGCGCTTAGATGCTCGATTGCTTCTTTTATCGATATATAATTTACAATTTTAATCGAAAGCTTGCTAAAATAGCTAGAGTTTAATACCAAATTGAAAGAATTTCTATGTATAATTTCTATTTATGCCCCCAAACTATGACGCATTATACACGCAGGCCACCGTACTTTTAGATTTTTAAAAGATTTAAACCATGTTCTGGCAAGGTTTTAAATTTACACATAGAAAGTCATTCAATTTGGTAGTAAACTTTAGCTATTTTAGCAAGCTTTCGATTAAAATTGTAAATTATATATCGATAAAAGTTAGATTTTAAGCAATCGAGCATCTAAGCCCTCTACGGTCATTTTTCAAGTTGATTTTTCGCAAGACTTACGGCCGTGCACCGTGAAAGTAGGACTACTATTTACTAACAACAAATAGTTAATATTATTTGTGAATGATCTATCATTAAAATTCATATTGTTAGCTTTAATTTGATACCAACCTCGTCTGCTAAATCACTGTAGTTCCCGAGAAATCACTATTTTAATCACGCGTATTGATAAGTATTGCGCAATAAGAGTTGCAAGTTTTCGCAATTGCGCAATAAGAGTTGCAACTATTTAGAGGTGTGCTACCTTCATTGCACGATTTAACCCCTTGTCGACCTTAGACCTTGGATGACCTCTAATGACCGTTGACCTTGGATGACCTCTAAATTATTTTAGACATGTTCACCCGGTGTTCAGGGAGCACAACACTAAGTTCGTCCCCATTGACTTTACACGCTACGTACTACGAATTCAAATCGCTGTAAATCCATTTGTCTAGTACTTGGATCTCTGAATTTTTGATGTGTTATAGGACCATCCCTGTACTTTAACATCTTAATATGAACTGAGATATGCCGTCAAGATTTTTTGCTAGAAGTCGGCCAAATTAAATGGTATGATTACGCGAGTCAATATTCGGTTATTTCCCGTTCATGCACCATGTGTGTATATATATATTTCAGCTAAATTCATCTAATTTTCTGTTCTAAAATTTATATATTAAATATATAATCCATAAAATACAAATTTGATATCATTACCTCTCAAATTGATGCCAATTTTGCACATTCATTTGGTCAAAAGGAACTATTGCTGTATTCAAGTTTTGCCGGAAGTGTCGCGCAAACCCGACTTAGTGGTGTGCTCCCTTCATGTTTTTTTTCTCCAAGTTTGAAGTCAATCGGGCAACTTTTACGATTTGACCTCTGGATGACCTTTGACCTCTGCAAATTAGACCCAAAAAAAAGCAGCCCCATTTTTTTTACCTTGGCCTACCTATCGCTGAAGGTTTGAAGTCAATCCGTCCATTCGTTCAAAAGATACAGCATTCGGGGAAAGGCTAACCAAAAAGGCTAACCAAAAGGCACACGTATACACCCCCACATACAGACGCACATAGGCCAGTGATTCGTATCACAACACAAATTTAATCCTTACTACTTCTACTACTTTTTGGTAGCCAAACAACATCTGAGATACTTTTGAAATTTTGTAAGGGTGATTTCTGAGTTATATGGGGAAATTTGAATTTCAAAATAGATGGGAATGTTGCCTTTCAATAATATGAAAAATCGATCAAATACTAGTCTTTGATAAGTTTTTTAATTTTTTTCTTCCTTTCTCCTTCCTCTCTGTCGTTTTCTTTCTTTTCCCCATCCCTTTATTCTTTTCCCCCATCCCTTCATTCTTTTTCCCCCTACCCTTTATTCTTTTCCCCCATCCCTTTATTCTTTTCCCCTGTCTTTTTTTCCTTTGCTATAATTCACCCCCCCCCCCCCCCCCCACACCCCCTTGCCCATCCACATGGTTCTGACTATTTCCCCGAACCATATGGTTAAAAAAAATCGTCTGAATATGCACCTGCACTGTAATAGATAATGAGCAATCCATATTCTATTTGCTATCTTCGGTAGATAGTAATCAGTGTTAAAAAACAGCCTGGTGCAGTGCCAAATCATGCACCCTTGAAAAACTGAAAAACAACTTCAAATTGTTGTTATTGATCAGAAAAGTTTAAAACTAAATTCTAAATTAAATTTGTGTATATAGGTTTTCTTTTTGTTACATAATCATCAATGGCGATGTGGGTGAGATCTGTAGGGATGACTTGTCAGGTCAGTTTACGTACCAGTAGACACCTTCAATTTTAAATTGCATTTCAAATGATTGATATGAATTATGAAACATGACTCTTAATTAACCCTAACCTCACTAGACCATACAAAATCATCCAACGTAAAACTATCTCCACGCGCGTGCTGCTGCATTGGCTCGATTACGTCACCTACCGCAGGCATATGTGGGCACGAAGTTTGTGCCCGCATATGCGCTGGGGAGTTAGCTCAGTTGGTAGGGGCAATCCCGGGGGGTGCTCGGTGATTTTTCGGGTTAAAAAAACTTTTTTCCCTCTCCCTCCCCCCGATACACGCAAAAACATAGGCGTGGGAGTTAGGGTTAATGAAATAAATTGTACTATGTATTGACTGGTTATCCTTGGTTTGGATTTTCTATGTGGGTCGGTGAACGATTCAACACTTGATTGGCATAGGATACTTTAGCAGTAATGCTATCCACTTCATTGAACCAGGAGTCAAATAGTATTTTTCTACTTTTCTCACCGAGTTTTACACAGCCGCCTACTATCACGTTGCATTCTGTTAGGTTGTCCATTGCATTGGGTAGGCAGGTTTGAAATATTTGTATTATTCACAATTTTGATGAGCTCGTCTTAGTAATGTCATTACATTGACACAAAAATGACAACAATTTATGAGTCCTATTTTTACTGATTTTATAGATGTTGTGGTTGATGTAGAGTTTATAAACCAAAACATGTACATGTATCCTAGTCCTACCTCAATTGTTCTCTTCAATGTGACTGCCTGTACATCACCTTGTGTTCCTTATCTGGATATGGTGAGCTTGGAAGGTGGATTTGTATCAATTGCAAGACCGATTCAGTCAGCTGGCTGGAATAACAGGGGCTATCCAATCTAATCCATTCCATCCATGAGACATGTGGGAAAAATAAAAGAAGATTGACTATCCATGTTTGCAAATAATGCTGTCATTGCAAATCATTTAAATTGTAGTACCGGACTACTACGTTTTGGTAAATCTTTTAGCCTTGACCACACCCCTGTCACATCTACGTACCTGCCTGCTATCATGTTGCATTATGTTAGGTTGTCCCACGCATTGGGTAGGCATCCCAGTATAGGTTTGAAATATTTGTATTACTCACAATTTTGGTGATAAAAAAGAATTGTACAATGTGCTTGTCTTGGTAATGTAAACTTGCATCACGCTGAGGCAATACACTGACACATTGCAAATAGCTTGTGTTTTGCAATTTAGTAAAGATGTCAATTGTTCAACAAGGGAATTGGAGGAAATATGGTTCTTGTTAACCTCAAAACATACTATTTATAGCCGTCTCGTGCTAGTTTGAAGGTGGTCTCCTTTTCTGAGAATTCATGATTGTCTAAATTTATTATAGTAACTGTCGGAGTGGTATAGAGCTGATATACATGTAGTAGCCTACTGACACACCTTAATTAATAAATCATTGTTCATCATTAATAAACAGTTAAAAACATGTGTTCAGCAATGAATGATTGCATCATATAAAAGAAGGGGGAAAGGGAAAGAAAAGAGAGAGAGAAGGAAAAATGGAGGAAAAAGAAAAAGGGGAAAGAAAGAAAAGAAGAAAGGAAAGAAAGAAAGAAAATTTCGCAGTACAAAAAGCACAACAGTCGTCAACTAATTGTTGACTATTGTGCTTTTTGTACTGCGAAATTTTGTGACCGTGCGAAATTTTGTGACCCTACCTACATATATTACTAATATTTGGAAAATGGTGCTTCATAAAATTAAGTTTTATTAATTAAATTAAGTACATTTTTTATTTCCAAATAATTGTAAATATCATATATTGGTTACACATAAAATTGTCAATTACCCACTTATTCATTATTATATTAAAAGTTAAGTTTTAGGAAAGAAGAAAGATGCATGTTCAGCATTCTTTAAAATCTATGAGCGTGTTCCTGCTGGGGAAGTTTGCCAGTAGAAACAGGCAGAACCCGGCAATAATCGGTATTTTTGGTAATTCCAAAAACCTTTACAAACCAGATTTTAAACCGGCAATAATCGGCAATAAACCCAATAGAAACAGAAAGGCGGTTTTTAGGTTTGCGCGTGACAGGCGATTTATAGCGGTTTGCGCCGTAAACCGTGTCACGCTGGGTTATACACATTATTGTGAAGCAATCTTTTTCAGGTGCGATGGCATTGTTTGGTATTACAAATGTCGTGGCCCATCGACTAGGATCGATATCTTAGCAGTAACTTTTCGCGAGTAGAAACAGAGGGGATTTAAAACTGACTGTTCACCTTTAATTTTCTTTTTAAAAAACGACCAATCTAGATATTTAACCGCAGTTGTGTATCTGCCATGTTGTATAGGGGAGTCTAGAACAACTTCAGATAATAGAGTCGTTTGTGTGATATGACACGACAGACACACAACAACAAAGGCTAGAAACAATTTATCTCCAATTATAGCAGGTCTACATAATACACTTACCTATAGATGCAATTAGTGAAACAAGTAATCACATCAGGACTGCAACAGGTACTTGATGCAAGAGTGTGGCAAGGATCAAATCTGAAACATTTGTAAACAGACCGGTGGATATAGTTTTAGTGTGGTAATGGGATTAGGGTAGGGGGGAGTGGTGACTTGGTCATGGATGTGCAACGAAGAGCTTTGTTGCAAAAGGTCCACCGTCCACTTCTACATGTTACCGTACTGACGCGTGTATAGTCCCATACTTGATTTAAGTCCCACCCCGCGGTGGATATAGTTTTAGTGTGGTAATAGGATTAGGGTAGGGAGTGGTGACTTGGATCATGGATGTGCATTGAAGAGCTTTGTTGCAAAAGGTCCACCGTCCACTTCTACATGTTACCGTACTGATGCATGTATAGTCCCATACTCGATTTAAGTCCCACCCCCTAGCTAATTGAGCTTATATCTCAGACTAGGATGGCACCCGTCTTAAAAGGGCATTGAGAGATGTATCGATACTAAATGAGCAAATAATATAAAGACAATCATCAACATAGCCCAAATCCAATATGTCGTACGGCAATTCCGGGTTGAGATTTGCCACGAAAGGTCGCATGTAAAACGATAGCATAACTTCCGAATTCAGCACCTAGTTTTGATATGATCATAAGAAAATCATGAAATTTTATATGATATATGGCGAATGTTGGTAAACTGTTTTAGATGATAGTTAGTATATGCCTAAGTATTACTTTGATGCAAAAAAATCCCTGATTTCCTGGATAATTGAGGGCACACTCCCATACGTATCTCTCAATGCCCAAGTCCCAGGGGTAAAAAGTAGTGTACAAGTCTTAAAAAGATTACTTTCAGTAGCTCAGCCAGACACAAACATCACTGAACTTTATTAAAAGAAGGCATGAGTTATCCACTTGCAATTTCTCTTACGTGATACGGATCATTCTGTGCGTATAACGGGTACCAGTATCATCCCGCACTCAGTGAGGGTCTGGGAGTAGAAATCATCCCCGCAATAACCTGCAGAATGTAATGTATAACACCAAGTGTAGCCTTCAATTTAACTGGCGTAGCATCTCGAAATGCGATCACACTTTTGAAGATTTGCAATGATATTGCACAAATATGTAGCAAAAAGTGACGCAAAAAGATTCCCTACTTGATCACGTACCATCAAAGCCAAACGTACCAAGATTGAGTTTCATCTTCAAATAACTATAAAAAGTACACATTTTTGTCAGAATCTATTTCCCTATTGCTTTACACATAAGTCCGCAGAACGCTTTACTGTCGGTTTAAAATTAAAAATATGGCGGTTTCTGCGCAAGTCGGGCGATGTTATAATCATGACGTTACTTTTTATGCTAGTCTTGTTCCAATGCCGCCGAGTGTTACGAAAAGGCTCCAATAAAAATGACTTGGAATAAAACTAGTGGTGCACCACGGACACAAAATAATCATTATAATAACGAATTAATGCATCTTAAGAAGATATAAACAATTATGAAATCCATTGTGACTCGTGAGCGAAATAATGCCTGTATTTCTTGTGTTAATTTTGTAACTAAATTTGTTAGTTCAAATTGTAAAATCTGGATTTTAATTTTCATGCACACGTGGGCACCTGATTTAAGTCCCACCCCCTAATTTAGGTATATATTTTGAGGTAAACAAGGCGGTTCTCGAACGGCGCGTCTCGCCTGTTCATCAAAAGTGACTTGAAAGAAATGATGATGAAATATATGATACAATGGCTCACTGGCACAGAGATATGCATTGTAGTTAATGCAAGGGATGTAATACCCTAAGGGATGCATTAATGTTACCCAGTACTAAAAAATGTGCGGAACACAACGAATTATTTCCGCTTTATGGCCCTTCAAAGTTTAGATGGTACCCCACCCCTTTGGACTATGCAGTGGCGGCGCCATCATCATAATTGGGGGGGGGGGGGGGGGGGGGGGGAAGGAGGCAAGACATTTTAAGGGGACCCCAGACGATCTTGAATGACCTTGAAAATGTAATCAACAAAAAGAATACACCCCCCCCCTCTTCCCTCCACAAGTCCCATCAAGATAGGCCCTACTGATCTATTTGACCCCATATTTGACCTTGAATGACCTCTGATGACCTTGAAAATTTAATCAGCAAAAATAACACACCACACCATCCCCCTTCCCTCGACCAAATCCCATCAAGATAGGCCTTACGGATCTTATTTGACCCCAGATGACCTTGAATGACCTTGAAAAATTAATCAGCAAAAAGAACACACCACACCCCCTTTACTCCACCAAATTCAATCAAGATAGGCCTTACGGATCTTATTTGACCCCAGATGACTTTGAATGACCTCGTAATTTAATCTACAAAAAGAACACACCATCCAGCTTCCTTCCACCAAATCCCGTCAACAGAGGCCTTACGGATCTTATTTGACCTTGAATGACCTCTGATGACCTTGAAAAATTTAATCAGCAAAAAGAACACACCAACCCCCTTCCCTCCACCAAATCACATCAAGATAGGCCTTACGGATTTTATTTGATCCCAGATGACCGCAGATGACCTTGAAAATTTAATCAGCAAAAAAGAACACACCAACCCCCTTCCCTCCACCAAATCACATCAAGATAGGCCTTACAGATCTTATTGACCCCAGATGACCTCGGATGACCTCGAAAAATTAATCAACAAAAAGAACACACCATCCCTCTTCCGTCCACCAAATCCCATCAAGATAGGCCTTACGGATCTTATTTGACCCCAGATGACCGTGAATGACCTCCGATGACCTTGAAATTTAATCAGCAAAAAGAATACACCACCCCCCCCCCCCCCACCTTCCCTCCACCAAATCCCATCAAGATAGGCCTTACGGATCTTATTTGACCCCAGATGACCGTGAATGACCTCCGATGACCTTGAAAATTTAATCAGCAAAAAGAATACACCACCCCCCCCCTTCCCTCCACCAAATCCAATCAAGATAGGCCTTACGGATCTTATTTGACCCCTGATGACCTTGAATGACCTCTGATGACCTTGAAAATGTATTCAGCAAAGAGAACACACCACTCCCCTTCCCTCCACCAAATCTCATCAATATAGGCCTTACTGATCTATTTGACCCCATATTTGACCCTGATGACCTTGAATGACCTCCGTGACCTTGAAAATTTAATCAGCAAAAAGAACACACCACCCCCCTTCCCTCCACCAATCCAATCAAGATAGGCCTTACTGATCTATTTGACCCCATATTTGACCCCGATGACCTTGAATGACCTCCAATGACCTTGAAAATCTAATCAGCAAAAGAACACACCACCCCCTTTCTTGACATCAAGTCCCATCAAGATAGGCCTTACGGATCTCTAGATATCGTGTTATAACGCGTCACAAAAGTTTTAAGCATATTTGACCCGATGACCTCCAATGACCTCGAAAATTCGATCAGCAAAAGAACGCACCACCCCCCTTCCCTCCACAAGTCTAATCAAGATAGGCCTTACGGATCTCCAGATATCGCGTCACAAGGTATTTCTTAGCACACGGCGGACGGCGGACGCAGGACAGAAATAGTGATTTATAACAAAGTCTCTTCCTGATTACATCAGGCGAGACAAAAAAGGGTGGGACTATTATACACGGCGTACACGCGTCAGTCAGTATGGTACTCATTTTGCATTATTGAATTTGCATTGACAAGTCCAAGGAATTAATCAAATTAATGTATGGCTGTGTTGATAACTGTTTTTATATGACTTTGATCGATTTATAGTGCATCCATGCACGCTAATTGAGGCACCAACACCCAAGCCACATTCCACATAATGAATAGCCATCCATTCAATAATGCAAAATGGGTAACATGTAGAAGTTGATGTAGGCCCTTTTGCAACACAGCTCTTCATATATTTTTAAATAAAAGACTGATAAAATGCCCCCACCCCCACCTCATATTCTAGCTGGCCTTTTTCAATTTAAATAAAATCACTAAAACCCTCTTTTTGAAATATTTTACAATTTACATTATTCAAAGACAATTTGTTTTGAATAATTTCTTTCTTTCTTTAATTTTTTTTTGGGGGGAAGACGATATTGTTACAAATTTGTCACTCAAGGGGAGTTTTAATTATATGAAGTTCATCAAGCACTGTAACTTTGGAACTATTAATGTGATGCATAAAAAGTAAACATTTTTGCAATGGAAATGAATCAGAGAAACCATTTATGGTATCAAATTTCACTAAATTTGACCGAAAAAAATAACTTTTTTGGCTCAAAAGTTTTCGGACAACATAACAAAATCAGATTTGGGTAAAAAATGCTAAATTTGATGTGAGTGGCAAGTTATATAAAGTGCGCAACAAAAGTCATACACTTTGTTTATGATCTTCCGATTATTCTTTGTCCAAATAAGACATATATGAATCTTTTCGGAACAATTCATGCCACAAAACAACAAAGATAAACCATTGTTAAGGGGGATGTGCACCTTCGTATAGCCTCCGTAAAACTGCCGTAACTTCTTAATTATTCATTTAATCTAGATAAAAGTATACATTTTTTTGAAGGAAAGGGTTCAATGAATCCAACCATGATCATGAAATTGACCATTTTGGAGAAAATTATAAAAAACACGTTTTTTGACCCATTTTAGGTTTGGAAAAGATAACTCAAAATATATTTTGTTAAATTTTGTCATACTAGTTTTATTATATTCCTCATACAATTCCCTAGGAATCTTTTTTTTTTTTTTGGAAAATATTTATTATTTTTTTAATTAGAGACCAAAAAGTGCTAAAAAACGTGATTTTTTACCTCCAAAATCGTGAAAATCACCATTTTTGGTAAAAAATCACATTTTTTTGGCACTTTTTGGTCTCTAATTCAAAAAATAATAAATATTTTCAACAACAAAAAAAAACGATTCCTAGGGAATTGTATGAGGAATATAATAAAACAAGTATGACAAAATTTAACAAAATATATTTTGAGTTATCTTTTCCAAACCTAAAATGGGTCAAAAAACGTGTTTTTTATAATTATTTTCCAAAATGGTCAATTTCATGATCATGGTTAGATTCATTGAACCCTTTCCTGCAAAAAAATGTATACTTTTATATAGATTAAATAAATAATGAAGAAGTTACGGCAGTTTTACGGAGGCTGTACCTGAAGGTGCACAGCCCCCTTAACACCATTTAATAAAAATCTGTGACGTTTCCAAATTCACATTTTCAGCACACGCAAGCGGTGAGAAAATGCTATGGGTGGCACTTAAATGGCCAGTAATGAAAGGGATATTGATCACACAGTTAAACAGCGTTGGTTCGTGCTTGAGCGAGCGGGCTTTTCGATTGTGAACAGGTGGTCTTTTCTGCCTGCGTAATTAGTTGAAAATGTGAATTTGTTAAAGGTAGATAACCCGATCACATTTTCGTAACACAGAATTATTTAAAACATACGGAGATTTTCATATCATATGAAAGCTCGTATTTTTCTCATCATCATAATCATACTGAAATTTGACGGTCTAAATCGGTATAATTACGAAGAAATCGATGAAATAACGTCGAATTACCGCGAATGGTGGTAACCACCGATATAGTTTGTGTACTACTCAATGGGTACAGTTCACAGCATCTTGTGCGTCTAAAATAAGAACCATTAGAGCTATGCAACTCAAACTTTGGAACACGTTTTTTTTAAGGATGACCTTTCTTGTAGAATAGAAAACTTCAAGTTGAAAATCGGAACATCTACCTTTAACAGCACAGATTTTCATTAAATGGAGCTAATCATGGCTTATTTTTGTTGCTTGGTGGCAATTAGTTTGGTACCAGATTGTGCCTCAAAGATCCATCCAAATGTCTAGCTATCAAGCCTGCTTGGTCAAAACATAATCGGAAGTTACTCTATGGGACATAAACAAAGTGTATGACTTTCTTTTGTTGAGCACTTTACTATCAACTAGTCTAGTTTATGTTTACCAACAAAAATGCAATGAATAAAAATTAAAATGTAAAATAAGTGTGTCAAACCGTTCCACAGTGCAATCCACCCGACCTGAGAGGTCCTATTTGCAAGTACAACACAGGGTATTTTTTTTGGTTGCTTAAAGGGACACTAAGACTAGAGATGTGTTGGAGGCTGCACCCTCAATTATGATAAAAACTGGGATTGGTATATTTTTACAAATATGACATGAACTTACACAGTCTACATGTAAACTGCTCACAAAAAGTATCGAAACACTTAGGAATGATCAAATATATAACGACTCGAAAGGGTATGCATTAATCGAAGCAAATAATCAAGTGCATAATTTTGTTCTGCGTATTTTGACACCTTGATCGATGAGATACGATGATGCGGAGCGGAGTTATTGTCATTTCAATGGTCGTGGGTCCAGTTTCAAAAGTGACAATCATCCCATAGAAAGAGGTTTGCATTACTGTTTAGAATGATCAGATTCGTGCTTTTCAATAGGGATGAGTGTCACTTTTGAAACTGGACCCACGATCATTGAAATGACAATAACTCCGCTTCGCAACATCGTATCTCAACGATCGAGGTGTCAAAATACGCAGAACAAAATTATGCACTTAGTAATTTGCTTCGATTAATGCATACTATTTCGAGCCGTTATGTATTGGATCATTTCTAAGTGTTTCGATACTTTTTGTGAGCAGTTTATAAGGATTAAAGGCATATTATGTGATCTTTTCCAAAAATTTATAACCCTAACCCCGGTTTAGGATTTTTGACCGGGATCACAATTTTCGAGGAAAAAACACCAACTAAATCCCCGGGAACCTGCCGGGATTCGATCCGGGGACCCTCCGTTCTCAAGCCCCATCTTCCAACCACTAAGCCACGGCCCTCAGCTACACATTCGTGCAGTATACTGCACTCATTATATAGGCTCGGTTGACTACGTCATCGAAAACCGACGGCGCATGCGTTTGGAGAGGGACTTTGGATTAGCATTTTTAGCACTCAGGGGGGTTAGGGTTTTAATACAACTCAATTCCCCTATGATGTCATTTTATCCATTTCCAATAGATTCACCTTCAAGGTGCAGAATTCAACAGTGATTTTCCTACAATTTTCTCCATATTTTTGCTTGCAAATTGTCTGTGCATTAAATAACACATTTTGATTTGCATAAAAAAAAACCTGGTCAGGGTTTGCATATAAATTGTACACCATTCCACTTGTCTATTTTGAACATACTTGAAATTAAAAAAATCAAATAAATCCTCTTTTTTTTAAATAAAAAGAGTTGCCAACCCTATAATTAATTTGGAGGTTTTGCTGCATCACACTTTTACTACTAGCACAATTTTGGACCCGGGACAATTTCACAACAAATGCAGTGCACAGCACATAAGAAGGAAACGCCCATTTTCCATGCCTGGATTATTTACAGTGCATTTTGAGGACAGATTTGAGCTTTACTTACATTCCAAATCAAATCAAAATTGTATCATGTTTCATATTCAAAAATTAAAATTAGGTATATTAGGCCAAATAAAAACAAAACTAGTTTCTCGTCCCAACTTTTTGAAAAATGGAGGATGAGGGCAGTTTTTTTTTCCTGTTTTTTTTTCCAAGATGGCGGATGCCCCTTTTCCCAAAACTGGTTTCGCTTTTTCCAACATGGTGGAAATGTTTTTGCTTCAAAATGGCCGCCACTTTTCTAAGACTAGCTTTATAACCTTAAAATGAGTACATTTCGCCTGTTGTGTTGTTCTTTGATTGTAACACAGGTTTTTTTGAAATATTGACACGTTCTCCATTAACAACATCAGCATGATCTTGAGAATTTTTTTTTTTTTAATTTAAAAAAAAAAATTTAAAAAAAAAAATGTTTTTAAAAATTAAAAAAATATTTTTAAAAATTTAAAAAATAGGATGCGGCAGCCAAAACGGATGCGCGCGGGGACGAAAAACTACTATATTTTTTATTTGGCCTTACGGTCCAATTTTACATGAAAAATCTAGCTACGAAAACAAGCATAGACAGTCGGCGGCGTTTTTCTACTGTAGTTTTTCTACTGAAGCTTTCTTGGAAATAGAAACAGGTTGAGATATTTAACCAAGGCATACATATTATTTGAACATTAAACATGATTATCTGAAGCAAAAGTTTGACTTTATACTGTATTCAGAAAAATATCGATGAAAATATCAGACACCGACCGACCCAGATGCTTTAATTTCATAGCTCTCAGACAGGGAGCCCTGATTCAGAGCTACTACAAAAATTTAAAAAAATCCTGTGATTTTTAAACACAAATTGTAGTCAAGGCAAGATAAAAATAAATATATCATGAGATTATTCTGTGTCACTGTCCCATAAACCAGGCCCCGTGCAACTATGGGAACTGCCACCAAAATGAAATAATTTGACTAAAAAAAGTTAGGATTGAAATAAGCAGGCTGCGACAAATCGCCTGCCCGATAGCCCGGGGCAACCATTTTTTTGTCCGGGCTAGCTGAACCACAGGACATGCTGCCCGATCGGGCAAGTACAAATGCTCACAAGAAAACATAATAAAGTCGCCTATTTGCCAATAATATCACAAGTTTGTAGTCAGTTTTTGAGTTTTACCTTTGTAAATATAATGAAACACAAAGATGTACTCATATTCCTTCTTTAATTCCCTTCCGTTATTATTTAATAAAAAAACAGTGCCGCTCGTAGCTTTTCATTCATAAAACAAGAACCTCGCTATCGGAGGTCACAATTTCGGCGCTCGAAGGGCTTAATGCACATGTTTGAACCGCGCATGAGTGGCGACGTTGCGATTTTGCAAGATCTCTTGAAATCTAGAGTAATCTAGAGTCAAAACATGTGGTCTCTATTTATTACCATGACGTCATTTTCTCAGGCTTCGGAAAGTCAAAAAAATCCGAAAGAAATGAAAAATTGTAAAATGGACCTATCCCACGGTCACAACGCATGCGTAATGATGATTTAGGTTAGTTGAAGATAGTGGCTATTGCATGACGGAAAGGGAAAATGGCGACTGCCACGATTGTGTAGTTTGCAATCGATTGTCAAATTAACGATGGCAAAAAATGGCATAATCGGCAAGAAATCTGACCCATCAATACCATTTTAAAAGTCTTAAAAATATCGCAATATTATTTGGGCATAATCGGGCAAATGTAAAAGTTGACCTAGCCTTGCCCGATCGGGCAATTAAAAATATAAAATTCATCGCGGCCTGGAAATAAGTTTTCACCAAAATGGTAGCTCTTTTCTCTTTTTCTTTTTCTTGGGCAACCTGGATTTTAAATTTTCAAATGTGCGGGTCAGTGTGGATAAATTCATCAAATCTGGTTCACAATGCATTTGACCCCTACCCTGCTAAGTGCTAAGTTATATGCTAATTTCCAAACTTCCTGAATGTTACCATACAATTTAAAAATCATCATGTAAATATTGTACTTTTTAAAAACTGATAATTCCCAGGAATTTTGCAGCCCTACCCGGTGCACCATACTACATGGAACTCCGAATCATAGCTCTCAGAAATGAATGCAGCTGAGTAGGTGTCAGATAATTTCATCAATATTTTTAACATTTCTGAATAAAATTTGTCAACAGATTTTGCTTATGGATATCATATTTGAGTGTACCTATGAACAGTGGCGTAGCTCAGGGGGGGTGGGGGGGGGGGGGGCAAAGGGGGGGGGGGGGGGAAATGCCCCCCCTGACGGAAAAAACCCCATTTGTGCCCCCGCCCTCCACCCCCCTCTAAGAAAAAATAAAAAGGGGGAAAAAAAGAAAATAGGGGGAAAAAATGATAAAAGACCGAGATTGCGTGCCCAATTTTTTTTATTTAGCCCAAATAGTCAAATATAAGGCAAAATTTGGCATTTAGTACATGTACTGTGCGATTTTTTTTTTTGACCGTGTGAAATTTTTTGACCTCAACCCCCCCCCCCCCCCCCACTTACGTGAAAATCACGAGTTGGTGACTTGTAAAAAATTTGGGGCAACCTTTTACAAAAATTTCAGAAATCTTGCCCCCCCCCCCCTGAAAAAAATCCTAGCTACGCCACTGCCTATGAATATGTATAGCTTGGTTTAAATAGCTCAATTATTATTATTATTAAAATAAACATGCAAAATATCTTGATTTGTTTCCAGATGTACCCCATTTCAAATGTTATAAAAGCTAGTCTTAGAAAAGTGGAGGCCATTTTGTAATTAAGTTTAATATTCTGAACAATTCTTGTCACAAAAAAATGACTAGTTCTAAATGACAAACGCTATCGGCTATTCTCGGAATTTATAAATATGAAGGGCTGGGTTCGTAAATATTAAGTGTACCCATTTCTGCACACAAAAGTTAATGACAGCTAGATAGCATAGACATTCGCTGTTGTACATTTACTGTAGCGGGAATTAGGTGATCCAATTTAAGTATGTTTTTCTTGGAAATTGAAATAGGTTGAGCTATTTAAAAGACATACATAAAGGCCAAGTAAAACAAAACAACAGTTGATCGTCCAGACTTTTCAAAAAAAGGATGCGGGAGGGGCTTGTTATTTACTATTTACTATGTTTTTTTCCAAGATGGTCGCCGGCTTTTTGAAGTAAAGATTTTACAGTCTGAGCCTCTTTACATTGGTCGAAATCACCACTAGCAAAGTCCGCGAAAATGTCAGCTAAAGTTTGCTTCCCATCAAGAATTGTACGCACATACCACGGCTTTACTGTTTTCTTTTCAGTCCGAATGGACAAACAAACAAACACCATCTTGCTTTCAACTTGAACTTTAAATCAAAACAAGTAGGCCTATAGAAAAGCAAAGTTTAAAGTTTCACACACTGTCGATGTAAATAGCGTCACATACACAGACCACAGTACTCTTAAAATACGTAGTCTGTAAAATTCAGTCGTATTTGTCTCAGCGGAAGCGAAAACAGACGAAAAAATACACATTGCGTCTGCATTTACATTTTAAACGATTACGTTCGTTCACAGGGCTCATGGATCCATAGACGCTTACAAATGCACCTGATTAATAAAGTTTAGTAGGTGCATACTGTGCATCCCAGTGCGAGTAAATATATGGGTAGAAGTCTAAAACAATTAAAATATCGACGACGATTTCAAATTATTATTTTTTACATGCAATTTTTCGAAAAGTTTCATACTATAAAAATTAAATTTAAAAAATAGTAAATACTCACATAGTAAAAAAATCAATGAGGCACAAAAAAAAGATCATAGGATGCGGGCGGGGACGATCAACTGTTGTTTTGTTTTACTATTACTTGTTGGCCTAATTATTCTTTGATATCTGGAACTGAAGCAGAACTGCAGAAGTTTGACAAATTTTATTCAGAAAAGTTTTTAAATATTTATGAAATATCCAACGCCGACTCGGATGAGATGCTTCCATTTCATAGCCTATCATAGCTCTCGGACAGAGAGCTATGATTCAGGGCTGCACACGACGGCCAGCTGCGGGCCGCAGACACGCTTTGCGCTGCAGAGCCGTGTGTTTGTTTTGTATACATGTACACATCATCGTGCATAACGAAAACGCGAAATCCCGGAAAACAACATTATTAAATTGATTGAAACACTTTAAATAGTTCGTCTATTAGTACTTCCATTTCAGACAGGCGATTGCTTAACTCTATACCTTACGTGAAATAACAAAGAACTGTGACACGATTCGACGATTCAGCAATTTCCTGGTGATATTTCGACTCCTTCTGCACGCTTCATTCACGGGTTTCTCGCTGCCGATCCCTGCCAATTTTCCGGGCAGGTCAGCGATGACGATAGCAGTTGACCTCCCGCGCACGCGCGTCAGAGTTTGTAGTTCGTTATAAACAGCTCGTAGTATAAATTTTTCCGCAACGAAAAAAATCGGTAATTCATGCATTGACGAGCGCTAGCCGAGCGAGAATGACTTTTATTATGAGGTATAAACTTAAATGGGTGATATTTTGAACGATAGCCAATCCACAAATGTTAAGCCTTATAGCGCATGTCGTATGCCGTAATTTTATAATAAAACGATTTGCTTTAGCCTGTTAGTAGGCCAATTATAAATTTCACTGTCTACATAGATTTCGATAAAATAATAATTTAAATAAGCTTACTGTACTGAGTCAGTGAGTGGTGGTAGGCATGATGATCATATACTTTTGAAAATAAAAGTATCTCTTTGACAATGGAATACAATCATGGAAACAAAGTACTTTTCTATAAAAAATGATGGTTCAACCATGTCTGCAAAGTTATAACCAAAGTATTTTGCCTCATCATTGTTAAAAACTGGTAAATCAAGACTCGATCAAGTCAAGCAAATCAAATTTTAAACCATTTTATTTGTAGCTTAAATAAGCTTGACTTTCATGATGATTTCCAGTTGCTTGTGTACATGGTTATTTAGACATCAGTGAATACATCCCAGCCCGATCCTTACCGACTCCTGGATTTAAAGGTATATTATGTGATCTTTTCCAGGGAACGCCCTCAACTCATTATCCTCAAAAGAATACATAATATATTCATGATTTATGATCAGAAATGTAAACTGCAAGAAAATCTGCTTTCAGTTTTTTTTGAGGATTGAGGGCATTCCCTGGAAAAAATCACATTATATTATATTATATACCTATAAATTTGCTGAAATCACACTGAAAATTCAATTTCAATTAAGTTCTTCTCTTTTTGAAAAATAGCGGTATGTGGTTTAAAAACTTAATTTTCATTTTTTTTTTTTTTTTTAAACTAGGATAATTGGAATCTTCTTTTATGCCAGGGATGTAGCTACACTGGTCGGTGCCGGTCGGTAGCGACCGGCACTAAGGCTAAACAACCGGCACTCACAGCAATTTTCAGGCAAATTAACCAGCTCTAAGACTCAAAAATTGAGTAAATGTACATTAAATACCACAAAATGGCTGGGAATGCCAGAGTGTGGCGATAAATGTGTGAGATTTTAGCCGGCACTAAAATGTGGCTAGCTACAACCCTGTTTTATGCTTATTTTTTCTTCTCCTTTTCCCCCTCTTTTTTCTACATTCTTTTCTTTTCTTTAAATTATTTTTTGTTTGCTTTTTAATTATTATTTTTTACTTGAAGCCCTGAAACTTCCAACAAACTCTTCACTCATACCCCCCCCCCCCCCCCCCCCCCCCCCCCCCCCCCCCGGACACCTAAAATGGGGACGAAGAAGCGGAAAAATGGGGACGAGAAGAAGGGGAGAAAAGAGAGAAAGAAGGGGAAGGAGAGGGAGAATGAGAAGAGAAAGGTGGAGGAGAGGGAGAAAGAGAAGGGAAAGGGGAAGGAGAGGGAGAAAGATAAGGGAAAGGGGAAGGAGAGGGGAAAGAGATGAGAAATGGGGACGAGAAATTGTTCATGTAGTACATTTACTGTGCGATTTTTTTTTGACTGCGATTTTTTTTTTTGGACTGTGCGATTTTTTTTGGACCTCACCCCCCCCCCCCCCCACCCCCCACTTACGTAAAATTCACGAGGTAAGTGACTAGAAAAAAAATTGGGGCAACCTTTTACGAAAATGCTTAAAAATAGGGACGATATTGATGTTTGCCCCCCCCCCCCCCCGGAATGAAAATGCTGGCTACGCGCCTGCGCATTAATACTGGTTAAAAAATCCATCACAGTGTAAATAAGTGGACTCTAGGGCACTGGGCCTGATTCTCACTGTGGTGCGAATTAGAGGACATGAAATGTTATTCCCACCACTGTGACAGTGGTGTGTGTGTGAGTGTGAATAAGGCTATTTAAAAAAAAATCTTTTGTCTCAAAGCTCCGGCGCGCATTAGTTAAAGGCATATTATGTGATCTTTTCCAGAGAGCGCCCTCAATTCATGATTTTTTTTAGAAAGTAGATTTTCTTGCAGATTTACATTTGTGATGATAAATCGTACATACATTCCAAGTGACAGAGCGATACGATTCCTAATTACCTCAAAATCAAGGTTTTAGAGTAAATTTAGAGTGAAAATATAAACTGTCGTGTTATCACGACAGTTTATTTTCACTCTAAAAACCATGATTTTGAAGTAATTAAGAATCGTATCGCCCTGTAACTTGGAATGTATGCACGATTTATGGTCAGTAACGTAAATCTGCAAGAAAATCTACTTTCAATTTTTTTGTTTTCAGATTTTCATTGATCACATCATTTTAAATACAAAAGGTCAATTTTACAAGGATTTCAATAATTTTATTTTTTATTATTATTATTTTTTTTAAATCCGCATTCCGCATTAGGTTTTGACAAAAGATTTTTTTAATATAGCCTAAGAAGATAAGTCCTCCATTACGGTACATATTGAAAGAAAGAAGTAACAATGTTATTGTATTCACTTTTCCTTTTTGTCTTTTCTTTCTATATTCTTTTTGTTTTTTTATCAATTTACATCAATTTACAGGAAATATATGGATGCTTATCCCTAACCCTACCATATACCCCAAAATACCATACCACGGGTTTTTTTACCACCCGGCGTGGAAGTTTTTAGATGAAAAAATGGACCCAGGCTATATATATACATGTACGAGGCGAAATAAACTGAGCCGAGTAGCCTTGACAGCCGTAGTGTAGTGGCATGGAGATTAGCTTTGGTGCTGGAGGTCCATGGTTCAAATCCTGGGGGGGGGGGGGGGCGGTCAGGGGGATATTTTGGTCAATTTCCATATTGAAAAATAAATTCTGAAAAAAGTGGGGGGTAGAGTTAGGGTTAAAGCTCTGAAACTTCCCGTACTGCAGCTTCAACTGATAGTGAAATTAAGGTAGACACTGTTTCCATCCCTACCGTGGTGTGAATTAGAAGACACACCACTGTGGTGTGAAGGAAAGGAGAGGTCATATCGGGCTTATTTCCCTCCCATCCCATAACCATGGTGCAAATTAAGTCTTCCATTACATAATTTACATTATTTTGAACTTTGTGTTATTTGGAAAATTTGAAAAACAAGCAAGAAAAATCCGCCCAAAAATAAAATAGAAAATGTTGGCTTTATTATGTCAAAATTGCCTCCACTGGCAGGGTTATAGCTAGGCCAGGATTGAGTGCCGGCTAATTTTACTGACGGCGAACGGAGTATGTGTAGCGAACGAAGTGCAGCGGATCATGACATGGGGTCCAGAGGCCTTCATTTTTTTAATGTACTTTGAGGGTTCCTAACACATAATGTCTTTTTTATGAAGCAGTTTAATGATTGTATTAAAAAATATAAAACAATTGCCGGCCAGCCAGCGTGTGTGCCGTTACGCCCGACCGGTGTAGCCCTGCTTTAATCTGAGTTAGAAATTTCAGACCAATTTCAAGCTAATTTCAGGTAACTTTAACATTAAAATGGTCAATATTTTGGATTGTTTTGGGGTCAACAAGACTGGGGTTTGAGCTGACTGGGGATGCCACTGCTCATATAGGGCATTTGTGGGTGGTCTTAGATTTATCTGATTGTTTGAATAGAGACATTAATTTAACCCTTAACTCCCACGGCTATGTTTTTGCGTGTATTCGGGGGGAGGGGGGAAAAGTGCAATATTTGTAACCCAAAAAATCACTGAGCACACTGTGGGATTCAATCCCGGGACCATCCGCTACCCAGTCTGTGGTAACTAACTCCCCAGCGCATATGCGGGCACAAACTTCACCTGTGGTAGGTGACGTAATCGAGCCAATGCAGCAGCACGCGCGTGGAGATTTTTGTATGGTGTAGTGGGGTTAGGGATAAATATGGTCCTCTTTAGCTCACCTCTTGGACATTGGTAAATATTCAATTAACAGTTTACATATGTGCAATTTTTAAGGTCTTTTCTTTCAGGTTTTTATATTATTCTTTAGAACTTGAATGACAACAGCTTCTTTTACATTTTCGAGATATCCTCTTGCATTAGTTTTCTGATCCTTGGTGTGTTTTGTTCCTGGTTCCATTGGATTCATCTTTTTACATTTTATAACAGCTTCATAATTATTCAAATTTTACAGGTTATCCCACATCTGACACCATTAATGGCCTTAGTGGAAATGGAACTTCTAGACAGGATTTAATCAGGATCCCCAATTCAGGTGGGTGTTAACTATACATTGCACAGTTAGGTGACAAAAAACCTGTTCTACGGGCCGGACCAACTATTTTTTGTCAAAACACATTTAAGGAAACATTTGGAGGGAATAAAATTTATGTCCATATTCACCCGTTTTACAGTACACAAACTGGCCGGGTGACATTTGAAAAACTGTTCCCATTTTTGTCCCTATTCACCCCTCCGTTTTATGGTAGCCCCAATTTTTTTTGGGCAGTCACCTCATGAATTTCACGTAAGTGTGTGTGTGTGGGGGGGGGGGGGGGGGTTGAGGTTTAAAAAATTTGCACTGTAAAAAAAAAAATGCACAGTCAAAAAGTAGTGCAGTACAAAAAACAACACAGTTTTGGCCAATCATCCGGGTTTTCATCAGTTTTCTGTATAACATTTTTCTTTATTTAGCCGACTGCTGCAACAACAAAAAATGACCCGCCACATTTACCCTTTTACGCACGCTACTGCCTTTTCCTTCCCTTTTCCTTTTCCCTTTGCTTCCCTTTTTTCCCTTTCCTTCCTTTCTTTCCCTTCCTTTACTTTCCCGATTTTCCACTGCCTTCCCGATTTTCCGGTCAAATTATTTTTCAGGGGGGGGGGGGCACTCTGCCCCCTTGCCCCCTGGCTACGCTACTGTCGGTGACCCTCCAGACTCCAGCACTATGTCCCACCCACTAAGCCACAGCCCTCAGCTACTCGTTTTAAACACAGTATATCATGCTCACTATATAGGATTGGTTGATTACGTCATCGAAAATCACAGGCGCTTGGAGATGGGAGTAGCATTTTTTAGCACTCAGGGGGGTTAGGGTTAATAAAACGCAAACATTTTTTTTGTTTTGTACCATAACCCTTTTTTAACTGGGATCAACATTTTCGAAGAAAAAACACCAACTAAATCGCCGGGAACCGGCCAGGAATTGATCCAGGGACCCTTCGGACTCTAACCCTATGTCCCATCCCACTAAGCAACAGCCCTCAGCTTCTCGTTTGCGCAGTATACCGGGCTCGCTATATAGGCTCAGTTGATGTCGTCATCAAAAACTGTTTTGGCACAGACGCTTGGTGTTAGCAATCAGGGGGTTAGAACTTCTTTGGGGTTTTTAAAAAATAAATATCCCTGAGCCACAATTGTCTCTAATTTTGAATAATCCCATGAAATATGGGCATCAATCAAAAAATAATTTCCACTGTAGTGCAATATGTGTTTATCAACCTCTAATAATATAGAGTTTATTACCTTATTCTCTCTTCATTTCTCCCTGTTCCAAAATTTACAGAACTGTCCACCTACATGACGGATCTCATCAGATAGCCAAGAATACAACCAGTTGATGATATGGAAAGCATTACCAAGAAATCCACGCACACTCAAAAGTCTCAACTTCCCACGTCTAGTCCACCAGCCCTGACCTCAGAAGAGGAGTCCAGTGATGATATAGACTTTTTCGGAAGTAGCACAAGCAGCTTTAACAACTCAACTGATTCAAAGATAGACAGTGCTCTAATTGTGTTGAAAAATTCCCCAAACAAATCCCAAAAATCTCTGAGGAAATCCCCAAAATCTCTGAGGAAATCCCCAAAATCTCCAAGGAAATCCCCAAAATCTCCAAGAAAATCCCCAGGCAGTTTAAATTTGAAAAGAGGACCTAGAAAACGAGCATCACCGTATGAAAGGAAGCATGTTGGCATCGGTGTGAAGGTGGTGCTTAAAAAACTCACTCTTCAAGTTGACTCCGATGAGGTCATTAGTCTGAGCTCTCAAGATGAATTATCTGACCAAGAACTATCTGATCAAGAACAGGAAGACGAAGAAGAAGATGACGATGACGGGGAAGAGGAGATGAGTGCTCTTGAAGTAGAAGAAGAAGAAGAGATTCCAGACAAGCCAATAGAAAAACAAATTACATTTACAGATATGGCTGAACTAGAGAGTCATCTTGTCAGTGTCTGTAAGAATGGTCAATTTAATTGTACTCGCTGTAAGGATGGTGTGGACTTTAAATCAAGAGCAGCCATGGTGAATCACATGACCACAGCGCACGTTAACGACGACACTTACGAGTGCGCTCTGTGCGAATTGCTCTTCCTCCACTATTCTGAACTTGCCGTTCACTCAAAACTGGAACATTCATTTGATGGATACAGGTGTTGTATATGCGGCAAGTTTTATCAGATTGAGTCCCAATTGACAGCGCATGAAGATAAATGTATAGAGGATGGTGATGCAAAACTTTTCAAGTGTATGTGGTGTGATGACAGCTTCAGCAACACCAGACATTTATCTGAGCACTCAGTTACAGCACATTCATATCCTGGGTACACATGTAGTGTATGTAGACTATACTTCAATGTGTACGACGTTCTTGTGAAACATAAAGGGTCCCATTCTCCGGAAGAATTGACTGCTTTCCCTGATCCTTTCCAAGTTGAAAATATAAGAATGGATCAGGAAGAATTTCAAGCTATCTGTTCAGAGGCCAACTCAAAGCCTAGTGTTGTTGTTGTGCAAGAAACTCCTCAGGTAATTATGCAGCCAGAGCCGGTCATAAATCCAAATCCTCCAGATGAGGAATCAGACGATAATGATTCGATCGATGATACTGAGAAGCCTTTATCCTGTGCACTCTGTGATTCTACCTTCAATAGAAATCACCATTTGTCCAAACATTCCAAGCTTGTTCACTCTTTGGTCGGTTTTAACTGTGAGGTATGTGATATATTCTTTCAAATCGAAAGTGTGTTCAAGGATCACAAAAGCGTTCATCCTGAGCTGGACACCACAAAAGAGGTAACCCCTACAGACAATTTGGAAATCAAATCAGAAATAATCAGCTCCAAGAGTGCAAGTGACTGTGAGCTTACAAATGAAACAAGTTCTTTGACCAGTGAAAGTAACATTGACGATATGGATCATGCTCCTAGTGCCGACACAAAGGATGAAGAAAGTGTCCCACCAGCTGTAAGTTTACCTGATAGTGAAACATTAGGTAGACTCTATGAGGAGTTTCTGAAATGTAATACGGTTAGAAAACTGATGAAAAAAGGACCGAATAATGATGTACCACAAAGTGCGATTGGCCAACTCAAAGAGAATAAGCAAGACGACAAGAGCCAAGGCAATGAATCTAAAAAAAGGAAAGTAGATATGGATGATCAAACTAGTTGTTCATCTTCAGAAACAATTGATTATGAACACACTGAGCGTGACTATGGTCTTGTTAAGGATGTTGAAGGTCCTATTCAAGTAACCTCTACCGAGGCTTTAAAGGATAGGAAGAAACTACCTGCAGAAAGTACTGGTCACAGCAAATCTGACAATATTCCAAATATGAACCGGAAAGCAGAATTTAACTGCAAGTTATGTAACAAAGTGTTAGATTCCCCAAAGGTAAAGATTTTGCACGAGAAAAAATGCCGCAGAAAATGCACTTTTTGTGACAAGATGTTTGACATGCCCTATCAAACGGAGTCCCACGAGACTATAGTTCACACAGGCAACTACATCATTTGTCAAGTGTGTTCAAGGATGTTTAGTAATAATCAAAGTTTTAAAGCCCATATGAGGCATCATAACGATGCAAACCGCTACAACTGTGAACTGTGCGGCAAAGTATTCGCCTATCAAGGAAGCTATAAACAACATCTGATCGCCATCCACACTGAGGCCAGACCTTATACGTGTGTATTCTGTGGGACCAGTTTCAAACTCCCAAAGCAACTGAAAAAGCACGAAGATTTGCACAAAGGTGTGAAAGTCGACTGTAAATTCTGCGGTAAAGGGTTTCAAACTGATCACCAGAAGAATAAACATGTACAGGATGTGCACACGGGTAGAAAGCATATTTGCAAGTATTGTGGGAAGGCATTTTTGAATAAAGATCCTCTGAGGGATCATGAACGAACACACACAGGCGAGAAACCGTTTAAATGTCCACACTGTGATGCATGCTTCAATCGCCAACATCACGTGACACAGCATTTAAAGAGGCATTTAAAAGGAACTGTTTGATTGGTGTAAAAGGTATATTATTTGCAATGTAAGTCTCAGTTGATTGTAGATTAGTGCAGTGTCACAGTTAGAACAAAAAAAAGGTGTGTGAACTTTGTATAATGTGCATATCTACTATAAACAGTAATTTCAGGGAAAGAGACCACTGAAACCAGTCATATTCGCTCTTTAGACGGATCCACCATCTGGAATCAGATAAATGAATGTTGCATCATTTGACAATGTCTCGCTACATGACCAGTCATATTATGCAGAGAGAGTCAAACTAGTTACATAATGTTATGGAATAGTACCATTCTCGTAAATGGGTGATCCATACAAAGAGCGAATATAGGTTCTATCTATGAGTAAGTTATCACAAAGTTATAGAGTTATTCCATAATAGACTATGGGCTACCCTACCTCCTTTGTAGGATTAAAATCGCTATCTCGGCACTGCCAGCCTAGCTGGTCTAGTAGTTATGACATTCACTTCAGGACGAATTGATTTTTTCTCAAATGGGGACAAAGTGTTAAGTCTGAATACATGTAGGTAAAGTCTTGCAACTCGGCTAATTTGTGATTTGCTTACTCATTGGTAATACCGATGTACATGTATAAGGTTCACCAACTAACAATTGATTTGTGTATTGGTCTGTCAGGTTTCTTCATCCATTGCAGGAACCATGAATTATATAGATTATTTATAGAATACTTAAACAGTATTGAAATTAATCACAGTTAATCACCATTGCTGTCAATCTGGAAGCACAGGTAGTGAGTGGATCACTACCTGTGTAACATGTTTATGTTTTCGCGCTTCGCACACATTTTCTTACTAAATTAGGTTCAATTTGACAAAATATAACAATTTTAGAGTAAAATGCCACAAAAAATGTGCAAATCATTTTTTTTTTCATGCCCCCCCCCCCCTAAAAAAAATTCTTCACATATGTAAAATTATTACTATGGTAGGCCTACTGGTACATCTAAACAACACTATGGCTATTGTAATCTGATTGTTATCAAACCTGTAAGTATAGGTGGGGAAATGTTAAGCTCAAAACCTTGCTCCTGGGGAAGAAACAACTTAGTGCAATCCTGCTTGCATCTACGGTAAAACCAGAAATGTTCGCTTGCATTTAAATTTCGAGAATAGCACTTACCCACAAAAATGTCATGCAGCAAATATTTCCAATCTACCTTGTAGCAGTCAGTGCATTGCAAAGATACACAATGCAAATTTAACATTCACAAAGTGTTCATGCTGTGAATTAGGCCATTATTGCTGATTCATGAAATTTTAAACTCGCATACATGTACATTTCTGGTTTTACAGTATTTGGTATTAAATAACCAAAATTTGATTATTTTCTTGATTTTAATTCAAGGAGTAGCTGTTGAGCATTATTGAAAAATTGATTTATTATTTATGAAATATTGTAGTTGAAACAGTATCATGTGCAAAATTGATTTGTCCACAAGTGCCTTATAAGTTTTTTATAAGGTGGATTATTAAAAAGGCAATACTGTTGTTGATTGATGCTTTTTTATGTATAGAAAACTGAGATGAAAAGGGTTCTGTATTATATTAAAGGTAGATGACCCGATCACATTCCGATTTTCAACTTGAAGTTTTCTATTCTACATGAAAGGTCATCCTTAAAAAAGTTGTGTTCCAAAGTTTGAGTTGCATAGCTCTAATGGTTCTTATTTTACACGCACAAGATGCTGTGAACTGTACCCATTGAGTAGTACACAAACTATATCGGTGGTATACCACCATTCGCGGTAATTCAACGTTATTTCATCGATTTCTCCGTAATTATACCGATTTAGGCCGTCAAATTTCAGTATGATGATGAGAAAAATACGAGCTTTCATATGATATGAAAATCTCCGTATGTTTGAAATAATTCTGTGTTACGAAAATGTGATCGGGTCATCTACCTTTAATGTACAATTCGCTTTAAAGTACCATATTTTAATCAAAATAACCCAGATTTAAGATCTTTTGCCCAGTAAATGCTCATAGATGTTTCTTTTATAAATTGCAAAGATATTTATTTTATTATTAAGGTTTTATTAAATAGTTATGAAAATGGATGTCTAAAATGGGTAACCATTTTGTACCACCCTGTTCTGTTATTAGCCATTAAAGGGGCATTGAGAGATACGTATGGGAGTGCCCCTCTCAATTATCCTGGAAATCAGTTTTTTTGCATCAAAGTCATACTTATGCATATACTAACTACCATCTGAAACAGTCGCCGTTTATCATATAAAATTTCAAGATTTTCTTAGTTTTGATATGATCATATCGAAACTTATACTAGGTGCTGAATTCGGAAGTTATGCTATCGTTTTATGTACGGACTTTGGCGGCAAATCTCAACCCGGAAGTGCCGTTATTTGGTTATTTGGCATGAAGGCGATGTCGGAATTGTATGACATTTTGGATTTGGGCTATGTTGATGATTATCTTTACGTTATTTGCTCATTTAGTATATCGATACATGATACATCTCTCAATGCCCTTTTAAATGTTTCACAATATTTGGAGATTGTTACTGTATGCAGTAAATACAAAGTGTCACAATAGTCCTGCCATTTCTGTCTTCAGTTTTAGTCAAATTTGACAATATCGGATATTGCTTTGCCATCTTCAGTAGATAGTTAACTTAAGTTTCACAGTATTGTGATATTGCTAAATGCAGTGACAAGTTGACCATTGGTGACACCTGTCAGTGGCGTACCCAGGGGGGTGGGGTCCAGGGGGCTGGTGCCCCCTCCATGAAATTATGAAATTGGCCGGTTATGCAGACAACTTAATCGCTACCTCTCCCCCCCCCCCCCCCCCCCCCCCCCCACTTATCAAGATTTCAGCTGCTGACGGGGAAAAAATTGTTCAAGTTTTAAGATTTTTTGGGGAGTGTAAAAAAAATTGTCGGTACATCATGCCTTTCGTCGGTACAACTATGGTCGTGCCCCTCTCCCGTTTCCAAAAGCTGGGTACGCCACTGTCCCCTTAGGAACATTAGGAAATTGTTATCTTCAGTAGATTGTGAAATATTACAATTCATGGTCATTGCTGTCTTAAAGGCATATTATGTGATCTTTTCCAGAGAGCGCCCTCTATTCATGATTTTTTTTAGAAAGTCAATTTTCTTGCAGATTTACATTTCTGATCATTCCAAGAAGTTACAGAGCGATACGATTCCTAATTACCTCAAAATCATGGTTTTAGAGTGAATTTAGAGTGAACAAATAAACTGTCGTGTTATCACGACAGTTTATTTTCACTCTAATACCATGATTTTGAAGTAATTAAGAATCATATCGCCCTGTAACTTGGAATGTATGTACGATTTATGATCAGAAATGTAAATCTGCAAGAAAATCTGCTTTCAATTTTTTTTCGATGTTGAGGGCGTTCCCTGGAAAGATCACATAATATACCTTTAAAGCAATATTATGTTCTCTTTTTATTATTATTTTTACACATATATTTTCTCTCTTAGACTTTTCCAAACTAGTAAATATATCTATCTAGACTGTATTTTCAATGTTATAAAATGTGGAAATTGTTGCCCATTCTGTGTCACCACACCAGTATTTAGTTAAGTTTCTCAGTATTGTGAGGTTGCTATCTTCAGTAGATAGTAAAGTCCCATACATGTAGTTGGCAAATGCAGACTTTTTCGTCTTTTTTTATGTTTTAAATTTATTTTCATTCTCCATTTTTAAATTTTGCATTGTCTGCATCACATATCATACCATCACGTCAAAGATAATTCATTAATCCATCAATATTTATTTTCTTCTTTTCAAAGATAAGCATTACATAACATAAAATCAATATAGCATATCAAAAATATCTTTTCAAAATTGTGCCATACAAGTCGAAAGATATTCTTATTGTAAAATTATAACGTGTTTCAAACAGCTATATTGTAAATCCAGAAATGTTTGCATGCATTACAATTTTGCTAATTTCATGAGGAGCGCTATTACTCGCGAAAATGCAATGCCACAAATATTTCCAATCTACCTTGTAACATGCAGTGCATTGCAAAGTTTACATTCATGAAATTTTCATGCCGTGAATTAGGCAATTATTGCTGATTCGCGCAATTTTAAACTCGCGAACATTTCTGGTTTTACAGTAGTTTTAATCATTTCCTGGTTCCAACAATGAGCAAGAAACTCATGAAATTACCAATATTTAAACTCACTGAAAAGTCAACACAATTCAACAGGTGTCACAATCAGCCAAATGGCAATTTTAAAGCCTTCATTTGTCGATGAACACCTTACTCAGTGATGCACCATACTTTTGAGGTCAAGGTGCAATTCCTTCAAGTCAAGGTGCAGTTTTAGATGAATCGTGATAGTAACAAGATATAGGGCTGCAAAAACTTGTATCGCAATTTTGCACCAGCCTTTGAAAGTTGTAACGCAGTTGATTTGTATATTTGATCTGATGTGTTGTATCTCTGTGTCTTGAAATGCCAAATTAAACTAAACACCATTTCCTCATATTCAACTCTTTTTTAAGAAACATCAATATTGGTATATGTTTCAAAGCTCTCAAAATGTGGAGTAATTCTGTTATACCCTTCACAGAGGTATTCATAGTGCATGATTTGTAAGAACGACGCATACTACCGATGTAGGTGTGTAGGGTATAACAGAAGTATGCCCAAAATGTACTTGCAGACTTCAATAGATAGAAAAGTGTCACGATATTGGGGAGTTGCTATCTGCTGTCATTTTAGTTGGTTTGGTATAGATTAAAATTTGTTATCTGTATGACTAACCGTAAAATGTCACACTTGTCAGCCATTGCTGTCTTCAGTAGATAGTAAAATGTCGCAAAGGTTATGCAACTGCTGTCTGCAGTAGATATTATTGAAATCTTCAGATAGATAGTAAAGTAAAAGCATTTCTGTCACAGTGTATTGTGGTAAAGAGTTAATCAAGTCTTTAGTAGTCAAGTCTCACGATGTTGAGATATTGTTGTCTTCAGTAGATAGGCAAGTGTCTGAATAGTTGCTATCTTCAATACATACAAGTTTGATGGACATGGTAATTTTTGTTCTCAATAGAAAATAGAAAATTCAATGTAATAGTATTTCTTAGTGTTTATTTTCTATTATTATTGCTAGATAAGTGTATGTATAAAATGGAAACCAAAATGTGTTATTTATTTATTTATTTATTGACTGTCTTTCATAACCAACCTTAATCTTACATGTACGGTACATCATGTTCTGTTATAAATGGAGAATAAACTGAATATGATTATGAGGCGAATATACTAATAACAGCATATCATCAAGATTGAATTTTTTGTGATGTTTATTTCCACATAGTTAAAATGGCCGGGTGATGGGGAGTGAAATATGTGTATCTGTAAATCATGAATATCCAGAGTCCACAATGACAGGCCTCCTAAACTAAATACTTGTTTCTGAAGCCAATATGAGGATTATGCCCGTTTACCCCCAACGTGACTATCCTAACCAGTAGACCTACCTATTCACGAGATCGAGAGACAGACACTCTCAATGAAATGGGGAATTCAGTAACGCTCAAAAGGTGCAGTAGTGTATCTCCCAGGGGGTCGGGCAGTACACCAACTGACCAATTGCCAACGTCATATTGACGTTGATTTGCCAACCAATTACCGACATAAAATCCTGTTAAAACTCAACGTTGGCTTTCCGACCACGACATTGCCAACGTTGGCACAATGTAGTCTTAGTCTTGGTGTAGCCTGAATCCCCACTTGTCCAATCTCTTTTCATTATGATGGGCCAGAAAAAGCCTGCGAAATTGTAAGAAACAAACTGTAATTAGGGAGCGTTCATACATTGGTGTGGGGGAGGGGGGGGGTTCTGGTAAGTTATTGGTACATTAAGTTACACTTTTTTGACCCCCACCCCCTCTCGCCTTGCTATACAATTTTTTACTCCCCACCTTTTCTTGATACTTGACAGAAACTTGACCCCCCCCCCCCCCCCCCCCACTCAAGTGGGACCAACAAGTCATCTATATATTGATAAACAAAAGTTAGTAGGAAAATAACAAAAATATTTGAAATCTCAAAAAATTGGTGAGGGCGGGGACGAGAAACGCGTTTATTATTTTACTTGACCTTATCCACCATAACCATGGCACCAAATGGGTTCGAAAATTGGAAATCTACAATTACGGTGAGGGGCACATCTACTCCCCTGTCCACGCTAGCGCGGAGATGCGCACCTCTTTCAGGGCTGGATTTACCATTGGGGCAGTGGCCCCAGATTTTAGGGGCCCAAATTCAGAAGAAAAAGAGATATAAATAAATTGCCAACACTGAACACTGGCCAAATTAGGAAGCGCAGTAAAATGTCTTGAGCTACGCGCATTTTGCCCCAAATAATAATTTTAGAAGCTTGTTCAAAGCAAAATAGTATACACGTTAACCGCTAAAACTGTATAGGCCCCCTAAAATATGGGTTTTATGAGACATATGTATCCTTTTTTACACGTTAAATAATCTGGCAATGTATTTGTAAAGAAAATACTGCCAAGTTTCCGTGTGAATCAATGATGTCTGTGTATTTTAACCTTTGGAACATATAAGACCAGTTGCCCCAATGATGGGGTAACGTCCGAGTGCCAAGTAAAGTGTTTAGTTAGTGGTAACTGGATTTTGTTTGGATATTTGTTAACATTGATTATTTGTTATATGTAAACAGTTATAGGCCTATGGGTGAAATTTTCATGATTTACTCTAGCTTTAAGCTTTTATATCATGAAATATGATTAACCGGACCAGTTGCCCCATCCTCCCCTATACCTAATCATACAATACGGAGAGAAAACGAAAAAACATGCATTTATCTTTGGGGTAATTTTCTATATCCGTTGTCCAAAATCCCTCTCTGGCTTTGATTGCATCATGATTAAAAATGAAATAGGTAGGCCCCCTATCAATTAGCATTTACTATAAATGTGTAGCTATGATGCCATGAGGCTGACATTTATATTAGCGATGTTATGAGTGAGAAGGTAGAACTTATTGAATGACCCTTGTATAAATGTTTACTCATTATTGCCCAAAGTGACATGAATAATATGTCAGTAAACTTTATCATGTATTTTTGAGTAGGGCAACAATTTGGCCACTTGTAGAAAATTCAGCTGGATATATCATAAAAGTATATTAGGCCTATATACTTTTATGATATATCCAGCTGAATTTTCTACAAGTGGCCAAATTGTTGCCCTACTCAAAAATACATGATAAAGTTTACTGACATTTTTTTGTCAGTTGTTAAGGGGGCCCCCGAAATTTATTAACAGAAAATAGGGGGGAATCCAAAAAAAAATGGATACAAAAATTGGGAAAAGCCCATTCCCCTGCCATAAATAGCGATCGCTCCCTAAATAATGTTTTCCCCTAGTATTTCCCGTACCGTCTGCCCTGTCCAGGACCTGTTTTAAATAATTAGTAACACCGCCATCTGTTGACAAGGCATACGAGCTGTATTTACCCACTTTCCCGCGGAATGCACCAATTGCTTCCGGTGGCTATGCGTGTGTCTGTCGAATCATGACCTCTTCGATGCGTGCCGTGTGCTTTATTCATCTGTGAGTAGGTAGTGTTCACGGCTCGAGGGCCTAGCTAATGTTGAATTTTAAGAATCCTTATTTTCAATACGTATTGTATACACCAAATACCATATATTTTGCATTCATATAGACCCGTGAGCAACCACAGTAGACACGCACGCAGTCCACTGTGCATAGCCTAGCCTAGACTAGGCCGAGTTGCAGTGTATTTTGCCACTCATCATGCCTCCGCCATTTTGAGCATAGCCATAGGCTCCCGATCGCGATAGGTGTGTACTGGGTAGGTCAAAGTCTAAATGTTCAAAATCTTCAATATTATTATGTTGTTATCACTATTGTTTTATGAATAATGACTGCGGCCTCTTTTTAATTTTATGCTTGTTTCATAACTTAAAGGTAGATGTTCCGATTTTCAACTTGAAGTTTTCTATTCTACATGAAAGGTCATCCTTACAAAAGTCGTGTTCCAAAGTTTGAGTTGCATAGCTCTAATGGTTCTTATTTTAGACGCACAAGATGATGTGAACTGTACCCATTGAGTAGTACACAAACTATATCGGTGGTTACCACCATTCGCGGTAATTCGACGTTATTTCATCGATTTCTCCGTAATTATACCGATTTAGGCCGTCAAATTTCAGTATGATGATGAGAAAAATACGAGCTTTCATATGATATGAAAATCTCCGTATGTTTGAAATAATTCTGTGTTACGAAAATGTGATCGGGTCATCTACCTTTAACCCTAGGCTAAGTCCCTAACCCCCCCTGAGTGCTAAAAAATGCTAATCCTAAGTCCCTCTCCAAGCGCATGCGCCGCCGGTTTTCGATGACGTAGTCAACCGAGCCTATATAGTGAGCGCATGTGTAGCTGAAGGCCGTGACTATAGTGAGTGGGACGTGGGGCTTGAGAACGGAGGGTCCCCGGATTGAATCCCGGCAGGTTCCCGGAGATTTAGTTGGTGTTTTTTCCTCGAAAATTGTGATCCCGGTAAAAAAACCTAAACGGGGGTTAGGGTTATATTAGGGTTATTATAATATGTTACAATACAATGTATTCTTTGTGTTTTTTTACACAACTCGGTTATAATAAATACAAGCATTTTTAATTTGCAAAAGCACACAGCGCACAACCAATTCCTTCTTGTTTGGCTGTGGATGGAGTATTGAAAAGTATTTCTACAGTACAGGTTGTGGCATGCATGAATGCAATTTAGAAGTGTAAGAATGCATAGATATTGAAAGACCTGATAATCATGACCATACGCTGTGCATCTGAGACACAGACGAAACATCTATACAGACTTTTATGGACCTTATTTTTTTATTCTTTTTTTTTTGGGGGGGGGGGGGGGGTGGGGCAAATTTGGTAAAAGTGAACCTTTTTACCATAAGGCCCTTCACAATTGATTCTTAGTTTCCTGTTTAACATTTCAAAAAAAGGACAAGGTGACATTTAATTAGTTATTTATTAGGCTTTCAATCATAAAAAATAACCTCACTATTCGAGACTGCAATTTTGGCGATCGAAAACTAAAGGCAAATGTTTTGACCAGCGCCTTTAGAGATGAGAGTGACGATTTCGCAATATCTCACAAAACCATGTGGTATAAGATTATTAGCATGACGTTATTATCGGGTTCCGTCGGAACATCGAAACAAATTTGTTTGTGAATGAAAATTGTAATTCCTCTCTCCCACGGCGTTCATAACGCATGCGTAATGATGATTTAGGTCAATTAAAGATGGCGTCTAGTTGGCTACTACGAAAAATGGACACAAAGTTGTCTTCATTTTTAACGAACGATGATGGATGATATTTGTGAAATATTGACTTGTCTTTTTAAGACATCACAGCCTTGTACACTACTTTTTACCCCTGGGACTTAAGTCGAGATATAATTCAGGTTTGAAATCTAAACTTTAATGACAAAATATAGTTTTCGTAGGTGAAAATGTCAAATAATTAACTACACTCAAATAATTAAATTTAATACGCGCGACCAATTTCGAACGTGCGCGGAAACAGGAAACTAAGAGTTAATTGTGAAAGGCCTAATGTCAACTACAAAATGTTTAAAAAACATTTCTTTGGTTGCTAGGCTCGCAAATAGCATTTTACCAGGTGTTTTTTTGCCTTTTGGGTTTTAGGGAGTGACAAATATTACGGGGTTGTGTATAACCAATAAAACACCATTTTAGCACATGTGGAGCATTGGTGCCAGCCACTGCCTAGTTAATAATGTATCTACACTTTATAGTTGCAACATGTATTGTACAAAACAAATGTGGGGCAACTGCGTAATGCAATATACAACCTGACCTAAACATTTAGTACTGTAGTAGCTAAACTAGCCCAGGTAAACTAGATAGATAAACAAAAATTGACTAATTTCCCTGTTAAGAAATAAAATGTGTTTATAAAAATGTGAAACTATGAACTTTGATATCTTAAACATGGCTTTCCAAGTCCCAATGCATACATTTTGATATCGTTATATTATCAGTCTGTGTAGTACAAATTTGTAATTCTTGGATATTTTTAAATACAATTTTTTACATCTATAATTGATATGACATATTTTATGATTTTTAAGATGCAAACGAATCTACAACCTTTTTTACACTTGTGCGCAGGGGCGGATCCAGGGGGGTGCTGCGGTGGCTGCAGCACCCCGGGGTATGAAGAAGAAAAAGAAGAAGAAAAAGGGGGAGAAAGAAAAAGGAAAGGGGGAAAGGGAAAGGAGACAAAAAAGGAAAGATAAGAGAGCATAGCTCGGAGGGCGGTGCTGCGCACCGCTTGGATGGTACCCGATCAATTTCATTTTTTGGGGGGGATCGTCTTTTCACAGCACCCCGGGGTGCGACCATCCTGTATCCGCCCCTGCTTGTGCGGGGCACAGAATTGTGTGTAGGCCTGCTATAGTCAATGTCATAACTAAAAGTTTAGGGATGAACATGATCCCTACCAACTTTTACTGATCAATTTTTCCAATTGAATAACCCTCTAGCTTCCTGAAAATTTGTTTGGTTGTAATGGCACTAGTATTTCCCCGTCTAGCATGTAAAGTTACATGGGGGTGATAAACAGTGACATTTGCTCCCAGCGGGCCCAGTGGCGTGTCCAGGATTTGTTCAGGTGGGTGGGGGAGGGGACTCATTGTGGCCGATTATGTGTTCATCCTGTGTGCGCATCACTCGAAATATTTTTAGTACTATGAATTTGGGAATTATTATAAGGTACATTTTGCAAAGAAATTTGCTTTATGTTTACTATTATAAATTTGTAATTTGGTTTCGATTCTCCTAATGACGCCTTCAAATTGGATAGAAATGGAGTAAAACCAAATAATGGGTGTAATCCAACTGACTGATAGTACCCCTTCCTCTTCTGTCTACATGGCATTGTGCGCCCCTGCCCCCCCCCCCCCCCACCCCCCCCCCCCCCCCCCCCCTCTGCCGCCACTTGTTTCAAGGAACGAATAATCAAGCAAAATGGTGGCAAATAATTCGGGCGAACTGCACCCCCACCCCCTACAGAGAAACTGGACCGAGTCAATTGGTGGGAGAAAAACATGCAAAATCTTCATCCTGATGTGTCGTCTATGGGGTAGCCTGTACATATATGCGCATACATTACTCAAGGGCTTAAGAGCATTGTAGGCCTATCAAAGACAAATTGAATTTGTTGAAATGCTAATAATATCAATGTGTGTGATGTGATGCCACTTCCCGGTCCCCTTCCTTAAGTTCCCTCAGGTCTTCACCCTTCCCTGGTCCCTTTAGCCCAACCTCCTCCCATGCCCACACCCGTTCCCCACCATGCTTCCACCATCTCTCTCACTTCTCCAGGACAGGAGTTCCATCCCCCTCCCCAGTACCAGCCTAGTACAGGAAACCCATACTTTGGTGTGTTTTGTTTCACCCATCAACTTATGGGACAGATTTAGTGATGAATAATACTAACTAGGACTGGAAATAGCACCTGCCCGTCTCGCCTGCCCATATCGGGTAATTTAGGGTCAGGCGGGTGAAAATACAAAAGTACAAGCCCGGCTGGCGGGTAAACATTTTAGAACTCACAGTTCCAAGGCCAAGGTTAACCAATTTGAACCTACGCTTTGTCAGATTAGGCCGTCGCAAGTTGCGCGGCTGGGCTATCACTTTCAGGCTAGTATAGTAATAAAACTTGAAAGCCTAGTATAAGCATTTTTATTGATCTTCAATGATTGTAAGAGACAAATAGGGAAGAACAAAATGACCGAGTTACTGTATTGATTAAAGCTAAACTGAAAACGTCATGTGAACTTTAAAATTTATATTTGTTACAAATGTATGTCAAAATAGACTTGAAATGTCATATCAAAACATGAAATAATTCTTCTTTTTTTGGCTTGTGACTTGAGCGCAGCGAAAAAGCCTAAACAAAGATAATTGTATGACGGGCTGTCTGTAACGAAAGTCTACACACGCCATTTTGGATTGGAAGTGCTTTTCCAATGCGCGACAACGCCAGACAAATCATGATTTATCCATCGAAAGGTAATGCTTATTTAAAGCACATTGGGTTTTTTCGGGAGAGGTAATTTTAAGGTGTTATTAGGCCAGCCGTAAGGTGTTGTAATTATATAAATAATTGCATGTAGGCAGCTGTGTGGATGCTTGTTTTGTATGAGCGAGGCAGGCCTACATCGTTTTTAAATTTTAGGCATGTTTTTAATAGGCCTAGTAGTAGTATGCATGACATACATGTATGTAGATAGTACTACATATGCCTACTAGTACTACTACTACTACTAAAACTACTATACTAGTCCTTATATGACTCCACTCCATACATCTCTGTATGTCAGGGCTGTCAACTCTCCCGCAGTAAGTCTCCCGCCTAGACACTCTTTCTCTCGCACTCCCGCCTAGCATATAAAATCTCCCGCCTCAACAAAATTACCTCAATTAAAATGTTTATCAACGCCTTTATACTAGCTTCCGTCGGTACATTTGCGATTTTGACCATGCACATTTTTCAGGCGGATTTGATGAAAACGTCAACGCTACCCACTTATCAAGATTTCAGCTGCTGGCGGAAAAGTTGTGCATGTTTTACGATTTCTTTTTTGAGTCTGTATCTCTCCCTCACAGCAAATTCCATAAGTTGACAGCCCTGCTGTATGTAGTAATACACCTATCAGTTGTAAGACTCACTATATGACCCCCGGGAGGGGTGCGTCGTTTACCACCACATTCTTGACGGAGGGTACGTCAGTGGTAGGCATGTTTATAAAATTTTGAAAATAAAATTATCTCTTTGAAAATGGATTACATGGAAACAAAGTACTTTACAATAAAAATGATGGTTCAACCTTGTCTGCAGGCTGAATAATAAAAAAGTTATAACCAAAAGTAGTTTGCCTCATATATGCTGAAAACTGGGCGAGTCATGCATATTTTAAAACCATTTTAGGTAATGGTTTGCTTTCACGGTGTCTAGTTGCTTGTGTGGGGTTATTTAGACATCAGTGAATACACCCTAGCCACATCGCACTACATCGCTGTATTCAGACATTTTTTTGGAAAACATCATTGCTACCCCCACCCCCACTTATCAAGATTTCAGCTGCTTGCGGACAGAAAGTGTGCAAGTTTTACAATATTTTTTTGGAGTATGTATCTCTCCCTCCCAGAAAATCTCCCTCCCAGAAAATCTCCCTCCCGACCTCCCTCCTTATCTCCCTCCTTCCTTCCCTCTGTTTTGATTGGGGGGGGGGGGGGGGGGGGCATGCCCCCTTCCCCTTCACTGATGCCCAATGCTACATGTACATATCCTGTAAGCCACAATTGTCCTCATACATGTACATGTAAACCCCAGGCACATGAGATAGAGAAAATCACTACATTAAACTGCAAATGTTGATGCTTACCTCTGAAGTCACAACATTCTGTATTTTGACAATTTTTTTATTTATTGTTTTACTTGACAGATATTTAACTATATTGAAATTGAGTGAATGAATCACACGGAACCAATTGGTGGTGTCAAATCCTAACTACAGTAGCTGCGGTGCACTGATGTCAAACTAGAAATGGTAAGAATTTATCAAATAAAGACAATAAATCAAATAGTAATATTGTCTGGACCAAATAAGAGCATAAAGAGAATAAAATTTGACTTTTTTCAGTTCAGAATTGTTGTATTTGCGATTGATTTACTCACTGTAATATCGCGACAGATTCATATCTGTGCGTATTTTGTACTGTGTAAGTTTCTTCTTTTGCGGACCAGCACCGCAGGAAAACCGAAGGAAAACCGAATAGCAATGTTTGACTTGCGCACGTAATGCCTGCTTGAACCATCGGATCAGTGGAGGTTTTAGAAAAAATGGAGGGCTAAAAACACCAATACTGTTCATGCTGTTAGTAATAGTAACTGTTGTGCCTACGAAAGGCACAGAATAGCTCAGAATTCGGCCAAAACCGTATCGTTCTTATTTTATAATTGAGTGTAGGGTTCAAAATTTGGCAGTCTCACATCTTTTTACGTGTAGCAAATAATTTTTAGTAGTAAATGAAATTTTAGATTCGCGAAACTAGTGATGATTAGCAATTCGCGGGAAATTAACTTGTTTTACAGTAATATTGTTTTCCTCCAACAGATAGTGAATATACAACAGTGAACAACTGAGACAAAGACTTTGACGTCAACAGGCTTCTTGGGATATTTACTACCTACAACTATATGAAGAAAAGACTGATACAGGCTCGTTAGACCTATGTAAGTTTTAGTATTAAGATAACTGTAATTTTGAATTTGAACGCAAACACATAAATTTGTGTTCTTTAATGCATTGTAATTGTATATTCTTGAAGATTATATCCAATGAGGGAAACACTTAAAGGCATATTATGTGATATTTTCCAGAGAGCGCCCTCTATTCATGATTTTTTTTAGAAAGTAGATTTTCTTGCAGATTTACATTTCCGATCATAAATCATACATACATTCCAAGTTACAGAGCAATACGATTCCTAATTACCTCAAAATCATGGTTTTAGAGTGAAAAATATAAACTGTCGGGATTCCGACAGTTTATTTTCACTCTAAAACCATGATTTTGAAGTAATTAAGAATCGTATCGCCCTGTAACTTGGAATGTATGCATGATTTATGATCAGAAATGTAAATCTGCAAGAAAATCTGCTTTCTATTTTTTTTTTCGATGTTGAGGGCGTTCCCTGGAAAGATCACATAATATACCTTTAATAGCAGTGGTGCTGCCAGAGAGGGCAGGGGGCAGCTACCCTCCCCAATATTGCAAATTTGGCAGTTGAGTTGGTCTTATCAATTAAGATATCGTCCTTAAATCTACAGTTAGGTGTGCGTTACCAACAGGGCCATCAATATAAGGGTGGGCCAGGGTTGTGACATCCCCTCAACAATTTTTAAAAAAAAGAGGGAAGAGAAAATAGGCAAAAGAAGAAGGGAGTAGGAGTGGGGAGGGGGCGGGGGAGGTGATGCAAAATGGGAGAATTTATTGCTGAATATTTTTATTCAGCTGAACACAAAAGTGTAGACCTGTCAATCAAATATATTTCGGAATTATACACATGCACCACAAACAACACCCTTAAGGGGGCTGTCAAGTGTCGTTGTATGAATTTGTCAAGCACTGTAACTTTCGAACTATTTATGTGTTGTACATAAAAGTATACACTTTTTTGAATGAAATGAGTCGGGGAATCCATTTTTCGGTCAATAATTTCGAAACTAATTTTTTTAAAGGCAGACAAAAAATATGTGTCCTAGATAATTGAATTAAGATGCTTTCTGTAAAATTTTAGAATTTTTTACCTAAAAATTATTTTGTTAGGTTGTTTGTAAAATTTAGGCAAAAAAGAGGCATTTTTGGGCAAAAATATAAAAATCACGATTTTTGATACGAAAAATGGATTCCCCGACTCATTTCATTCAAAAAAGTGTATACTTTTATGTACAACACATAAATAGTTTGAAAGTTACAGTGCTTGACAAATTCATACAACGACACTTGACAGCCCCCTTAAGAGATTCAGATCCCACCCACTATTAGAACCTACATTGATGTTAGATGCAAATGTGTGAGTACAATCGCAGTCTTTATAGATTGAGCTGGCAGACCAGGTTGTCATTTTGGCTCCTTCTCCCAGAAAGGATGCCACAGGAGGAACTTTATCACTCAATTCAGTATGTAGGCCTACTGTGGGCACCACTCAGACATTGCTACTGGGGATAAATATTGACCGGGCCATAACAAATTTGAGATTGCCACCCTGACAGAAAGGTCTAGCAATGGCCCTTAGGCCACTCCCTGTTCTACGAGTAAACGGAACTCTCAGGATGAGTCGGTCGGTCAGGAGGTTTTTTGTTTTGTTAGTTTTAAAAGGTTTTCCCACTTGAAAATGACAGTTACAAATCAAACAAATCTGTACAAATCTTGCCGTATTTTGACTAGCCAGATTTTTTATTTGGGTCGATATTTATTTACGTACGAAAATTCAAATTTTAAAGAAATGGGTGGGTCGGGCCCGTAGAACAGGGTTTCTTTTTTTTCGTCGCCTTATTACCAAAGGCAAAGTTTTGCATATTAAATATATAAATTTGTTGTTTCAACTTGCTGTAAAGTGTGTCTCAAAGAGTGTCACTCACAGAGTTCAATTAATATTAATCATATTATGGGCATGATGTGACACATGCATGCCATACTAATCTGTCTGAAAGTTTTATAAAACCTGTCATATTGAAACAATGGAATTGACACATTTTCATGTTTAAAGGATATATATAATTTAAAATTGGAAGTTCCCTATTAAAAATAGACACATTTTGTTTTATCTTTCAGCTTTTAGACACGATAATGCAAGCTTGTGGTTTAGAATTTGAAGATCAGTGATTCTTCCCAAGAGAATACCCCCTTTTTGGTGAGTATAGCATGAACATTTAATTGATTAAAATAGGGTCAAAGATAGACTACAATGTAGATACACATAGCACCTATGGGTTAGCCAGAGGAATGCAAGAGAGCATATTTTCTCCCTGCTCCCCCTCTAGTTACGCCTTGCATGACCACCTGCTACATTAGCCCACAATGCAGAGTTCAATTAATGAATGGGAATGTGAACAAAGGGCATTATTGTCAAATAGGATGAGCTGTCTGATTGCTGGCCCGATTTTCAACTTGATGTTTTGAATTGTTTTCTATTCTTCATGAAGGGTCATTATTAAAATAGTCGCAAAATAATATAGCCAATAAAACTGTAATTTTACACATTTTAAAATGATATGAATAAGGATTCATTATAGTCATTGAAGTTTCCAATGAATGCTAACATTTTGCTTTATCTTTTAACTTCAGGAAACGGCTTACAACGTCTTGTTGTTGTTGAGTATTAAGAGTCCATTCTCCAAAATTTAGAAAAAGTCCTTAAACTGTGGTGAGTATAGCTTGAAGTTCAACCTTAATTTTTGGGTGTTACCTTTATTGTCTCGCCTGATGTAATCAGAAAGAGACTATGTTATCACTATTTCTGTCCGCCGTATGCCGTATGCCGTCCGCCGTCCGCCGTGTGCTAAGAAATACCTTTGTGACGCGATATCTGGAGATCCGTAAGGCCTATCGTGATGGGACTTGGTGGAGGGAAGGGGGGTGGTGCGTTCTGTTGCTGATTGATTTTTCAATGTCATCGGGGGTCATACAAGGTCATCGGGGTCAAATATGCTTAAAACTTTTGAGACGCGTTGTGACGCGATATCTAGAGAATCCGTAAGGCCTATCTTGATGGGACTTGATGTCAGGGAAGGGGGTGGGGTGTTCTTTTGCTGATTAGATTTTCAAGGTCATTGGAGGTCATTCAAGGTCATCGGGGTCAAATATGCGGTCAAATAAGATCCGTAAGGCCGATCTTGATGGGATTTGGTGGAGGGAAGGGGGTGGTGTGTTCTTTTTGCTGATTAAATTTTCAAGGTCATCGGAGGTCATTCAAGGTCATCGGGGGTCAAATATGGGGTCAAATAGATCAGTAAGGCCTACTATCTTGATGGGATTTGGTGGAGGGAAGAGGGATGGTGTGTTCTTTTTGTTGATTAAATTTTCAAGGTCACCAGAGGTCATCGGGGTCAAATATGGGGTCAAATAGATCAGTAAGGCCCATATTGATGAGATTTGGTGGAGGGAAGGGGAGTGGTGTGTTCTTTTTGCTGAATAAATTTTCAAGGTCATCAGAGGTCATTCAAGGTCATCGGGGGTCAAATAAGATCCATAAGGCCTATCTTGATTGGATTTGGTGGAGGGAAGGGGGATGGTGTGTTCTTTTTGTTCTTAATTTTTCGGGGTCATCGGGGGTCAAATATGAGGTCAAATAGATCAGTAAGGCCTATCTTGATGGGATTTGGTGGACGGAAGAGGGATGGTGTGTTCTTTTTGTTGATTAATTTTTCGGGGTCATTGGGGGTCAAATATGGGGTCAAATAGATCAGTAAGGCCTATCTTGATGGGATTTGGTGGAGGAAAGGGGGGTGGTGTGTTCTTTTTGTTGATTAATTTTTCGGGGTCATTGGGGGTCAAATATGGGGTCAAATAGATCAGTAAGGCCTATCTTGATGGGATTTGGTGGAGGGAAGGGGGGGGGTGGTGTGTTCTTTTTGTTGATTAATTTTTCGGGGTCATCGGGGGTCAAATATGGGGTCAAATAGATCAGTAAGGCCTATCTTGATGGGATTTGGTGGAGGAAAGGGGGGTGGTGTGTTCTTTTTGTTGATTAATTTTTCGGGGTCATCGGGGGTCAAATAGATCAGTAAGGCCTATCTTGATGGGATTTGGTGGACAGAAGAGGGATGGTGTGTTCTTTTTGTTGATTAATTTTTCGGGGTCATTGGGGGTCAAAGATAGGGTCAAATAGATCAGTAAGGCCTATCTTGATGGGATTTGGTGGACGGAAGAGGGATGGGGTGTTCTTTTTGTTGATTATTTTTTCGGGGTCATCGGGGGTCAAATATGGGGTCAAATAGATCAGTAAGGCCTATCTTGATGGGATTTGGTGGACGGAAGAGGGATGGTGTGTTCTTTTTGTTGATTAATTTTTCGGGGTCATCGGGGGTCAAATATGGGGTCAAATAGATCAGTAAGGCCTATCTTGATGGGATTTGGTGGACGGAAGAGGGATGGTGTGTTCTTATTGTTGATTAATTTTTCGGGGTCATCGGGGTCAAATATGGGGTCAAATAGATCAGTAAGGCCTATCTTGATGGGATTTGGTGGACGGAAGAGGGATGGGGTGTTCTTTTTGTTGATTATTTTTTCGGGGTCATCGGGGGTCAAATATGGGGTCAAATAGATCAGTAAGGCCTATCTTGATGGGATTTGGTGGACGGAAGAGGGGTGGTGTGTTCTTTTTGTTGATTAATTTTTCGGGGTCATCGGGGGTCAAATATGGGGTCAAATAGATCAGTAAGGCCTATCTTGATGGGATTTGGTGGAGGGAAGGGGGGTGGTGTGTTCTTTTTGTTGATTAATTTTTCGGGGTCATCGGGGGTCAAATATGGGGTCAAATAGATCAGTAAGGCCTATCTTGATGGGATTTGGTGGACGGAAGAGGGATGGGGTGTTCTTTTTGTTGATTATTTTTTCGGGGTCATCGGGGGTCAAATATGGGGTCAAATAGATCAGTAAGGCCTATCTTGATGGGATTTGGTGGACGGAAGGAGGGGTGGTGTGTTCTTTTTGTTGATTAATTTTTCGGGGTCATCGGGGGTCAAATATAGGGTCAAATAGATCAGTAAGGCCTATCTTGATGGGATTTGGTGGAGGGAAGGGGGGTGGTGTGTTCTTTTTGTTGATTAATTTTTCTGGGGTCATCGGGGGTCAAATATGGGGTCAAATAGATCAGTAAGGCCTATCTTGATGGGATTTGGTGGACGGAAGAGGGATGGTGTGTTCTTTTTGTTGATTAATTTTTCGGGGTCATTGGGGGTCAAATAGATCAGTAAGGCCTATCTTGATGGGATTTGGTGGACGGAAGAGGGATGGTGTGTTCTTTTTGTTGATTCATTTTTCGGGGTCATCGGGGGTCAAATAGATCAGTAAGGCCTATCTTGATGGGATTTGGTGGAGGGAAGGGGGGTGGTGTGTTCTTTTGGTTGATTACTTTTTCGGGGTCATCAGGGGTCAAATATGGGGTCAAATAGATCAGTAAGGCCTATCTTGATGGGATTTGGTGGAGGGAAGGGGGGTGGTGTGTTCTTTTTGTTGATTAATTTTTCGGGGTCATCGGGGGTCAAATATGGGGTCAAATAGATCAGTAAGGCCTATCTTGATTGGATTTGGTGGAGGGAAGGGGGGTGGTGTATTCTTTTTGCTGATTAAATTTTCAAGGTCATCGGAGGTCATTCAAGGTCATCTGGGGTCAAATAAGATCCGTAAGGCCTATCTTGATGGGATTTGGTGGACGGAAGAGGGATGGTGTGTTCTTTTTGTTGATTAATTTTTCGGGGTCATCGGGGGTCAAATATGGGGTCAAATAGATCAGTAAGGCCTATCTTGATTGGATTTGGTGGAGGGAAGGGGGGTGGTGTATTCTTTTTGCTGATTAAATTTTCAAGGTCATCGGAGGTCATTCAAGGTCATCTGGGGTCAAATAAGATCCGTAAGGCCTATCTTGATGGGATTTGGTGGACGGAAGAGGGATGGTGTGTTCTTTTTGTTGATTAATTTGTCGAGGTCATCAGAGGTCATCTGGGGTCAAATAAGATCCGTAAGGCCTATCTTGATGTGATTTGGTGGAGGGAAGGGGGTTGGTGTGTTCTTTTTGCTGATTAAATTTTCAAGGTCATCAGAGGTCATCTGGGGTCAAATAAGATCTGTAAGGCCTATCTTGATGTGATTTGGTGTAGGGAAGGGGGTTGGTGTGTTCTTTTTGTTGATTAAATTTTTCAAGGCATTACATCCCTTGCATTAACTACAATGCATACCTCTGTGACAGTGCTACATTGTATCATATGTTTCATCATCATTTCTTTCAAGTCACTTTTGATGAACAGGCGAGACGCGCCGTTCGAGAACCGCCTTGTATATATAGTAAGCTATATCACAAATTAGGCTAGTCGTAAGTCTTCCGACTTAGAACATTTTTCCACATTTGTTACAATGTTTTACATAAAATCTGACGATACTAGGATTAGAACCCAGGACCTTTCGGTCCCAAAAAGAAAGTCATAACCACTAAACCAGCTAGGCTGTCGGTGCGGAGGTAGTGATTTTGATCCTACAAAAGAGTTAGGCCCAAGTTAGGGTAACCCATCTGGCCCATGTATTATGGAATAAATCAGTATACCTCATACAATAGAAGTCTTTGCACTAGACTAATTTGTGATAGTTTATAATAACTCTTGGGTAGAACAGATTTTTGACCTATCAACATATAGCAGGTGGTGGTTCAGAACAGTGCTCCATGTAAGGCCATATGACACAATACATGTATGTGGACCATGAAGTACTTAGTAATTTGTTAACAGAAATAATTCATGGTCACGCAACAGGGAGGGAAACTGCATGGTGGGTGTTTATGCCAAAATTATCTTAGATTCATTTTTCATACAGTGACATGAAAAACTCATATTTCTTGCCATTTTCAACTGACTAAAAACTATAGATATCACTTATTTTGAGGATTTTTATCACTTGAGCGGCCTTTGAATACTCTACAAAATGTAAAAATGAACCAAAACTCTTGTTGTAGCATTGTTGACACAAGAAATGAGCACAGCTTAGCCTTTCATCAAGGCGTTGTTAGTTGTGCTGGTGTGTGTGAGCACCTGAACAAAAGTGTGAGGGCCCTCTGTAAAAATAGTATGTACAACGCCTTTCCATAAAACAATCTTTGTGTTCTGTTTTGTATTGTTATACGGATGATTTATACCAGAAATATCTTGCTTGTTGATAATGATGTCATGATTTATCGAGCGACGTCATCGATATCAAGTGCTATAGTTAAACGGTGTCGTTAATAGTACATAATATACCTTTAATACTTGAAAAGAGATTCATGTTTTGGCAACAGTGCCATTTTAATACATTGAACGCATTAAAGATAATGAATTAATTGTTGATGAATGAATTGTTGTTTATCATGTATAGGACCTACAGCTTGGACATTTAAATGCAATCCAATATGAAATAGGACCTGCTGGGTGTGGAACCCCCTCCCTGAGTCCAACTTGTGGTGAGTACAGAGGGTCGTAGCTAGGTTTTTTTTCAGGGGGGCAAGATTTCTAAAATTTTCGTAAAAGGTTGCCCCAATTTTTTTTCAAGTCACTTACCTCGTGAATTTCACGTAAGTGGGGGGGGGGGTTAAGGTCAAAACATTTCGCACAGTCCAAAAAAAAATCGCACAGTAAAAAAAAATCGCACACTAAATGTACTATATGTACAATTTTGCCTTCTTTTTGGCTAATAACCTCGGTCTTTTTTCTCATTTTTTACCTATTTACTATTTTTCTCACCCCTTTTTTTTTTTTTTAGGGGGTGGGGGGCGGGGGCCCAAATTGAGTTTTTTTCGTCAGGGGGGGGCATTTCCCCCCCCCCCCCTGAGCTACGCCACTGGGTGAGTAGTGTGAGATAGATTGTAATTTACTGTAGTGTATACTGTAACACATAAAGTACTCACAGCATGAACATGTTGTGTTTGGCAAGTTAGGTACAAGAAGTAGTTGTGCTTGCAATGTCTGAATTAATACTCCAAACAGAATAAGAGTAAGCGTAAGCACAACTTGTATCAAGCGCACAGTCCGTAGTGCACTGTGATGTCACGGATGGGTCATAACAGTAATAATAATATAATAATATTTTATGCTTTACCAAGTATATATTGAGCTTCAATTATAATTTTATTAATTGTTCTCTGAGTTATGGCAAAAAGATAGTTTGATTTGCCTAAATGTTCACTTGTGCCTTCAAGATTCAGATGTTGTGAACTACAATGGACGCACGTCACATGAGGTTGACCTCGCGTAAAGTAGGTGAGTTCAACCTCACCCCAAAACCGTCATTGGTTGGTGCTCAAATGTGAGAACTTGTTAACTCGTGAATAAACATGAGCTTATTCACGCACCATCACGCCCACTTAATCAGTGGTTATACGCAGTGTTGTGCATCACACAGCGTGAAGTGGCGCGCTAATTTAACTCCCATGGCGCAGCGTGACGATCTTTAAAAAGGCAACAATTTAAATTTGACCAATCAGGTGCTTTGGTGTTGTTGGTTGGCGGAATTGTATGAGTTTTAAGTAGTTTTCAAGCATGTGTGCGCAGCTGATCGAAGTGTGCCCGTGTATGTCGGACTGTGGCCAGGAGAATATGTGCCGTAGGTCCATTGTCTGTAATGATTTTAATCTTTAACCATGCTATATTATGAATTCTTGATGGAATAGCCTGTTTCCCTAAATGAACCATGTCCGCTCATTGCTCTTTTACCGCTGTCATTGGCACCCAACATATTGTTTTAAACAGGTTCGCGGTCGTAGATAGAAAAGAGACAATTATGGGAAAACGATCTCGCCCAGGAATTGAACCCAGGACCTCTTCTTTACAGCGCAAGTGCCTTATCCGTTGGGCCACAAGACCTTGCATGGTAATGCATCTGAAATTCAACACCTAAGTGATCGTATCACATTCTCCTGCCACTTTGTATTACCCATAGTAGCTAGGGCCTATACAAGTGTAATAATTGCCATCCTCCCTATAGAGGGAGAATAACCGTCGTAATGCCTATTATTTCTATATGATTTAAAATACTGTAAAATGTACAGTAAAATTAATCAACACTCTGTGATTCCCGTAAAAGTTTGTAGTGAGAATCAGATGCTCATATTGGGTCAGAATCAGTTTATTTTATCTATTGATTCTTGCATCACTGTGCGAAATCTAGCACGTAGCACCTGACCGACGACGACAATGTATTTTCAATGCATATCACAGACATGAGGACTAGTTCTAAATAGCAGTCTACCATATTTCTCATACATACTTACAGATATGTGACATCTAGACTGGCAGCAATAACTTGGTGAAAAAGCAGACTGTTGGGCAGAGAGAACCGGTTACAAAGTGTGTTGATCTAATAGGAGCAGCAGATTCCCATCGTAAGCCCTTCAACTAACCGACAGTTTTCAAGGTTGACTTTTGCAGTTGCCTTTCACAGTTGTGAGATCAATGTTTATAATTATAACTAACCACTTTTAAAGTTGACTTTAAAAATGCTATTATTTCCAGATATATTTATTTTGGAATTCCTGCTCAAAAGTTAATATTTCCTTGAATTGTTATCATTTACCAAATGTTGGGTAGCCAATTTGAATTTGTATCTGTTTGACTTTTCCCATTCTGATGTGTTGGCAATAGTTAATGCTTAAGCAATTATTGTTTATGAAGATGTTTTATTGCTTAGTTGAAATCTTACTATTTTGTTGGTAATTGTTGCTCACATCTCACAATGGAAGATATTTTGAGATGTAGTGAAAGCTTAGAATTTGACGCTACAGACGATGACAGTAACACAAAAGGTAGGCTGAATGAAAACAACCACAATGTTTTGAAAAATTACAACATTGTCTTATCAGCCACCAAAGAGGAAAATGAGATATCGGCATTGCATAATGGGAGCCTACAATCGCTGAATGCAGAGATTGGTGAGGTTGACAAACCTGATCAGAATGAAGGTGTCATGAAGGAAGATGCTACTGTAGAAGACACGGTGGATATCACAGATGCCATCCAACAAATGGAATCCGTTTTAAAGGAAAGCCTGTTGGATTGGAAGGTTGGTGTTGACCCTGACACTGAGGAAAGCGACGCTGCGTCTGCTGCCGCTGATTTGATGCAAGCTGCAGATGAGATGGATGTCAACAATGACGACGAAGTCAACGATATAAAGCCTGTTAGTGTGGTTGCCGTGGAAGAGGTTAATGGCTCTGACAAATATAATGCTGATGTCCTTGCCAAATATGATGTTGATGAGCAGAGTGTTGAAGCCAAGCTTGCGCTAGGTGAAGAAGATGTTAAGGCCGATGGTGTCAATAGCACAGGATTTGATGGGTTTGAGGGTGATGACTCAGGAGAGATACCTACCTTAATTGATATGCAAATACAAAATGAGGAAGAGCATATTGATGACAAGTCTGAAGTTGAGGATGGGGAAGATATTGTTAAAGAAGAAGGTATCAGCAGTATGGAAAATGATATTGAGAATGATGAATCCAGTCAAGATGATAATAAGGATAATGGCAATACAGATGAAACCAGTAGTTATCCTGTCATAGGTGGAATGGTAGAATCTCTTGCTGGATCATCAATGAATAACGCCTCTCAAGATGATCAATCACCACCACAAGATGATGGGGAGATGGAGTTACAGAAACATGCAACCCCTGTGCCTGTGAATCTTATATGTGTAGACAATACCGTCGTAAAGCAAGAACCACTAGATGATGATGGTTTGTACCAGTGTAATCTATGCCAATTGTATTTCATGGAATCACAAGCGTTAGAAGCACATCAACTTGTTGTTCATATGACGGGTGAAGCGAACTACGAGTGTACAGTGTGTCATGAACAGTTTGATTGCCAAAGTGATCTGCTTCTGCATAGACACGAAGATGACGAGGAGGAGGAGGAGGATGTTGATGTTGAGAATGTTACAGAGCCACAAGTGAAATTAGAGCCAGAAAGTAGTTCAGATTTTGATGAGCAAAGTGAAGAAGACCAGACTGATGAAGAAGATATTCCAGTGACCCACAAAAAGCGTGTATTCAAATCAAGAAAAGGGAAGATAAGGCGGAAAAAACGTGAAATCACTGTAAAGAAATACAAGGCTGGTATAAGGCCTCCTGAGGGCAAATTTCAATGCTTGTATTGTAAAAAGAAGTTTCACTCTCGATGTCACGTGAAAACGCACGAAAGAACGCACACCAAGGAGCGACCTTGTAAGTGTATGCATTGTCCTAAAACCTTCAGCGACCCGTCTTGTCTGACTCGGCATGTGCGACGTATACATCATACAGAGCCAGTTTGGCATTGCTTATTGTGCTTAAAGAGACAATATACTTATACTGAATTTGTCACTCATAAGGAAAAGTCTCATAATGACCAGTTGTATCGTTGCTTTAAATGTAGTGTAAAGTTCGAAGGAGAACAAGACTTGTCAAACCATGGTTTGGAATGCATAGGAGATCCAGCTACTGAAGTCCCTCCGAACTTCAAGGGCAAAAAGACAACAAATGTTGATAAAACACCACCAAGAGTTAGTAGTTCAGACAGTTCCACCTTGCAGAGAAGTCCCGGTCAGCTTCGCGTCAAGTTACACAGACTGGCTATTCCAGAGACCGAAAAGAACAAGGTGGCTCTAACTTTTCCAGATCCAGATGAAGATCAGGTGGCTAAAGAACCTTGCAAATGTAGGTATTGTCCATCTGCATTCAGCAACCCTTACACACTATTTCAGCATCTATTAGCTACACATAAAGACCAGATGCCACTGGACAGCCAGAGTGAAAGTGAAAGTAGCCAGCCACAAGAGCAACCTCCTAGTCAAGAGAGCCCACCTAGTCAAGAGTGCCCTCCTAGTCAAGAGCACCCTCCTAGTCAAGAATTAAGCACAATTGAAATGGCCTTACTTACAGTGTACTGTAGAAGATGTTCTGCAGTTTATGATGATGTAACGGATCTCATTCAACATGAAGAACTAACTCATAACCTTTATGGACCTTCTCTGGGTTGTTACAAATGCCCCATTTGTTTCAAACGCTTCACTCGTAGACCCCATGTGAGAAAACACATGAAGAGAGCAATATGTGGTGCAAAATCATCTCCTTCATTATCAGAGATACATGTAGCTTCATCATTTAGAGTCAGCCTGGTTTGTCAGCACTGCCCCAAAACATTTGGCAGTCAAGGTGTTCTTGAAGAACATGAGAAAACATGTCAAGATATTAATGCAAAAGGAGATCTTTTTAAATGCATATTTTGTGATCATCATTTCTTGAAAGTCGATCATCGTGACAAGCACATTGAGCATGAACATAACGATAAAATTGGCTACAGGTGTGATGAGTGTCCAGAATTGTTCTCTGCAGAAGTCACCCTGATGAACCACAAGGCTGCCAAGCACTTTGCTGTATCAGGAAGGCCATTCAAGTGTCCTGATTGTAGTTCGGATTTCAAGACTTACAGCAACATGGAAAAACACAGAAAGCTACATATGGAATCTAATACCGGGCGCAAATGGAAATGTCCTCATTGTTTGGTAGCATTCAAAGCTAACAACCATCTAAAGAGACATATACAAGGAGTACACAGGGATAAATTGGATACACCTCCTAGTGGTGTCACTCCAACTGGAACATTAGCAGATGATGTGACAGAGGACGTAGCAACATCGACTGAGTCAACTGACCAAGTTGTAATAAAGACAGAATACCAAAGTAGCGATGATGGAGATGATCAAACAATTAGTGGCATTCGCTACAAATGCGGAACTTGTCAGTCCTTCAGTACGACAGACGAAAAGGAACTGAGAGTTCATCTCGAAGCTCATGGTATTCCAAACACACATGACACAGCTGATGACAGTCAAAGTAGGACAAATAATGAAAGCGGGAAAGATGCCACAACCGGTGGTCAAAAGACACAGAGAGTGAGGGTTTCTCCCTTGAATAGTGAGAAACCGTTTAAATGCCTAGTATGCTATAGAACATACATATCAAGACGAAAATTGCGAAGACATCAAAAGTCCCATACCGGAGAAAGAAGTTCCAGGTGCCCATTTTGCCACAACTCTTTCTGCGACAAGTACTCCATGGCAAAACACCTTGGACATTGCCCGATGAAAAATGCCCCTGAGCTGGATGAAATCTCTGGTGACGAACCAGATGGTGAAGCTGATGATGCATCTGTACAGGATACTGAAGAGGATACAGAACTAATTGCTTTACCAAGGACTTCCTCTAGCCTCCAATGCCGGTACTGTTCTAAAGTATTCAAGAGCTCCCCGTATGTAAGAATACATGAACGCATGCACGAGGGTATCAAGCCGTACAAGTGCCACTTTTGCTCAAGCGCGTACAGTGATGGTGCAGCATTAAATAAACATCTGAGAGTGAACCATGGCATTCCTAACCAGACAGTTGCATTAGAGAAATTACGTAACGGGGAACCTGTAATGACTAAGAAGACTAAACCAAGGAAACAAGAGCGTCCATATCAGTGCAAAAAGTGTTTGAAATACATGGAAACAGCAAATACGTTACAACAGCACAGATGTCGGATACAACATAAGTGCATGTTTTGTGTGAAGAAATATGCTGATGCACCAAGTCTGAACAGACATCTACGTGTCAAGCATGGTATTCAAAATAGATCGGCCGCTGCAAGTATCTTAAATGTCAATTTCAAAGACATTGCCGAAAGCTCAAACACTGAATTAAAGGAGCTTCCACCCGGTCCTTTTAAGTGCAAGTGTAGGAAATCTTTCAGCAGTGAAGAGCAGCTTGTGGTCCATAAAGAAACCCATAAGTGTAGAACATGTAAAAAGTGGTTCACAAAAAAGGCAGAGCTTTGGAACCATGAAAAGTCTCATTACATAAAATGTGATGTTTGTCAGAAAGAATTCCAATACCACTATTTACTGGAACGGCACTCAAAAACACACTTCAGATGCGGGGTATGTTACAACTCTTTCTTAAGCCAATCAGAGCTTGATCGGCATAAGAAGTCACACGTCGTAATAGTAAACTCAGGCGGTGAAAACGTCAAATGTACCCAATGCAAAGCTGTCTTTTCAGAAGCTCTGGAGTTGAATCATCACAATCGTACTGTCCATCGAGATACTTATATACCCAGAAAGATTTGTCGATTCTGTTCCAAGAGCTTTGCCTGCACATTCCATGTGATTATTCATGAACGGACACACACCGGAGAGAAACCTCACAAGTGTCCCAAATGTAACACAGAGTTTGGGGATCCATCATGTCTTTCAAGACACTTGAAAAAACAGCACAATATACTAGTAAACCGTACCAGAACTTCATATGCATATCGCAACTTTTCTAAAAAGTCTAACACTAGGAAGAGAAAGAGGGGCAAGGATTCAGAAGACGACGAATACCATCCACATGTAAAGATACCAACTACTAGAGCGGTTAATTCCAAAGATCAAAATATAAACCAATCAAATTCTATCGCTGAAGTTGAATCGCCAGAAAGGAAACAGTGCCGATTATGTGGTCAGAAATTTAGAAAAACATACGATAGAATAAGGCATGAACAAAACATCCACAAGGAAGAGATGCACTTGTTAGAGCAAGATAAAGAAGGTGGTGGAGAGGAAGCACAGACAGATGGGGCTGGTGTTCAAGTAGAGCAAAATGAAGAGAATTCACCTCCACCAAGTGATGATGATGATAATGATTGGCAGCCCAACGTATCAAGGAGTGATAAAGAAGAGGATGAGAATATGCTAGTGGATGGTGTTGTTAAGAATGCTGCTGATGATGATGCAACAAACCCATCCCAAAATGCGGAAGAAGTAACTACACCAAGTGAGATGGACCACAAGCCTCCTAAATCATTCATGTGTAAAACATGCAAGTTCCGATTTCAGAACAAGGACGCCCTCGTTGAGCATGAGTTGACTCATGATCAAAGCGCAGCTCAAGAAGATGTGGATGATCAGGATAACAGGTGTCAGTATTGTAGCTGGTCTTTTGATTCTAAAGCTAAACTGGCAGAACATGTGCAACTGCATACAAGTATTGATCCATTTAAATGCTTTGAATGCCAAATGGGTTTTGCCTCTAACAGGATGCTACTTGACCATAAGAAGTCTCACGCTAATTCTGTCTCAAAGGATAAGAGCCATCCATCAGAGGAAACCTCAAAACAGATGAAGAAATTGCAAACAAGTACCCCGGAGCAGGTTGCTAAGGCACCATCTGAACATGTTAAAGAGGGCAAATCTAAGGGTAAGCTGTTTTCATGTCCATTTTGTAGTGTCAAGATGGGAAGTAAACCAAAGCTTGTGGCCCATATCATGACACATTCTCAAGATGAGGAGGATGAAGAAGAGGAGGAGGAGGAGGAAGATCATGGTGCTGAAGAAAAGGAAGATCCCTCATTTGTTTGCCAAAAGTGCGACAAGACATTTACATCGTCATCACTTTTGCAAAAGCACAACTTGACTCATACCAGAAGACGGGTAAAGATGCAAAAAAGAAAGAAGACGTTATCGAATCTTATCAAGGATGAAGACATTGCGCGGTATGGAAAAGCTTTCCCCTGCGGACGATGCAATATGAAATTTCCTTCCGAAGACAAAAAAATAGAGCACGAAAAGTCCCACACTGAGAAAAGGCAGGTTCATCGATGTAATCAATGCTTTCGCACTTTTACACAGCTTGCTCATTTATATAAGCACAAAGTCACCCACGCTGATGAGGATGATTTTGTGTTCCGCTGTAAATTCTGCATTAAAGTGTATGGGCAAAGGCGTTCACTGCTTCGTCACATGCGGATGTTTCACAAGGAGGTTGATTTGAAGGACACCAGCATCCCTAAAACTTTACACCAGTGCCATGTATGTCAGAAAGCATTTGAAAGAAAGTGGCTAATGTATGCCCATATACGAGAGTTTCACAAGGAAGTCAATCTATACAAAGATTTGGGGTTGGTGCAGTTCAAAAGTATGAAGAGCCCATCTTTAACGTGCCCACTCTGTTACAGGTCTTTTCATGCAGTTTCGGAAAGGAATAGGCACATAAGGACTGCTGTAATGCATAGAGACACAGATCTGCAGCGAGAGATGGTTATTAAAAAAAGATCACGGTTACAAAACCAAGGCAAGATGATGCAGGTTAAGTTACGGAAATCACGGTCTCATCGTTGTAGAATTTGTCAAAAGACATTCCGCATCAAAAGATTACTAAATTGGCACATGACAACTTTACATAAAGGGATGAATTTAAAAAAGGATCTACAAGGAGTGCAGAATAAGAAGACATCAGATGGATACACATGTGCTATCTGCAATAAAAGATATACTACCGATATGCTTCTGAAACGTCACATAAATACAATGCACAACAACGATCCAAAAGCTCCAAAGGTGAACCGGACGAGTAAAGGGCAGAGGTTACTCACTTGTAAGATATGCAATAGACGGTACACAGAAAAAAGCACACTCAACCGGCATGTACGGATCATTCATAGTAACTTAAATCAGGAACAAAGTGTTCGTAAGTCAACTAGGTCTATGAGATCGCTAAAAAAGGAGGCAAATGTAAAACAAGAAAAGGGAGTCTAATAAAGACAAAATCTGAAGAGGACTAATTTTGTCGGAGCTTTACTATTTTATGCTTGGTACTTCAGAGCAATGACTGTGCATATTATAGTGATAGAAATGAGTTCTTGTTCTGTGTAAAACATGTTTAAGAGCACACACATTTGGTGTCATTATGTTTTTGCCATTTTGCTCTTCAAATGCTAGATATGGGGCTATATCCTACTCTGTTGGATTCCAAAAAGATCTGTACCCTACATGTATCCGTTATATCCTCACCATTGAATCAAATATGTAACCAGTCGCATCAAAAAGGACATGTTGTCGACAAACAGTTTTGAGATAGAGGCCAATGTGGTGAAATTTAAAGAGAATAATAGAATCAAATATGCTTCTTCATATCATATCTTGTGATTATAAAGTCCATCACCTTCAACATGGTGTCATTTCAAAGCTTAAAATGTGCTCTTTTAAGTCATACTGATAACTCAAGATTTGACTCGGGCCTCCAACATGTCCATTCTGATGTGATGCAGATCCTGTACATGTAAGTGCTTATTTTTGCATGCTAAATGTAATCAATTATGTGTACATTGCTGAAATCCAATCTTTTCTGTTTCTTTACATAGTTCTTACTCTCATGATATGTGCGTTTCATTTTTGTCAACCGTTTTGGTGCCTAAAAAGTGATAAAAATGAAGTCCCATAATTTCTATTTTGCTGTAAGTGTAATATACAGTCATAAAGAATGAGCGTATCAGGTAATGAATATGCTTATAACTCTAGAAATATAGTTCCGACTTAATTATCAAATTACAAAATTGTTCACGAAGATCGATTAACAATTAAGAACACTACGCTGAAAAGAATGAGACAAAGTGCAATTGTTATTTTTGCACTTGGGTTTAGAACCCGATCAGCCCTTTTATGGCAAAAGGATGTATCTTATATGTAATTTCCTAATGATATACTTCCTTTTAACATGGATTGTGTTAACTTGGTTCAATAATCCTCACTTTGCAACTTGTAAAGACAATAAAAGTAATATACTGCCATTTACCACTACATGATTTATGGAGAAAAAAAATAACTTTGATCATGTTAAAAGGAAGTATACTGTTAGAAAACTACATATAAGATACATTCTTTTGCCATAAAGGGCTGATGGGCTGCGTTAATCCAGTGATGCATCCCAATCCTCGCCTTACTATCAACCGGTGAGTTATCACTAACAAAAAGTTAATCAATCATTTGCCTAATGTGAGGCTGCATGTAGAACAAACTAAATGCTAAGCGGACTTCGTTTTGGTTTGGACACTTAGCTCTTTTAATATTCAGTCAATCTTCACATTTGTAATATATAGCTAATTGTAGGAGCTATAGTTTTGGAGTTATGAATATATTTATTACCAGGTAAGTTTCTGGTTTTTTAGGACTGTATGTTTCATTTTATAAATATAACGTGACACTTATAAATGTATTATGTTTGACACAAGATCCCAAGAAGGGATTTTTACAAGTTTAAGAACAGATAGGCAATTTTTTACACATACTCTTTTCTCTCCATGAAGTTTGACTTCATCAGGAAAGACTTTCCTGGACGCATGAATCTATCTCAACTGTTTTTCTGTAAAAAAAACATTACAGAACTTTACTGTTTAAATCATAATGGAAATCTGCTTCAAACTTCAGAATTTTCCCAAAATTTTCAACATATTTGTTTTGAATTTCATCTCCAAGTATTCCATACTATTCTGTTCACTTGTGTACAGTTGCCGGAACACTGTAAACGTCGAAAAGAAAAAAAAGGTTGTTGGAGCAGACCCAGACAATCTATTTCAACATTATTCAAATTCAAACCATTATTTTGAAGTAAATTAGGAATCATATCGCTCTGTAACTATTATAGAAGATCATTATGGTTTATGATCAAAAATGCACATTTGCTTTCTAAGTACAAATCAAAGATAGAGTGCGTCATTTGGAAAAGATCACATAGTATGAGTTTTAAGATTAATTTCAATCATGGAGAATGCTTGAGAATATTCAGATCTATAAGAATTTTTAACCTATTTATTATAATATTGATAATAACACATGATACAAAAGTCAAGTATCATGTTTGTCATGGAGAATTTCAGAGATATTTAATTGTTCTCTATTTAAGATTAGAAAAGCTTTTAATTGTACTCTATTTAAGATTTGAAAATTTTTTAACTTGTTATTTTCAAATAGTAGAGCAGCATCATTACCAGTCGTATTTAATCACCCCTGGGCACTACCTTCCTATCTAACAGTATTAATGATTGGTTAATTACAAGATATTCTCATTTAAATAGCCAATTAAAATACTACTTTTAAAGTAATGCATTGCAATCTTTATCAGGAATACAATTATTTTAACAATGTCTCTGATTGGTGTAATAAATGATGTATCCTTGTTCCTGACCAATCGGTAGGTGGTTCTCAAGGGGTTAACAACTTGATGATATTTGTATACCCTCCTGAATTATGAATGTGACTAGTTTAATCCTTTCCAAATTGGTGAGAAAATGTGCGGTTTTATCTCTCATAACGCAAAAAGTAATCCAATCGAACACACACGATTTAGGCCATACAAGTGCGATTTAGGCCTCACGCATGATGCACAGTGACCATGTTGCCTTCATGTACGCCCGCATACTTCTGTATTCATTCGCTGGTGTAAGGAGGCTTCACCAATTTGGAACTGATCAAACTATATAGTTGTTATATAACAAATATTTTGCTCTGAGACATAACAGCGCCTCATATATTTTAGCCTAATAAGTAAGGCATCAGCAGTATCAAATGGCAATCAAACTTGTACAAAGATAATAACTTTTTGAGTTTCAATGTGTTACAGTGATTTCTGTTATAGAGGCTCTCAGATTGTTGTAAGTGGGGTGTGCCCACAGATTTATAAAAGAGATTCAGTACGAAATGTTTTGCCCTATCTCTTTATGTGTAATGGGCGCCATTTTTAATTTCCACTATGGGGAGAAATTTGGAGGTATGTCGGAATTATTTGGAACTAAACGGAAAAGATTGAAGAGTGTCGCGTACTGGAGCCATATCTCTCTCCGCATTGGCAGGTTTAGAATACGCAGAAAGGCTACGCTTTCCGGAAGCTCATGCGCATTTTCTGAAAAATACCGACATACATGTACCTCCAAATTCGTCCCCATGGTGGAAACAAAATGGTGGCGGCGTACTGGATCTCCTTTTTAAATCTATGGGTGTGCCACATGTGATTTATCACATTTTAAGATATATTTTTTCTATCAGATCTTATCTAATGGGATAATTGTATTATTACCATGTAGTAAAGTAGGCCTATTGTCTACCATAGTTGAAATCGCAATGTCGTGGACATAACATAATATACGCATGCATGCCTGCCATAATTCAATTGAATCACAGCGATACATCTCATTCGGTATCATGTGTGAATCATGTTTTGTCTTAAGGGATTCTGATTCAGGCTATACAGTGCATCAAGCCATAAACTTCCCGAACAGTAAGTCAAGTGATTAGGCCATAGTTAAAATTTGTTATTTAGCCCAAGTTTTATATTTTTAAGATGTATGACAGTATGATGTAAGTGTCTGGCATTGTGAAAAATTGAAAATTGAACAAAAATATATATATTTATAGGAAATACAGGAAAATTAGTGAAAACACTTAAAAAACATGATTATACCTATACTGTGTCAAGTTTTCATATTGCCAGACATTTTACTTCATATAAATAAAATGATGAGACTTGTAGGCTTGCACGACAAGTGGTTTTTTCCTGGTCGACCAGTCGCCACCAAATGGTCGCAACTAGTCGCCATCCGACGACCATTAGAGGTTAAATTCTAACGAAATATTGATGTTCAATTAGTCTTGAAAATGTATACATTTTCAAGGAAGTATGACACAAACTAAAGAATAGATAACTTACACAAGGTATTTCACTATGTCTTTGATTGGTTTCATTAGTAATAATTACTTGGGAGCAGACTTTTTTCTCATTCAGTATTCATGTTTAGGACTTCGGAAAGTACAATTTACTAGTCGACCATTGCGAGATACATAGTCGCAGTTACATAGTAGCAGTAACTGCGACTAGTGCCAATGATTGCGACCCCGACTAATGGCGACCAGATTGTGCAAGCCTAGATCTTGTGCTATGTAACAAATTAAAACTATGGTCTAATCACTTGACTTATGACTTTTGTCTGTTCGGGAAGTTTATGGCTTGTTGTACTGTAGTACTATGAGAAAGTTAACATTTGATGCCGGAATAAGTCTTTGACTGAGTGGGTTCACTAGCAGGTGCATTATATAATTATTTCCGCGATAGTGAACTACAATAATTGGAATATCCTCCGCCATCACCACACAGTTAGATAAATGAAGTATCGGCTTGAGTCCTGAGAAAAATACTCCAAATAAAATGACAGCTTGTCCATGGTGATTCGTGCTGTGCGTGGTGTAAAACTGGGGCTCACCAGATATAAATCACAAATGGTGCTAGTAAAAACATGCACTGGAACTTGGAAGGCCCAAATTAATTGGTCTTGATCAAGTCAGACTTAAATGCCACTTTTTGATTTCCTCAATGTATAGATGACAAGAATTGTCTTAAATAGTATTTTTTACTCCTTTAGTATTCTTTGTATTTTTATGTATAGGTTACAGCATAGTATATTTAATGTGATTGTATAACCAGGGAAGCGTAGGGCAACATGCGGGGTAGATTGTGGAAACTTGTCATATTTAACCTTTTCAAACAGGCCCGACGATTGATCTTTAGACGATCATTCTTTAGTAGACTCAATTATAACAACTGTCGCTATATGACAACCGGTCGTCAAAAAAAGAGACTTCTCTGTGTGAATCCAATGACCGATGATCGATTGAAGTTATTACCCGTTTTGAAACTTTGAAACGGTGGAATTAATCTCTACTTTATGACGATCTATCTCATAGATCGATCGTCGGGCTTGTGTGAAAAGGTTAATTGTAGTGAGGCTAGAGTATGGGTAAATTGTATTATGAGATATCTGAGATATAATTCAAAACTTATTTTTGTACCTAAATATTTACTCCAGGTCAAAATAGATTTGTGTGAAATGTAAAATTGATGATTTCTAATGTTTTGATTTCCTTCAAATTTGTTAAAAGATTTTTTTTTATGCTTGTATTAATTTTCTATATAGATTTCTTTTCACCTTTCTTCCTTTTTATTCTTATTATGTTTTTGTAATGAATATTTACATATTTCTTATTGATATGTTTGTTTTAATTTTCTTGTTGTAAGTCATTACTAGGTCTGTAGTCAAAATGGCTTTGTTGTGAAAGAAAAATATTCGAATCAACATTAGTCCATGTTTTATCAAGTTTATAAAACTACAGAATATTACCAATAGTTAGAATGTGGCTTTTGCTCTTAAAGACATTTTTTGAAGTTGCCACCAAAAATACCACCATTACTTACAGCAAACAGACTTGGCATAAACGAAAATGCTACATATAGCCAATAAAAAAGGTTTGTCTCAGAAACATTTTGCAAAAAAGCTAAGTGCTTTGCGATTTATTCATTTATTTTAGAGAATTGGCTATGAGGTAGGCTATGCAATTCCTTTTTATCGGCCATGTTTAATTTGACCGGTTTCTAAATTATGCATATCATTTTCGTGTTGATTCAAGCTTACAGAGAAGTGAACCACAGACAAAAATGCATCACCGCCGGGTATAGCTACAAAAACCTAATTCACATTCAAATGCGCGCAAGTTTCTGAGACAAACCTGGTTTTTTGGCCTAAATGCAAGGTGATGCCACATCTTTACCCTCAACTTGGGTAAAAATGTGGCAGCACTAACTTATTGAATATTGTTCTTAGCTTATTCAGCTAAATGTGGAAAATGGACATTCGACAAGATGCCTTAACATATACATTTATGTAGTAAAATTAATGAACTTGATTGAAGATATGATAATGTAAGCAAGAGCATACAGTAACACAGTGTGATACAGTAAGTCATCCTTGAGAAAGTATTGTTATATCGCCCTCTATTTTCCATGTATGATATAGTGATCACATGACGATGAATTTCGCCCTGCTGACTACAAATTCAGAGGTTCAGAAGGTAACCTATTTATGACGTGGAAGGATTATTAAATTCCAGGTACTATAGGAAACGTTTGATGTGTGAAGGAAATAATTAAAAATTCACTACTTTTGGCCGATGGAAAGATGGAACATTTCTGATTAACTGATTTTTTTTCAAGGTTATCAGGCACATAAACACGGCTAGAATTTATGCAAAAATCCACAATTTCAGATTAGACGCCGTCTTGTCGGGAATTCTATTACTAATCCTAATAACACCCCTTTTCAGAAAGGAGACACCTGTTTCGTGATATGTAGGCTAATGTGGTAACACGGTTCATGCAATGAATTCAGTTCATGCAATGAATTGGATGTCATGCACTGATATTCAATTGAATTTAGAATAGGTCGGGTGCGATTCCCCTTTGCAGTCTGTTATGTATAGGGCTACATGGATAACCTCTATACAGGGTGATATCACAATATTTTCTCATATATTTGCACTGCTCTAGTCCTGCTCCATATAAATATAAGTTGCATTGTTTTGGTCTGAAGGTTAATGACTGATATGATCAACCAACCCCTTATTATTTTTAAGTAAGAGAAAAGAATACTTTATTTTTGTTTAATAAAAAAGAAATATTACAGCATGGTAACACAAAGGTAATGTGTAAAAATGTATAAAGTTGTCAATGTGAGATTGATGCAAATTAAGTGAAGAAAATAAAAAAACAGATAAGAAATTAAACCTTGTTTGATCTTTTCTTTAAACTGACTTAAAGGCATATTATGTGATCTTTTCCAAGTAGCGTCCTCATTGATTTTTACTATGAAAGCAGATTTTCTTGCAGATTTGCATTTTTGATCATAAATCATTAAGATCTTACAGATCGATACGATTCCTAATTACTTCAAAATCATGGTTTGAAATTAGATTGTACCGAGCGGTACAATCTATTTTTTTTCAAATTTTACTCTAGATTCACTATAACTATGATTTTGAGGTTATAAGGAATCGTATCGCTCTGTAACTTGGAATATATTTATGATTTATGATCGGAAAAGTAAATCTGCAAGAAAATCTGCTTCCAATATTTTTTCGAGGATTAAGGGCGTCCCTGGAAAAGATCACATAATGTAACTTAACTTTAACTATGTCTGTAGCCAGATATTAAAGTTGTATATAGAATAAAGTCAAAAAGTTATCATGAATGATTAATAAGCTTTTGAGGGGATATCACATCACCACCAAAAGGGCTCAATTATGATGATGCCACTGATGATGAGCCGAAAGTGTGGATGAAGGTAGATCTTTTTGAATGGCCTTGTAATGGGTGATATCGTCAAGTAAAGGAAGTTGCCCAACAAATAAGGAAATAGTAACAACTTATTTAATAAATGAACCTACATTTTCCAAGTAACTGGTGAAGCAACTATTAAGCATCAAGGTTATTAGGCCTAAGTTTTATAGCGTTTCCTATTGGTCACCACTTTACTCTTTTAGCTTCATCAGAGAGCATAGTTTCCCAGAAAAGTTGTAAATCTTGTTTTCAAGTTGGTGGCAAATCCAATTCTCACTCGAGTATACGAAGAAAGCGTGGGAGGGGTAATGAGCGCCCAAATGTAGATTGAAGTTTATTTCAACTGTTTAAGTAAGTTTTGTTAGTTTGGAAATTCATTAGTTAGTATTAGTTAGTATGTTTTTGTTTTGTTTATTATGAATGTTTCTCTGTTCGGTTTTGTTTGTTTGGACGACTAGATCACTAGAATCATTAACTGAACTTGGATTTAAATTAGGGTTTAGTGACTTGGTAACAAGACCATGTCAGTTGAGACGGTCCCATTACCATATTCCCTAATAGGGATTTAAACCACTATGAATTTATGGGGAGCCAAATCCAAAAACTATACAATGTTTAGCAAAATTACAACGCACCTTTAGGTGATCATATCAGTACAGCGGCCACTTCGGCTAATACCATTTGGTCCAATACCCAGATACTAGTAGTCTAATCAGGGAGGTGTTACATAGGTATTAACATATCTCTGATTATACCAAGTGGTTAATAGACTACCTTATCACTTAGTAGCTATAAATAGATACAAATGCTGTAATCTGATTGGTACATAGCCATTTAGCAACCACGCAATATATAAGCGTATTGCGTTGTAATCAGCTGTTCCAACAACGCAATATATTTGGTATGGACCCACGTCACATGAGGTTGAGCTCGCGTAAAGTACGCCTGCTCAACCTTAGACTTTATCCTCCAGTCGTACAATACGCTCCACTGCGTTTGCTGTTGTGACGACTGGAAATGTTCCAGCCCAAATGACGGAGCACTTTTTAACGACCGCGCGAGCTGCGGCTTGCACAAACACGTGAATTGGTAGGGCACTTACGCACACGAGAGCGCGGTGCGAACATTCATCCGAGCCCCACCCGCGTCGTGCCGGCAGATCTGCGTGGTAATTCACACGCATTCATGTGCGTAAATAACATCGGAATTGTGATGTTATTTTGCTCCTTCTATTTTCACGCTTTGTGACCAGTCCCCAAGTGGAGGACCGCGCTATGCATTCTGGGTATATTAGTTCAGCGGGTGCGGGACGACACTTCGGGGACTGGTGGAACTTGTCTAGCTCAACCTCACCCCAAAACGGTCCCCGGAATCTCTGTTGTGCGCACTACGTCATCTCGACCTCAAGGCTCTGATTGGTTGGTGCTCAAACATGAGAACTGAAAAACTCATGAGCTTTTCCACGCACCATCACGCTCCACTGCGTCGGTGGTTATGGCGCAGCAGGAGCACTGCGTTGGTGGATACGGCGCAGCGTGACGATCGTGAAAAGTCTTCAGTTTAAATTTGACCAATCAGGTGCTTTGGTGTTGTTGGTTGGCAGTATTTTGTGAGTTCAAGCATGCGTGCGCAGCCTGATCGAAGTGCGCCCACGTATGTCGAACTGTGGCCAGGAGATTATGTGGCGTAGGTCCATTGCGTTGTTGGTTGAATAACAGCTCTGATTGGTTAAATAAAAGATTTGGGTTGATCCATTATCATTTTTAGGGGTTGGTGGTGGTGGTGGTGGTGGTGATGGATAGGGTGGCCGTAGGTGTTGGGTTATCATGGGTGCGAGGGGAAGGGGGTGGGGGTAGGGGATGTGGGGGTTGACCTGTCTTTTTGGTGGTTCCAGTTGTCATTTTGGTGGTTCCCAGTGTTTTGGGTTCTGATATGTTTTTAGTGCTCAATAAATATGTTTAGGGGGGTTGGGCTGGGGTGTGGTGAATAAGGAAGGGGTGAGTTGACAAAATGGCCTTGTTTTGGTGGTTCCCAGTGTCTTGTTGGGGGTTCCCAGTATTTTGGGTTCCAGGATGTTTAAGTGCTCAATAAATATATGTTAGGAGTTGTGCTAGGGTCGATAGTGAATAAGGAAGGGATGGGTTGACAACATGTTTTTAGGTGGTTCCCATGTTATTTTGGTGGTTCCCAGTGTTTTGGGTTCCAAGTTGTGTAAGTGCTCAATAAATATATTTGTTGGATTGGGCTGGGATGTGGTGAATGAGGAGGGGATAGATTGTCAAAATGGCCCATTTTGGTGGTTCTCAGTGTTTTGGGTTCCGAGTTGTTTAAGTGCTTAATCAATATATATGGGGGTGGGGGGGTTGTGGTGAATAAAAAGGGGGTTGTTGACAAAATAGCATTTTGTGATGGTTCCCAGTGACATCTTGGTGGTTCCTAGTGTTTGAGACACTGGGAACAACCAAAATGACACTGGGATCCACCAAAATATAATATTCGTCAATCCTCCATCTCCTACCGCCCTTCCATAACCCAACACCAATAACCACATGTGTACCCATCCACAAATGCCAACCCCTAAAAAATCTTATGGTTTTAACCCCTCAAATGATAATGGATCAATCAAAAACTTGATTAATCCAATCAGAAGCTACTACGCAATACCACATATAATTTATTCAACCCAACCTCTTAATACACCACATCCTAGCACAACCCAAGACTATGTTATTGGGTACTTAAACAACTCGGAACCCGAAACACTGGGAACCACCACAAAAAAAAATGTATCTACCCCCCCCCCCCCCCCCCAACATATATTTTTTGAACACTTAAACAACATGGAGCCCAAAACACTGGGAACCACCAACATTACACTGGCACCACCAAAAAGGCATGTTAACCCCCATTCCAACCCATAATCCAAAACCTACCGCTACCCTATCCACCCATCACCACTACCACCAACCCCTGAAAATGATAATGGATCAACCCAAATCTCTATTTAACCAATCAGAGCTGTTATTCTGCCAACAACGCAATACAGGATATATCGTCCTGGTAGCAATCTGCCAACAACGCAATACAGGATATATCGTCCTGGTAGCACATACATGAACAGGATATATTGGAGATTACCTAAGTGATAAATTCGTTATCCCCTGTTTGATAACGCAATACGGTCGATACCTATGGTTGGGTGCCATATCACATTCGGCCTCCGGCCTCATGTGATATGGCACCCAACCATAGGTATCTTCCCGTATTGCGTTATCAAACAGTGGATAACTAATAGTATGTGGTATTGGACCAACTAGTATTAGCTAGACCAGAGAGATGTTATTTATGTAACACCTCCCTGGCCTAATAGTACCCTTTTTGTCTAATACCCACGGTCTAAATACCACTTTGGCAAAACCCATATTGTCTAATCATCACTTTGTTTTATTTGGGAAGTTACGATAAAGATGCCATGTAATTTTTTTGAGACACCCCATATAAGGCAAAAAACACCAAAACATGGAGTATAGCATGCATTATCAATGTCACTTAAAAGGTTTCCCCCTCATTATTATACACTTTGCACACCGTTTGAAAAGTTGAAATTGTGATGTCATGAAAGGATGTGTATCATCCACAGTTTAATTACCCCAATTGAATTGATCAGACGGCCAAGATACCGCAAGGGTTTATTTAGTCTGTGATTTTTCTTAAAAAAAGAAACTTGCTATACTAGAGACGAAACAGTGTTTCCCTTTTTAGCCTATAAGCGTGATTAATGGCAACATTTGAAGAGGTTTTTTCATTTACTTATATTGTGTTTATCATTATAGCTTCATGTGGCTGGATGCTGCTGCACCATTATTGCACCTCTACCAGCTTAAAGAAGAAAATGGAAAAGTTATTATATTATTATATTATATAGAGCATAGTTCGGAAATCCAGGTTTATTTTAGATCAATTTGAACCGGAAATCTAGATTTTTTTGAAAGTTCCTCTTGGAAATCCGGGAATTTTCCGTAAAAATGGTGTCTTGGGGACTTTTTGAAATAATTGTAAATAGATGTAGGCCTTATCATAGAAATTGACTCCGGTCTAACCAAAACATTAGCCAGGTCTTTTCAATAGATAAGATTAGTTGAAAAGAAGGATTTGCATTTTCACTTCCCTGTAGTTTGCTATGGAGAGAAACTTTGGATGTCACATAAGGGTGTGTGGCCAGGACCTCAGCATATAGCCTCCGTAAAACTGCTGTAACTCAATCATTATTCATTTAATCTGTATAAAAGTATACATTTATCTGCAGAAAAGGGTTCAATGAATCCAACCATGTTCATGAAATTGACCATTTTGGAGAAAATTATAAAAAACACGTTTTTTGACCCATTTTAGATTTGGAAAAGATAACTATAAAAATATATTTTGTCAAATTTTGTCATACTAGTTATATTACAATCCTAATACAATTCTCTAGGGCGCTTTTTTTTGTTTTTTGAATATCTTGTTTTTTCTTAAAACAAAAAAAAAATGATTTTTTTTTTTTTTAACCTCAAAAATCATGAAAATCACATTTTTTGGTCAATTGAATTCAAAAAATAAAAAAGATATTCAAAACAACCAAAAAAGCTTCCTAGGGAATTGTGTTAGGATTAAAATAAAACTAGTATGACAAAATTTGACAAAATATATTTTTAGTTATCTTTTCCAAACCTAAAATGGGTAAAAAAAAGGTGTTTTTCAAAATGGTCAATTTCAAGTTCATGGTTGGATTCGTTGAACCCTTTTCTTCAAGAAAATGTATACTTTTATATAGATTACATGCCGAACAATGAAGGATTTACAGCAGTTTTACGGAGGCTATGCTGAGGGTCCACATCCCCCTTAAGACAGGAAATACAGTAGTATTTGTAAATAACAATTGCATTAAAATGATCAGGGATATGTAAACATTCTGGATGGGAACAAGGTTGTGAACTTAAATCAATTATCATCTAATCATACGTTAATGTTTCAAAATAAGTACATGTAGGTTTAGCTAAGATTTTAATTACGTTTTGTGTATAACATCTAAATTCTGGACGTTTGGATGATTTTCAATTAATTTACAATTGGGTAATGCTATTTTGGTTCTAAATATATATATGGCAGTAAATACAACTTTTATATAGGTAAAGATTGTATTAGTCATGCATAATACAATTAAAATTAACTTGAAGGTACTTGTGTTTTGTTTACACATTCCATGATTGTATAATTGTTTATTTTGGTCATTCTTGATTTGGATAATTATCAAATTGGGTTTATCTCAAGTACCCATCATTTAAAATCAGAATATGATTTGGCTATTGAATCCAATCATTTTTGGATTACCTTTCCAGTTTAACTCTTTATGTACGTTTATTCAGTCAATTATGAATTAGATTAGAAATTACTTATTTATTGTTTTATGGTGTAAGTTATGTAATACATGATTGGGGTAAAAGTATGATTCTTGGTTATAATGGGCAACACCTCGGTCAGATGCCAACTATGTCGATATCCATGATACTTTCATTACCATTTCACATGTCAATTATTAATTAATTAACACGACGCGAGTTATTTGTGTTTAAAAGATGATGTTTGCCGAATATTAATTACTAATCACTTCAGTGCATGCAGTGGCGTAGCCAGAGGGGGGTGGCGAGGCGGAGCGATCGCCCCCCAATGTTGACGTCGTGTCGGTTGAGATTGGCACTGTCGGTTCATTTGACCAGAGGAATCATGGAATTATGATGGTCAAAAGTACACAGATGAAAAAATTTCGCGCGCTATGCGCGCATGTTACCCCAAAATGCAATATTCGTTGGAACAAGTTTGTTTAGAGCCAAAATGTATCTCAATAGTGCCAAAAATGGTGTAAATTCGAAAATTTTCGCGCACTACGCGCGCATATCTTCACTCATAACAATCTTGTTGGTTCATTTTATTTTTACGCCCCCCCCCCCCCAATATGAATAACCTAGCTACGCCACTGAGTGCATGATAACATCTACTTAAAAAGGGACGCGAAGAGACAGACGACGCTGGACACGGGCGTATTCACGAGTATTCAGGTTAAAATATGCGAACGAGGTTACGTGATCAAGTGAATGGGACGAACGCTTTTATAACAACGGTTTAAATTCAAAAAATGATACTGACACTGCGGGTGGTTAGCAACCCACAACGGTTTTGGATTGGAAATTTTTTCTTCTAACCTATGATGAATTTTTCAAAATGATTTGATCAACATTCGCGATTATGTGTTATTCCAATACAAATTCAAAATTTAGGCTTTCGCGTGTCCATCGTCGTCTGCGAAGAGATGTGCTTGAGGCTGGGCCCTCAAATTTGATAACTGGAGATTTGTACATAACAGTTTTACAATTGTATTACATGTATGAAACTTACACCTGTAAGGATTAAGAAAAATCAGCCCTCTTTGTAAAATATAGCTCTATAAACATGTCATAATATAAATATGTTGGGTAGATAAAGGCTGCATTTGTGATTTTGTGAGTGGTAACAGCAAAAAAATGACCATTATTATTATTAAATGTTCATCTTGAATTCTGAAGTAAATTATATTGTGAATTTTTTTATTTAACACTACTTCGTGTCCCTTTAAAGGAATTTGTATTCACATCTTCTCAGGTATTGCGTCTTCTGCCTCCGCCGTAAAGGGTGTAACAAACTGTCTAATCGACGATTGTTTTTTTAAAGACTCTTCTTGTTATTGTTTTTAAACAATAACAAGAAGAGTCTTTAAAAAAACAATCGTAAGACACAGCTTTAAAAAAATAGCCCAATGAAACAAATTCAAACATTATATACTTTAATTACAACTTCGCTCCGAAAAGTGTATTACATTTTATGTCTCTGCTTTGAAAGTTATTACATTTTGTGTCTCTGCTTTGAAAGTTATCGCAGTTAATGATTTTTAAGGTTAAAAAATTGCGATGCGATACGGAAATTTGCAGATGTCTACATGTATAACAGAAAACCTAGTGTTTACATTTAGACCTCGGGTGATACTTTCAAAATAGGTGAAACAATTTGTTGGGTCTAAATCCGTTTTCATGAGGGTCTAGTTTTGTACTTAGACAACCTTCCCAGGAAGACCCTCATTACATTTTTATATAGCGTCAGGTGTTCAAATCAGATGGTTTTGAACACTGGATACGTGTCAGGTGTTCAAAATCAGAGGTTTTGAACACTCCGGACACTTAAAAAAATATAACACCTTTTGAACACCTAAGACGTGTTCAAAATTGAATTTTTGTATTGGAATAATCTTCTAGTCAAACTTTCACAATTTTGACTTTTTATTGCTGTTTGGGGTGGAGGAGGCAACTCTTTAAACCGAAATGACCGATAAATATTGCAAAATAAACCTTTTGGATTTTTAGAACACGTGTCAGGTGTTAAAAAGGTGTTCAAAATTGAACATCAACTTTCAAATTTAGAACACTCATATTCCATTTGTTCAGAATATGAGTGTTCGAAATTAGCACACTAGTGTTCTAAGGCAGTGTTTTTGAACACCTCGGACGCGTCCGAGGTGTCCAATGTGTTCAAAATATGAGTGCCACGATGAACGCTAATGTTCATAATAGCTAGTATGGAACACCTGATGATAGAACCTATATGTGTTCAAATATTGTAGCCTATGTGTTTGAACTTTTTGGCCGAATCCGTTGTTAGGTTTTCAGACCCGGCCATGTGCAGTTCCGGTGTCCCGGTTCCTTGTTTGCCTGGAAAGTTGCACAACATCATAATTATATAGACCTACATACACACAGGGTCGTTCATAAGGAAGTTCTTTCCAATATTATCATGGCGTATTATTGAAAAACAAAAACAATTACATCATATTCACGATTCTTGTTTTGTATGCAATAAGTTCAAATATACAGAGACTGTAACCACAAAACAACAATTGTAAAAACCTTATTAGAAATTCATTTGATTACTTTTTGCGGTTTCCTACCAGTAAAGACAATGCCTTTCTGCAAAACAAACAAAATTGATGGTAGCCTTAGGCATATATAATAATAACGATCATATTGATTAGTGGCGTAGCTAAGTTTTTCATATTGGGGGCGGGGGGGGGGGGGGGGGGGGGGGGGGGAGGGGGGGGGGGGGCGGCAAAGAAATGAAAGTGAACCGACAATATTTTCTGACTAAAGAATTTCAGGCGTAGCGCGCGGAAAATTTCGACTTTACACTTATTTTTGCTTTAGCTCTAAACAAGTTTGTATACCAACAAATATTGCATTTTTGGGACACATGCGCGCGAAAAATGACCATCTGTGTACTTTTCATAGTCCCATGATTCCTCTTGTCAAATGTAACAGTGCCAATCTCAACCGACACGACAGTCAATATTGGGGGGGGGGGGGGGGGGGGGGTCGCACGCCACTGATATTGACGGAGATGTGGCCATATCCAAAGTAGTCGCAAAACCACTTTTTGACTTAAAAACAAAATCAATGTCAAACTGGAATGCATGGATCACATCGTGAACATACGAGTTTGCCACTGTTCAGAGGTTTCATATGTTTCATTTCAAAAGATATATAGTATCAAATGAAATTAATGATTTATAAAAGGAAAAAGTGAAGAACAACAACGTATGTTTACAAAATGTAACGGGAGGGGCGTGGCCCCGGACCCCGTGACCCACACCCTGGATCCGCTACTACAAAGCCAGTCATTTTACTTTTTACAAACATGACAAACAAACGTTTTAATATACAGCGTGTCCCAAAAAATTGGGTCCAAAAACTAAGGAGCTTATAACTCAAAATGTAGAACACATCGGTGCTCCATATTTGGGCCGAAAATGTAGAACACATCGGTGCTCCATATTTGGGGCTATGAAAGTAAATGTATTTGACATTAAAGGTATGTGATCTTTTCCAGGGGACGCCCTCAATCCTCGAAAAAAAATTGGAAGCAGATTTTCTTGCAGATTTACTTTTCTGATCATAAATCATAAATATATTCCAAGTTACAGAGCGATATGCCTTTAATTGAGGAAATTATGACACCAATAAAATGTAAGTTTTTGGAAATAGAAAGCTTTGAATTTAGCTATAGGTCAGAACCCGGGTTTTTCCCCGAGTTGCCTTTACATCCATAAATTCGAAGCAGCTATAGGGGAGAACGGGGTAAGATGAGCCATTTTTCACATTTTGCCCTATTGTGCAGATATTAAAAGACAGACCTTCAAACTTATTGTTGCAAGTAAAACTTTAGAGTGTTGACTTACTTAGTATAACATAATAATTGAACCAATTGCTATTGTTTATTCATGGGAGATGCTTGAAAAAATTTGGCAAAGTGGCTCAACTTGCCCCGGACTATGGGTAAGTTCAGCCACCAGTGTGGGTAAGTTGAGCCACCACAATAATCAATGGGACATTTGAAATCAGAAAGTAAGTTTCAGAAATTTTTGTTTATTCATGGTAAAAGTGAAATATACTCATAATTGTTAATACTTTGATCCAAACTGGAATTTTAAAACACTTCCCCACAATTTTCGTACTAAATTTTGACAACTTTTTTTTTATCATGGCTATTTCCTGGGCTCAACTTACCCCGTGAAAAATGGCCCAACTTACCCCGCGACGGTCAACTTATGAAAAAATACCCCTCCTTCCTACTGAAGCTTAATGACATTTACAATATGTTACTAAATTTAAGTGCACATGTCACCCTTTTAGCACACAAAGTTGCACCAATACAATGCACTTCTAAGAAAGAAACCAAAAATTTACTCAGATGTGTCCAAAATCAACTTTCTAGCTCAATATCATTACCATGTGTGCACACGATGCAAGGTTGTCACCAGAGAGGTTTGAGTGATGTCATTTAACAATAGAGGGCAGTGTAAAATTAGGAATGTCAATAGTTTCCATAATACAGGGGGTGGCTCAACTTACCCCGTTCTCCCCTACGGTATACGTTTTCTTCTTTTTAAGTTATACGCTCTGCATTTTTGACCCAGTTTTTTGGGACACGCTTAACCGGTGAAATGGCCCAACTCATGTAAATAATATACATTAGTACAAAGCATTTATAAAACGCTCTATATAAAGAACACAGCAGCGATTATACATGTAGTACATAAACAAGGAAAACAGGGTAACACATTATGTTGGAACTTAATATAGATATAGGTTTTAAGTATATGCTTCTGAAGGCAGGCAATGAAACAGATCCCTCAGATGGCCTATCCCTTGGAGCTCATTCCACAATTTGGGAGCAGCAACCAGGAAGGAGGAAATACCAGCTCTCTTCTTAGAGCGTGGAACATGAGCCAGGTAGAATGACCACTTAAATATGGACATAACTTGAAAATAAAAACAAACAACAACATACAAACATTGATACCAAATCATGATTTTTTGTCGAAAACGCTCTCGTTTCTAGCAATGCTAGTGGACACACTGCCGGCCACACACAAACACCTCATTTTATGGCAATCTGGCTTCAGAGAGGACATGACGCGTTTGGCTGGTGTCTAGAAAATCTGTGGTCACTCTTATATACCTCAATAGTTGACCGTCCCAACTCCATACCTAAACCCTTCTGTCCAACTTTGTTAGCACTACAGTTCAGCATGTTCAATACGCCCATGTACGCCAACTGCATGTCTGACTATTACTTCATGTCCTTATATGCCTATCACGATTTGAGGACCAAACATTGTGCAAACAAACCTAGGGCAAAGAGTTGAAGAGAGACGACTGACTGAGTCACTTTTCATTAGCGTTATGGATATACTAAAGACCGAAGAGGAACGACTGCAAATCTAAAGTCCAATATAGTTCTTCTTTTAACGAATGGACATGATCTTAAAATGCCATAGACTTCATTCGTGAAAAAGACCAACGAAGCCCACTTGGCCGTGATCTTAGATGACGGTAAGTGTAATTCATGACAGACCCGACTGAGCCCGCTTTCCTTCATGAGGTGATCTTATACGAATACTCCAATTCTTGATTCATGAAAGAGATCAGCGAACGGGTCCATTCAACAGAGCCTGTTTTTTCTTCGGGACATAGTCGCAGTAGATCGAACAGACTTCATGGACTGCAACGAGATCGGCAGAGTCCACATCCTTCATCCGATGACCAAATAGTTCCTTTTGCGCACGTCACGTCCTCATGAATTTACATTATATGGATGATAGTTTGCTATACGAAGCTTAAGTATTACTTTAAAAGCGTCTGATTTCACAGGTACATTACTCCACTGGCACGTTAGCAAAGGTTTGAAAACTTGCCTGAAATGAGGGTGCTTGACTCCGTACAACATCGGATTGATACAAGAATTAAACATGAACAGAACGCCAGCGTACAACAATCCGTTAAGTTCTGGGAAGAGCAGGAATATTGTGTATGGTGTAGCGCACGTCATGAAGGCCAAAACAACATAAAACATGTTCTTGGTGATTGTTATTTGACGTCTATGTAATTGTCTTGCATTTTCACTGGTCACGGAAGAGATACTGCGTGTGGACATCAGTCTTGATCTTGATCTCCACGTTGTCTTCAATGTACTAGTTGTTGCGTTTACACCATCCATGTCATCCATCTCTCTAATTGTATTCGCTGTGTGCCGGTGGATATGGATGTAGATCTTCACATAGGAGATCACTATAATGAAAAACGGAACGGTGAACAAGAACAAAACTTGCGCTAGTTCAATTTCATGATTAGAGCTTCCAGTATTATCCTGAGCGCCGCAGATGTGATACTTGTCGTTGTATCCAAATTGTTCCACTCCGAAAGTATAAGGAGGTATCACGTTGGTAAGTATCGAAATGATCCAAATGGAGCCGATCCATACCACTGCACACGGCCATGTCTGAAGTTTATCTGCCCTTTTTCTTGCGTTATCCTTCAGCAGAACAAGCCGGTACAGACCGATAGAGGCCAGTGTGTATAGACTGCCGCCACAAGATACACACAAAATGAAACCAATAGAAGCACACGCGATCTCTGGAAATGGGTAGAAGTCTTTGCTAAAGAGAACGACACATTGTAGCTGCATTACCAGGCACGAGATTAGATCGGCGACGCTGAGATTTACAACAAACATATTGGTGTAAGTTTGAAGTTTTTTTGAGGCAAACACCGAGAATATCACAAGACTGTTGCCGAAGATCCCAGCTATAGAGATCAAGAGGAAGATACTCCCACAGATCAGTCTAATTGTATATGTAACCACTTCCTTGGTAGTATTCATGTGTGTGCTATCCATGCTTGTACTATTCGTGATATCCATATCTTGTATGCTGCTATTGATAAACGTGTTAAATGACAAAGACGAGGGAGTAAGTGGTGGTGGTGGTACATAAACCATGGTATAATGTCAAGTCCTGTAAAGTTAGGTGGACGAGTAGCTTTCTGCACCGAGTGATATCAAGAGAACTCTGTATGCAAAAGAAGTCCTGAGCAATGTGAGTCCCTGCAGAAAGACGAAGTCAAATAGTCATGTCTCGTCTCATGGACGTCTATAGTATAAACTTTACTTTGGCTGTATATGCCCGTCTATATAAGTTGCGTATTCTAATGCAGTTGGCCAACTTCCTGTTATTTGCCTATCGCATGTAAACTGTAGAGAAATCTCACTACCGCGTATTTATCAGGAAACTATTTTGGTCATGTTGCCCCGGTTGCGGTTGTAATAATATAGCAAATTGGTCCATTTCAATCCCAGGTCTATTAATGTAGGAATGGTGAAGTCAATCCCAATTAGAATTCTTTTCACCTCTCTGCATAAACGCAATGCTGAAAACGTACCAGTCGGTGGCTCTATCGACTCCATTCATTTTGAGCTCGAGATCTGTATTTAGTATCAACTGTTCAACTCTGTATACCTGGACACAGGTCATTCACTCTGTACCTACACTATAGTCATTGACAATGTACCTACACCAGTTATTGAATCTGTATCTACACCAGTATTGACTCTGTATCTACACCCGGCAATTACTCTGTACCTACAGCAGTCATTGACTCTGTACCTACTCCAGTCAATGACCTCACCTATACACCAGTCATTGACTCTGATACATAGTGACCCGTCAATGACTCTGTAAAAGGCTACACAATTCATTGACTCTGTATCTACACGAGTCATTGACTCTGTATCTACACCATTTATTGACTCTGTACCAACATCAGTCATTGACTCTGTACCTACACCAGTCATTGACTCTGATACCTAGTGAACCGTCAATGACTCTGTAAAAGGTTACACCAGTCATTGACTCTGTATCTACACGAGTCATTTACTCTGTTACATTGACTCTGTAACCTACACCAATCGTTGACTCTATACCTACACCAGTCATTGACAATATACCTACACCAGTCATTGACTCTGTATCTACACCATTTATTGACTCTTTACCTACAACAGTCATTGACTCTGATACCTAGTGACCCGTTAATGACTCTGTAAAAGGCTACGCCAGTCATTGACTCTGTATCTACACGAGTCATTGACTCTGTTACATTGACTCTGTAACCTGCACCAGGCACTGACTCTATACCTACACCAGTCATTGACTCTGTCAAAACACCATTCATTGACTCTGTAGTCTGTACCATGCATCAGTCATTAACTCTATACCTGCACCATCACCAGCCATTGACTCCATGTACGGTCTGTTCCTGACTCTGTATACAATATCTACCTACAGTCATTCTGTACCTACACCACTGCACTATTTTTCGGGCCCAGGAACACAAACCGAAATTATTATTGTTCAAACTTTTGAAATACGGTATAGCTTTTAACAACTGCTACCTTAAATATAAATGCAGGTTATTGTTTGGAAAACTCCCTAAATTTTTCGTCAATGCTATACCGGAAAATAACAAACTCATTCAAAACACAACCTGATTAATCATCTATCATGCTTTTTATTGACTGTAAATATTTTCGAATGAAACGAATCCCAACCACAGACGTGTGAGCGGAGCGCGTGGGAAGTGACTAATGTAAACTTTTGACATGGTTTACCGGACCGTCCCCGGATTTGCCACAGTGTTTACGTTGAAAACTTCTGAGAAGTTATTGTTGTCAAGTTTGAACGAAAGTTTAGGGTAGGCGAGTCGCCTACCCTAAACAGTAAAGTTTGGATATGAGGAAGGGGTAAATATATCGGCATACTCCATTCTTTTGTATAACACGAAGGGGTGGGGAAGAGGAAATGCCACCGAGTGCAGACGATGGCGGACACGAACGGCCGTTTGATTTTCCGTGGTTTTCAATGTAGGCCTAATGGATTTTAATTATAGGCCTGCGCCTATGACCCCATAAAATTCATCACACGTTGGAACTAAATTATGTCATCCTAAAACCGTTAGAGTTGGATAACCAACTCCAGTGTCAGTATCAATTTTTGAATTTAATCCGTTAAGCGTTCGTCACGTTCACTTGATCACGTAACCTCGTCGTACGCATAATTTACCATTGAATATTCGAAATACGCCCGTGCCCGGTATCGTCTGTCCGAGTGAGGGTTATTGCATGATCCGACTTCGCTTGATTGACTAATGGCACAGAGGGCGCTATCAGGTGGGAAAACAAGAACCTGGTGAAATTGAATTATGCAAGCAAAAAATAAACATATTCATTAGTTCTGGATTTGAATTTTCATTAGGGAACAAGATGGAAAAGTAAAACATAACCGGAATATACTTTTATTCGAAAGGGCTTGCGTCCACTTTTTTGGCAGTGAGTTATAAACCGGCAATATTATAGGAGTTTGGTTGAAACTTCTACATGTAGCAATGTGGGCATTTTTTGGTGCAAAAGCCTTACATCACATAATAATTCAATACATAATTCGGATTTGCAAAAGGACTTTACGTCCATGAAAAATGTTTTGCAAAAGGGCTTACACATTTTTATAAAATTAAAAGAATATTATTAATAACAAAACAATTAAAAAAGGATTTATTTAAAAAACAACTTTAGACCTATTTGATTGATATGTACCTCATTAATGATACAAACATGATTCAAAGGATCAATAGCCCAGAATACTTTCATACCGTTTTCTCAGAATCAGTCAGATGAATGTACAAGCCCTGTTGCATAGGCCTATCAGCTCTTTGAAGAGCTGATATCCAGCAAAAGAGTTATTAATTATAACCATAATATTATAGTATTTTGGTAGTAGTTTCTAGCAATGTGGGTAATTTGTTTCAAAAGGCCTCACATCCCATGGTAATTCAATACAGAAATCAGAGATGTCATGCAAAAATATAAACGACCATGCAAAATGTTTGGCAAAAGGGCTTTTACATACGATTGTTTGAAGAATAAAGAATATAATAAGCAAAAAAGAAGCGATCGATTTAAAAAACATACAATATCTGATTGGTATAATACTATGAACCTCTTTACTATACAACTAATATTTAGGATCAATCACACTAGTCCAGCATACTTTCATGCTGTTATCTCAAAATCACCAAAATGGATATTAGCCCTTTCGCATATCAGCTGCTCTTCATTTGTTCAATGCAAAATTTGAAATACTCACATGATGTTAAACTCAAAATGTTTGCACGAAGTCTAAAACCAACCCACCGTATTTTTGCATTGAAACCCCGACGCGACGGTATCACTTATCATGCGTATGACGATAAGTCGGATTTATTTCACAATTTATTGGGCTTTCCAACTGTTTTATTATCTAAAATGATAACATTGTTTGCTATCTTCAGTAGATAGCAATACAGATGGCAAAAAAATGGGTGGCCATTGATTGATCAGCATGCACTAGGGGGGTGTCAACAAAATTCGTAAAGTCCCCAAACAAAATCGCACAGTCAAACAAAATCGCACAGTACCAATTTCTCGTCCCCATTTTTTAGCTTCTCCGTCCCCATTTTAGCAAAAAATTTCGCACAGTCCAAAAAAAATCGCACAGTCCAAAAAAACCGCACAGTAAATGTACAAGATGAACAATTTCTCGTCCCCATTTCTCTTCTCCTTCCCCTTTCCCTTCTCTTTCTCCCTCTCCTCCCCCTTTCTCTTCTCTTTCACCCTCTCCTTCCCCCTTCTTTCTCTCTTTTCTCCCCTTCTTCTCGTCCCCATTTTTCCACTTCGCGGTCCTCATTTTAGGTGTCCGGGAGGCAGTCTGCCCCCCCGGCCCCCCGCTGGCTACGCTACTGTCCGAACCCCTATATAGGGAATCGTCCGACTAGGATGCAGATTGTTCGGAAATTGCTTCGAAGGAGGGACAATTTAGGATTTGCAATGCTTACGGCAGTGGCGTAGCTCAAGGGGGGGGGGGGGAGGGGGGGAAATGCCCCCCCCCCTGACGAAAAAACCCAATTTGGGCCCCCGCCCCCAATCTCCCTATGAAAAAAAGTGGTGCGAAAAAAATGGAAATAGGAAAAAAATGAGAAAAAAGACCGATGTTATTAGCCAAATATAAGGCAAAATGTTAAATGTAGTACATTTACTGTGCGATTTTTTTGGACTGTGCGATTTTTTTTTGGACTGTGCGAACATTTTTGACCGCCCCCCCCCCCCACTTACGTGAAATTCACGAGGTAAGTCAGGCCCGTCAGATGGGGGGGGGGGGGGGGGCGACGGTTGCGATCGCCCCCCCCCCCCCCCTTTGAAAATCGTGTTTTTTGTTGTTGTTGTTTTTTTAAAGGTAAAAATTGCGTTTTTCTTAGTTTCAAATATCAATGATAGTAAAACTACTCATAAAACATTGACTACAGTAACCCCCCACTTACGTGAAATTTGGAAAAGATTTGGGGCAACCTTTTACGAACATTTTAGGTGAAAACGCCCCTCCCCCTGAAAAAACCTTAGCTACGCCACTGGCTTACGGGTGAGGAAAAGTCTGGATTTCCAACGCTTTGGGAGGAAAAAGTTATTTCCGATTATCACTTGAAGCTAAGAGTCCGGAAATCCAAACCCCTTTATATAGGCCTGTGCACACTATTTTTTTGCATTGAAACCCCAACGGTATCACTTAATATCATGCGTATGACGATAAGAAGTCGGATTTATTTCACAATTGAGCCGTTCCACTGTTTTAGTATCTACATGTACACAGTCATAAAGAAGTAGCTATAGGACAGGTAAGGTAGCTATATCGGCTATTACACCACTGCAGAAAAACATTATGCCCAACGGATTATATCTATACTCTTTATTTTGATACCACATTAAAGAAAAGTCTTTGCTCTACCTATTTGAGAACTTTCGGATTAATTTGGATGTTTCTTATGTTTTTCTTTATATTTTGAAAATTCCCTACATTTTTGGACATTTGAATATTTTCAGCCAAGTAGGAAACTGCTATGGGTCTGTCACTTTGGGGATTACGGTGGCCCTGAAGGGTCATGACGAGTTAACCAGATGATGACATGACGAGATAAATGACTAGATAATTGCGAGATAATTTACAGATGACGTGATAATTGACGAGATGACGAGATAATTTACAGATGACGTGATTATTGACTACATAATTGTGAGATAATGTACAGATGACGTGTTTATTGATTAGATTATTGCGAGATAATTTACAGATGACGTGATAATTGACGAGATGACGAGATAATTTACAGATGATGTGATTATTGACTACATAATTGCGAGATGATTTACAGATGACGTGTTTATTGACTAGATAATTGTGAGATAATTTACAGATGACGTGATAATTGTCGAGATGACGAGATAATTTACAGATGATGTGATTATTGACTACATAATTGCGAGATAATTTACAGATGACGTGTTAATTGACTAGATAATTGCGAGATCATTTACAGATGACGTGATAATTGACGAGATGACGAGATAATTTACAGATGACGTCATTATTGAATACATAATTGCGAGATAATTTACAGATGACGTGTTTATTGACTAGATAATTGCGAGATAATTTACAGATGACGTGATAATTGTCGAGATGACGAGATAATTTACAGATGACGTGATTATTGATTACATAATTGCGAGATAATTTACGGATGACGTGTTAATTGACTAGATAATTGCGAGATAATTTACAGATGACGTGATAATTGACTAGATGATGAGATAATTTACAGATGACGTCATTATTGACTACATAATTGCGAGATAATTTACAGATGACGTGTTTATTGACTATATAATTGTGAGATAATTTACAGATGACGTGATAATTGTCGAGATGACGAGATAATTTACAGATGATGTGATTATTGACTACATAATTGCGAGATAATTTACAGATGACGTGTTAATTGACTAGATAATTGCGAGATCATTTACAGATGACGTGATAATTGACGAGATGACGAGATAATTTACAGATGCCGTGATTATTGACTACATAATTGCGAGATAATTTACAGATGACGTGTTTATTGACTAGATAATTGCGAGATAATTTACAGATTACGTGATAATTGTCGAGATGACGAGATAATTTACAGATGATGTGATTATTGACTACATAATTGCGAGATAATTTACAGATGACATGTTAATTGACTAGATAATTGCGAGATAATTTACAGATGACGTGATAATTGACGAGATGACGAGATGATTTACAGATGCCGTGATTATTGACTACATAATTGCGAGATAATTTACAGATGACGTGTTTATTGACTAGATAATTGCGAGATAATTTACAGATTATGTGATAATTGTCGAGATGACGAGATAATTTACAGATGATGTGATTATTGACTACATAATTGCGAGATAATTTACAGATGACGTGTTTATTGACTAGATAATTGCGTGATAATTTACAGATGACGTGATAATTGTCGAGATGACGAGATAATTTACAGATGACGTGATTATTGACTACATAATTGCGAGATAATTTACAGATGACGTGTTTATTGACTAGATAATTGCGAGATAATTTACAGATGATGTGATTATTGACTACATAATTGCGAGATAATTTACAGATGACGTGTTTATTGACTAGATAATTGCGAGATAATTTACAGATTACGTGATAATTGACTAGATGACGAGATAATTTACAGATTACGTCATTATTGAATACATAATTGCGAGATAATTTACAGATGACGTGTTTATTGACTAGATAATTGTGAGATAATTTACAGATGACGTGATAATTGTCGAGATGACGAGATAATTTACAGATGATGTGATTATTGACTACATAATTGCGAGATAATTTACAGATGACGTGTTTATTGACTAGATAATAGCGAGATAATTTACAGATGATGTGATAATTGTCGAGATGACGAGATAATTTACAGATGACGTGATTATTGATTACATAATTGCGAGATAATTTACAGATGACGTGTTAATTGACTAGATAATTGCGAGATAATTTACAGATGACGTGATAATTGACGAGATGACGAGATAATTTACAGATGACGTGATTATTGACTACATAATTGCGAGATAATTTACAGATGACGTGTTTATTGACTAGATAATAGCGAGATAATTTACAGATGACGTGATAATTGACGAGATGACGAGATAATTTACAGATGACGTGATTATTGACTACATAATTGCGAGATAATTTACAGATGACGTGATTATTGACTAGATAATTGCGAGATAATTTACAGATGACGTGATAATTGACGAGATGACGAGATAATTTACAGATGACGCGATTATTGATTACATAATTGCGAGATAATGTACAGAGTGTCGTGATAATTGACGAGATGACGACTTTTTGCGAGATAATAGTTTTGCCAATACCGCGCTTTCGTCGCTCAATGGGGCTACTTTTGCTTTTGACTAGTGTGCCACTTGTTGAAAAGGTGTACTGTGGTTTACTAAACATTGGGCTACTTTCAACTCGGAGTTATACCGGGCTGTTCCTAACAGAGTAAATTGCTTCCTTCAGTTCGAAGGGGGCACACCACTAAATACGTCCCCCATTGAAATACACGCGTTTCGGCCCTTTTTCAAGACCGTATTTTTACCCCACGTAACAATGATGGAAGTTTTTATTTCGCATGAATGTATTAGATATGTGTTGAATTTTATTTTAAACTTGATTTTTCTTGACCCATCTAGATAAAAATTTTCGCTACGGGCACCTAAACAGCGCCCTCACCATTTTAAACCGATATTTTCGCTTCCTCACCGGTTCCGGCAACGATATCCTTCCGCAGCCTAGGCTCCCGTGCGTATTCGATTCCGACGATTTTTGACCACATTAGCAATGCTGAGGTTCTAATCTATCTTTTTCATAAAAAATAAGCAAGATTTACTTCCATTTGCTTCCCCTGGGACGATGATCAAATTGATATAGGTACTATTTCTCCGAACCATACACCAAACGCGTAAGGATTTAGTGTAGTGCCCCCTTGATGCCAAGTCTATCAGAATAAGTTGCTATCTATGCTATCTTCAGTAGATAGCAAGTATATCACAGTAAGTTGCTTTTGTTCAGTAGATAGCAAGTCTATCAGAGTAAGTTGCTATATTCAGTAGACACCAAGTATATCAGAGTAAGTTGCTATCTTCAGTAGATAGCAAGTCTATCAGAGTAAATTGCTATCTTCAGTAGACACCAAGTCTATTAGAGTAAGTTGCTATCTTTAGTAGATAGCAATTCTATCAGAGTGAGTTGCTATCTTCAGTAGATAGCAAGTATATCAGAGTAAGTGGCTATCTTCAGTAGATAGCAAGTCTATCGGAGTAAATTGCTATCTTCAGTATATAGCAATTCTATCAGAATAAGTAGCTATCTATGCTTTCTCAGTAGATAGCAAGTATATCAGAGTAAATTGCTATTTATTTATTTACTCTGATATACTTGCTATCTACTGAAGATAGTAATTTACTCTGATATACTTGCTATCTACTGAAGATAGCAACTTATTCTGATAGATTTGCTATCTACTGACTATAGCAACTTACTCTTTAAGATAGCAATTTACTCTGATAAAATTGCTATCTACTGAAGATAGCAACTTACTCTGTTATACTTGCTATCACTGAAGATAGCAATTTACTCTGATACTTGCTATCTACTAAAGATAGCAACTTATTCTGATAGACTTGCTATCAACTGAAGATAGCAATTTACTCTGATAGACTTGCTATTTACTGAAGATAGCAACTTACTCTGATAGACTATGCTGAGAATATCGTTACAAATAACCTTACGGTTGCAAAATAACAGCTATTTGAACAAAGTCTGTCCAATTTCACGCTGTCCACGGGTACTGATTTCGCGACGTTACATTGAATACTGAATGATGAATTGCGTGCAAGTAATCTAAGATTTGAAGATCCCGCCATCAAAATTGTGGGATTTGGTTTAATTATTTTTTACATAATATAATCGTGGCCATATGCTGACAATCTCAATGTTAATAACGCTATGGCGGCAGAATGATAGCTATTTGAAGAGAATCTCTCCAAAATCTCTTTGTCCACGGGTAAGTGTACGGGAAATGACCAGCAAGATAACATTAAATGGTATCGTCACTTTTCATGCTTTTAAGGCATAGAGTATAGACAATTACACTTCCAATCCAATCTATAAAAATTAATAATTCTAATTAGGGTCACTCGTGGTATTATTATTACGTATTGATTTCACACCTGAATAGATAAGATAGTTAAGATGTTAACAATTACACTGGTTTCACCTGGCGGGATCTTCAAATAACGTCGCGAAATCAGTACCCGTGGACAGAGTGAAATGGGACAGACTTCTTTATTCAAATGGCTGTTATTTTGCAACCGTAAGGTTATTTGTAACGATATTTTCAGCATAGATGGTCAAGATCATATAGTTGATAAATATTGAAAAAGGTTTTTTTTAAATCTACAGAATTTTAAAAAAAATGGCTTCAAAAAATGTCAACGTTTTATTGAACCACCCTGTATTGTGCGTGCTACATTGACAACAATAGGTTTAGAGTGCAAAAAACATACATATTACTTGTTTTAATAGATGAGCACAATGTTTACGATACCTGAAAAGGTGAGGCTGTCTAGGGCAATGTAGGCCTGAAAGTTATGATTAGAAAGTTTCATGTTCATATAGGGAAATTGGGCGGCTTGTATGACGCGGAAGTGGGTGTTTTGTATGACACAGATCGGCTATGTCTTGTTATACAGGGTGGTAAAATTAAGACCTTTTCAAATAGAAAAGAGAAATAAATGTGTTTTATGGAAAAAATAACTGTCCAATGAAAATGTTTACAAATGGGTTCTTTGCTGCAATAGGGGAACTTTATGTTATGGAACTTATGTTATTTTACATTACCTGAGACTAATATACCTAAAGAGATAAGAAGCGCCAATTGATAACTGCCATGTCCAGCGATCCATGGTCCGATGCGACATTGTTATAAACACAACACCAAAAGTAAGTCCCCCTAAACAATTCGTCATAACATCGTAAGATAAAACATTTTACCAATACAATTTAGTTAGAAATAATCCTATGACTGTTTCCTAAGTGATGGTTGATAATGAAAGATTTCCATTACTTCATGGTTGAATGAGCTCAAATGGAAGACAAAAACTGCCCTTCTCAAAAATCACAAAAGTGTATGAATTGCTTCTCACTAATGGAAAAGTACCCGTGGCTGAGCAAAATTTACTGCAATGTGTAATCAATTCATGATCATTCAGCCATGTAAATCCTATTCTTGGCTCAGATATTAGCATAGTGAGTTGTGACTTTTGAGAAGGGCAGTTTTTGTCTTATTTTTGAGCTTATTCAGCCATGAAGTCATGGACATCTTTCATTTTCAAACACCACTTAGGAAACAGTCATAGGATTATTTCTAACTATAAGTTTTATTGGTAAAATGTTTTATCTTACGATGTTATGACGAATTGTTTAGGGGGGACTTACTTTTGGTGTTGTGTTTAGTTGATGGCTCATCGATTATCATCATTCAGTTTAATCTGTATAACGAACTCATCCTTTGAGTAGGTGCGCGCTATTTTTTAATCCTGTGCTATCCACACGTGTATTACACTTTTCTTAATTTCCTGAATGCACTTTAGTATGGGATTGGGACCGACTCACAGACCTTGATATATTTCTGAAATAATATGCATTTATATCGCTAAAATTGTGGCATTTCAGAAGAGATATGCCAATTAAAACCTATTGGGTACATTCTTGTACATATAAACAATGTATTGTGATAACCAAATGTCATAGTTTGTATTTAGATTAATTATGAATTAAAATTTAAAAAGTGATGTTTTGAAGAACTTGTTTATGAATTAAAGTATAACATTTGTTTCTCAATTCATGTTAAATATAAACACATTACCATGAACTTTATTATCATAATACATTGTGTATATGCCCAAGAATGTACCCAATAGGTTTTAATTGTCATATCTCTTCTGAAATGCCAAAAATATAGCGATATAAATGTATATTCATTTAGAAATCTATCACGTTCTGTATGTCGGTAGCCATCTAAAGTGCGTTAAGGTTATTTAAAAAGTGTAATAAACGTGTGGATAATACTGGATTCAAACAGCGCGCTTACTCATATGAGGTCGCGCTACAAATTAAACTGAATGATGATAATCGATTGGCGATTGACTAAACAATATCCGCATCGGACCTCGTGCACTGTGATGAATAGCTGTATTACCGTGCTTCTGATCTCTTTAGGTATAAGTCTCAGACATTACGTTACGTTACTTTACATTACGTTACGTTACTTTACATTACGTTACGTTACGTTTCTTTACGTTACTTTACGTTACATTACGTTACTTTACGTTACTTTAAGTTACTTTACGTTAGGTTTCTTTACGTTACGTTACATTACTTTACTTACTCACACATTCATTTGGGTGGGCGGGATAAAAAGAAAGCTTCACACATGCCAAGACAATACTCTAGGTTACTTTACGTGACTTTACATTGTGTTACTTTACGTTACGTTACTTTAAGTTACGTTACTTTAGGTTACTTTACGTTACGTTACATTACTTTACTTACACACACATTTATTGGGGGGGGGGGGGGGGGGGTAAAAAGAATGCTTCACACATGCCAAGACAAATTTATTTTTACACTTAAACACCTTTAACATTTCCTTTGAATAGTTTGTAAAAACCATACACCCAACACCATTGAAACAGAAATATTTGTTTGTTTAAGCTGAGGCGTTGTATTTTTTAAAGACATTTCGTGTTTGGAGCTAATAGTAATATCTTATTCGTGTAAATAGAATTAAATATCACTTACTAATGTATAGTATAGATTTTGTGGGGTAATCTTGTCGTCATAATACCCTTCACAATAATTAACGCTTGAAAATATTTACTCCCATGCTGATTAAGGTATCAATAGCTGCGTTCAGACAGGCGTAAATTCGTATAGAGTAAGATCGGAGTAAGGTCGGATTAACGATTGTCCATGTTAAACTTGCGAGTAATGACCGTGTGGACGGCACCCGTGTTAACTAATCCGACCTTACTCCGAACCGATTTAATCCTGAGATTTCTCAGGAGTTAGGGTATTGTATTTGTGTAACCCTCCATGCGATTGACTTGTGTTTGGACTTATTTTAACGGCAATTTCATCCCCTTTAATAATCTGAAGAGAGAAAAAATCCACCACCTTTGATTAAATTAATACAGCTCGTTAAAGCATAATTAGTTAGGGTGGTTGATGAAGTGGAGGAGGAGGAAGTGGAGGAGGAGGAGGAGATAATTGTCTAATAATGGGTGAAAATGGACCGTTTTCCTGTAATAGAGCATTCTAATTATTAGTATTATGTCAGTTTAGTTCTAAATGATGCAACAATGCTTTACATCATTTACTTAAAGTATCAATTAAGCTAATTAACTAATTTTCAAATCTAATTAACGAGGTAAGATGAACCATGTGAAAATAGTCACAAAACCGTTTTTGTCAAGGTTTCAAAATTTTCCTTGCAGGAAAATTGGAAAGAGTTATCAAGGCTCTGATTTTAATGTAAAAGCAATGAGTTCTAATTTGTATTTGCATAATTTAGTTATCTTTTCCATTATCTAAAATTTCGTATTTTGACCACCCTGTACATATATTTCCTAATAAGCTGAACAATTAATTTTGTTTATGGCTGGATGGGTAATTTACTCAATTACAGCAAAAACATCTCTAGCCTTTGAATAGGTTCTGTATTTTTATACAAATGGAGGGGAAACAAAGAAAATTATCATTTTGTATACAATTTTAATTGTTACACCCTGTATAACGTTTAATAGGTCACCCTGTATATTTGATTTTGAGTTACCATATTTTCAATCCTTAGATTATAAGCTTTCCAAATATATATGGTTTCATACACTTTAGATGTAGGCCTAAACATGTTGATATATTCTACTGAAACTGCGAAAGGAGGTATATTTCATGAAATAGACTCATGTAACACAAATGTAGCCCAGGTTAAAAAACATGACCTTAATGACAACATTTAAGCCTATGATCTCATCTCGTTTGAAATTCCGATTACTTAATTCAGTCTCTTAATCCGAGATTTAGCCCATCAATCACTTGCGACTTGCGTATTGAAAGCAAATCAACCAATCTCGTAATTATTGATTATAGAAGTGTTTTTTTTATTCAAGTTGACGCTGGGGTTGTGCAATGAATTTTTCCTTTCAAAGTAATTGATTGAGAAAGCTCAAGGGATACCTGTACTTTTGGGTTAATTCATTATTTAGAAAACGCTCAAGAACACACACGCGTTTGGGACATCTGCATTGCAAAGTTGTCTTTTGCAATACAAACCGCTACACCACTGCACC